>CAXKVY010000195.1:0-325000 GCA_964058915.1 Tetropium fuscum | reverse complement strand
ACAATTTTCACGACAGCATCAATGTTATAATAAACTAACAATAAGTATAACTCACCAACTCCAAAGTCTCCAATTACAACAAATTTAAAAATAAGCTCCCTCTTCTGCAAATTGGCAGTCCTCAAACTATCGGCAATATTTATAATTTTCTCCCTTTCAATGCCGTTGCTTAACCCAGTCATATTCAGTGATATATATTATTACAGTAGATAAAACAAAGATATGTACGTGGGTCTGATTAAACAATGTTTACAGGTGAATGTTCATCGCAATGATCACATGCTATAACGTTATGAAATATTGTATCGCGGTGAGCAGGTAGTTACCGCTAAAACTTATGAATGGCAAATGCGATTAGGATTAGCGTATATTATGTACCTAAATTAGCTCGTGCGCTTATCCTAGGGTTTAGCAAAGTACTAAAATATATTCTGATAAGTGTAAAGTAGCAATTCGTGAGCGCCCAGCGCACCACCTAGTGAGCACGTAAAATCGTAGATTTATAAACAAGCATAAAAATATATCTACCGAATTAAATTTCATGTGGGTATGTTAAAATCATAAAGGAAGCTTCCTCATTATTTTATCTGATTTTATGCTAAAAATGGATAGAAAATTATTTAATATTCTGGTGGTGTGCTGTAGTTAGTACAGATTTCTCCATGAATGGTGATTATAATTAAACATCAGTTCAATATATTTCCGCTAGCAGGCAGCCGCACAACCTGGCTGTTAAGGTAACTAAATCGATTAATTACATTATAAAGATATAAAGTAAACTCTAACGGTGCGAACATACTAAAGATCTACGTAAGTTACTTATCGATATAGTAGTTACGCATAATTTCGGCCTCATAAGCATCTATTCTATAATTGGGTTAAAATTCACGGCCGCTATCACTCTATAGTATTAATGGAGCGCGTAACTGTAATATTTTTTGTTAAATTTCTCCAGCCACCTCGCCCTGAATTAAAGGTCCATTTATGTTTATTCGAAGTAACCGTCAGGAATGGACCGAATATAATGAAAATGAATATCAGAATATCCCTGAGTATGTTTTGTATATCTTCTACAGAAACCAAACGAATCCGCAAGGCTCCTTGATCTCGGATTTTTTTCTTTGATAGTTTATTCTCGTTGACAGATCCAACGTCGACAGTATGTCATTAACAGTAATTTAACATACAACAGTAATATAAAATTCAATAGTAATTTAATAAATACCGTTGGCAAAATGCCCTACACAGAACCTCAACAATATTCGCCTAAATTTTTCTACAAGTAGTTATTTGAGTTAGCGAATTCACGCCTAATATCACTTTGTAGTACTGAGGGACTGCTGAATTGTAAAATTATATTAAATTTTTTAAAACTTTTATTAATATATTAATATATAAACTATACAAATAAAAAATATATAAAATTTTATTTTATATATAAAGTAAAAAAAATTGTTTAAATTACCTAAACAAAATATTTTTTACGTGAACCGACTAAAGAATATGAGAAAAGGAGCAATATAAATTTTAATGGTGACTCTCAAACATCTTATTATTAATTCTAAAGCTAGATTTTCAGCATAGAAGAAATTTATCAGACTGTTCACAAATCTAGCCACCTGATTTTGTCATGCTAAATTGACAATGAATAGTGAATAGGTTCACATGACCTTAACGCGTTGTTAGCGTTAATGGAAAGAACTAGAGGGATGTGCGAGCTAATTGTTAATTACAGATTATGGCGGATATGGCGTACCAAAGAAAAAACGATCAGTTACTGCATTAAAATTTTCTTAAATAAATTCTCTCAAATATCAAAATGAATAGTCGAATATGGGAATTATTTTAAAATGAATAGTCTTAACATGGGAATCTAGGATCACTCCTAGATTCCCATCTCTCATCTCATCTCAGCTTCTCTAAGCATCAGAATTACGGATTTCTTCTGCCCAGAATGTCCTTGACATGTTGCCAATGGAATTTAAGTCTGCTGATTAAGTTAACTCCATGATGGCCAGTTATTTCTTAGTTTATTTCCAAATACCTAATGGGTATGAGGGACCGCCTAGCCGCGAGACTTGACCGGTGGGATTTGGATCTTCCAGGTTAAGCAAGACGAACTTCCAGGTCACAAAACTCAATGTCATCCAGTTAAGAGAGCCAGATCATGATTGACCAGAATATCAAAATATTACCTCAGTAAAAAAATTTTGTTTTTTGAGATGTTGGCACTATTATGAATTTCATGAAAATCGACGTCTTGGAGACACCTTACAAGGTAGCGAACATACTGCCAAACATAGTAACAACAGCGTCACTATCTATCTTAGTCTAAAGGTAAGAGTAAGAGCGAGATGGGTACTTAAAGATAGATATTGGGATTATTGGGACATGTGGATTGGTTATGAAGCATGCGGAAACTTACAGCCCAAGCGCTCTGCAAGAGGTTCTGATTCTGAACAGAATGAATAAAAAGATAACAATAATGCCTTTGGTTTATTATGATGTCATCTGAAAAACTTATAAAACATTTTTTGATGGCGAGTCTAGTTTGTTCTCATGATAATACCTACGCCTAGAGACTTTTTGTCCAGTAGGGGCTGGTTTGAATGGGATTGTAGACTAAGATTTTAATTGCATAAGTAAACGAATAGGTTTTATTGGTAATAAATAAAATCAGTTACAAATTAGATCATTAATACTCGTATCCCATCATGAAACTGTAGGTTGCTCTTTCTAGAAATCACTTACTGGCTGAAGGACTGCCCCACATAGTTTATAGTATTCCTAATAATTTTTTTCTCTACAACTCTCATTCTGATAGCTAGCCGTTTGTTATTAGTCATCTGACTTTTCTCCAGTAGTTCAAGATCCTCTTCCAATGTTGTTCTGTACATGCCCAACAGTAGCTGGAGCCTGGCGTGTAGAAACCCCCATGACTTCTTTTCCAAAGCGATATCTAAGCCGCACTCCGCGTATTGCAAGTCACCGGTTTTGTCGCTCTCCACCCAATGCTGAAGTTGCTCTGAAAAGAACGAAGATAAATAAAATCACATTTAATTTTTTTCTTCTGAAAAAGTTTATAAAATAAAGTACAAATACGGTTGTTACTAATATACGGATGTAAATTGTGTACCTTCATTCATGTTAAATATTCGTAGAAAGGCTAACAATTCCTTGTCAATCGGTGTCGAGTCTTTTTTGATAAAAAAGTCATTGGATGGGGATATGGATAGTCTTCTCAGGAGTTCATTTCTCTTTTCTTGTAGAGGATCGGATTTGCTGATGCCTAGTCGTATCCAATATCCGTCGTGGATGTTGTCTTCATAAACGAATCTGATTACAAAAAAAAATGATGTCTAATAATCTACTAAGAGCCGGTACCTTTTGTAAATCCTAAACAAGATCTTTATCTTCTTTACACCACTTTGAATTTTTTCTTTTTGATATTACTTTCTTTTGATTTTTAAAATTTTTTATTGTATACCTAGTGAAATAATATGTAAATGTTTATAAATCTCACAAATTTTGCAAGTATTGTACATTACGTTAAATACTCAAGTACATATACATCTTTATATCAATAATAATAATATCTTTACTAATAATATCATTTTTTACTAAAATAACAATAAAATATATATATATTTATGTATATATATATATATATATATATATATATATATATATATATATATATATATATATATATATATATATATATATATATATTTAACCTCTAAAATAACATGTACGCGACTATGTCCGAGTAAACGCAACCGGGAACATGCTGTGAATGCGAATACCAATAATATGATACGCAATGATTTCGGTTAAATATATATGACGAAACAACTACAGACCTGGTTTCTTTAATAGCCAAATACGGCATTTGTTTTAAAAAATGACATGGAACGGTGTAACATTTTTCTTGGGACATAACAATCGCATTCAGAATGACTTATTTTCGGCTACTGAAGCACCGTTATATGAAACAGAATTAAATCTATCTGAATAAAACAGACTTGTTTAATTGCTACTGTGACTAATTTACACTCACTCCAAATCTTAAAAGTAGTCACTCACGTCACTATTTATTACTATCTTCCAGTTTATGGGCACCCCTAGGCTATTAGGCGAAAACGTCCCACGGCTTAGACCAAGCTCGGTACTAATTTGATATGTACGATTTATAATTATGACGTACCGGACAATTTTCAAGATTTGGATAGTAAGTAAGTCAATTGTGTGTAACGTAATACCCTACGTAAAAATGGATAAATATTGTGGTACACTACAAATATTAAATATGTGTGTTTATTGATTCCTATTTGAATGATGTTTATTTATTGATTCCCTTATTTGAAATGTCACCGCACGCTACTGCGCTACTGCATTTACGGAATGGGAAAATGCTCGTTTATTATATTCGAAAATAAGCGTAAAAACAGGTAAAAATCTGGATTAGTGAGCATTTAATAACCTCGTAAGCATACAACCACTTATCACATACAAAACATATTTATATTTACTTACCCGTTATGTATAAACAAATCTGCATTCGTTCTTGCTCCGTAAAAAATGAAAAATTGTTCTCCAGCTTTGAAATCTCTAAGTGCCAAACATTCGCTTCTATCCAATTGAGGATTAAAATCTGTACAAATCTAAAAAAACGTAAATTTACCTGATGCAAAAATGTACCTCCCTAGCTAAATAAAAAATTGAAAATCGTTAATTTAATTTTACTAAACACCATGGAAACGAATATAATTAATATATTCAAGAATGTGAGTGTATACAAATAAATAAAATTGAAGGCTCTGTTTCTAATGTCAAAATATCAGCTTTTTACTAAATGCATCTATAAATGTATATAGGGTACTTATAATAATAAAAACAATTTTTAAAATTTTTGTCTGTCTGTTTGTTCCGGCTGGAAACGACTGGACCGATTTTGACGGAACTTTCACTGGCAGATAGCTAATATTATAAGGAGTAACTATACTTAGGCTACTTTTAATTTAGAGAAAGAGTTAAGGGTTCCACGCAAAAAAAATTAAATTCCATGAAATTTTGAACAAAATCCGATTCAAATAGTCTATACCTATACTGTATCCAACGAGAGAATGGACTTGCACTCGAGCGAAAATTCGTCTGTGTTGGTCAGATCTCCGCCCCTTAGAACATTAGTTCAACGCCGTCAACGTCTTAATTGGCTCAGCAGGTAGCCAGGGCCGGCGCCTGGGTCCGATACCTACCTGGTACCTAATTATATAAAGTACCTACTACTGCCTACCTATTCACAGTTTGTATTTGTAGTCTCGCAAGTACGGTTATTTTAGTTGTGTTGTTTACGGTTGTGAAATAAGTTTTAAATCTATTATAAGAATGGCAGCAGCCAGAGACGAGATAAATCCACCATTATCGCATAGTTTTACATATTGGCAGCGCTGATGGATTCGTTCCTGGTGGTTTGTTATGTTTTGAGTCCAAAAAGAATACAACAGACTACCATGACGAAATGAACGGAAATACATTTCTCGACTGGTTTAAAAAGGTTTTACCGATACATAGGTTTTGAACACAGGTTTTGGGAACTTGACCATATTATTAACAGTTTAATCGATGAAATCCCACCACTAATAATTCACGTAAATAGTCAAAGTGATTCTGATAGCAGCGATACAGACTAATTTAAATTTATAATTATATGAAACAATGTACTATTGTTGTAGCTAAATATTAAAAAAAATAAAAAAAAAATAAAAATATCATAAAATGTCTATTTTAGGAATATTTAGGGTTTATATTACTTTCATAACGCTCATACATTTATAATAAATTTATGTTAAATAAATAAAATGTTTTCATGTTTTCAAAATAAAATTTATTTCACCTACTTACGAATTTATTTCATCGAATGACGGTCCTGCGTAGCTCGTTACAGAGCCCCTCCTCTTTAGTCGCCGATGCGCAAAGCAAGTCCATTCTCTCGTTGGATAGAGTATACATCCAATATAATCCAATATAAACACTAATAAATAATTAATTATTAACGTACATGAAACCAATTTTAAAACGTTTTGTCTGTCAGTCTGTTTATCCGGGCTAATCTCCGAAGCGGTTTGGCCGATTTTGACAGGACTTTCACTGGCAGATAGCTGATGTTATAAGGAGTAATAATTAAAAAAATACTAAAGTAGCAGTGTCCACTACCGTGCGCCTCCCACCGCTTCCCCCTCCCACGATCACAAAGGCTGCCTGCCTGTCGTGGACAGCTAGTTTATGATAAAGCTTCAAAGTTAAAAGTGACATTTTGTTTTGTGTGTATGAGGATATTGAACAAAATAAAATCACCTCATGGCGAATAAAGTAAAATCATTTTTAACGATTGTCATACAATATTTTTTGTAATGTTTATTTTTTGTGTTATCAAATAGGGATTTGCAAAGTTTAAATCGTAAACTTTTCGAGATTAAAATTGCCCATAAATCTTCTATGGGATGAGTCTGGGGAAGTTTAAGAGGATGGTCGCTTCGGGGGACAAATGGTACTTGGCCTGCTAGCCAATTTTGAGTTTGTCTTGCATAGTCACCGGACGCAAGGTCTGGCATCTAGTCAGAACTACGTTTATCATATATATATAAATAAAGAATTGTTACACGAACGTAATCTACAACACCTACTATATCTATTTTTGGAAAATCTGTATGACATAAGTATATAACAGTATAACAAAGACGAGATAAAAAAATTAATATGCTTTTGAAGGCAAAGTTGTAAACTTGCAATTAAGTTTAAATGTACATACACAACAGATAAGTAGAAGCAAATTACGGGGAACACGGAGAAAAAAGTTGATACGACGAACGAAAGTGACAGGGAACATGGAAGAATATGGCCGCAGATATTTGCTATTATCATCGGTAAGCTTTTATTGTACTTATTGGCATATTTCCTTGGGTATCCGCATTTTGTTCTAAGTATCTATTATGTTAAGTGGCCAAATTACTTGGCTTAATGTCTAGGAACATAAGTACAAAGCAGACTAAATAGTAAAAGAAATAAAATTTTAACAACAAAATAGTCATTAACATTGACCGTCCTTTTCCTGAAATACGTATGTAAAAATAAATTTTCTGGGGTAACATTATTTTTTAGCTAACCACTTTGAGTATAGATTTATCTAGACTTTATAGAATATTTTTTTTCTATATTGTAACACTGATAGTTTTTTTAAATATTTTATTAAACATAAAATATTGTCCCTAAATTTCTGGCCATTAACGTGAACAATATAAAACCACTTGATCTATTAACCTCGTAATGTCATGTCGCAGCAGTCACCGCTCACAGTTTACCTAATATTGCTGTGCTAATGTATTAGACAAATACATCTGGAAACACTGTAAAACCACGCCTGGGAGAACAGAAGCGGATAAATCGCCACCCATGCGGCACTAACTGCGCATGCTTTGAACTTAGAATGACTCCTAAATGTCCAACGCGTGCTGGGTTAAAAGTTAAAATTTCTTGATTCAGACATGAAATATGTTAGGTGTACGGTGTACCTATAGGTATAATCAAACATTAGATTGGAATGATGTAAGATTATGTTCGTTTCCTATTTATCTATAATCGTTAATAACTACCTACCTACTTAGACAAAAATATGAACTCTGCACTTTTTGTTAGGTCTACCGAGAACTGCAACTACTTAAAACGCAATAAACGCGCTGTTTACTGATGAATTAGATATATGTCTATTTATTTTGCACGTAAGTATAATCTTAATATTTGCATAAAAAGATTTATTATTGATGGATATATATTATACCTACCTGCACAAAAATTAACCTACTGAATACTTAGGTATATTTATTTCATATTTCAAGTGGTAGGTAAAATACTTGATATTGCAATAAACGCCTAACATAGTCATTCTTTATTTAAATAGGTGTGATGATGTGTGATCATTTCTGACATTAAAAGAGGTGTACTACAGTTGTCCCAATAAATTGAATTAGTATGAAATCGTTGTTTCCTTTGTGCTGTTTTTAGTTTTCTTATGGGAATGTAGTGTTCTTTGATTGCCTTTCCACACCAAATAAACTCATTTATCAAAATATTTTAAAACAAAGTGCGCTGTAGTTAACCTAGAAATTTTGAAAACGTTTTGAAAACGTTTGTAACCTAGAAATATGAGACATAAAAACCAGAACAAAACACCCTCATTATATCGATAAAAGCACGTAGGGAGCCGCCGATCCCTACGTGCACCGCGTTTTTAACAGCGTTGTCAAGTATAACCGATTTCCAGGAATTTAAGGAAAAACAAATGATTTTATATACATCGCCCATCACATTATGACATTATCATGTAGTATAACAAAATATTGATCACTCTATATACCTTTCGTCATATCATAAAACTGGTGACTGTGGTGACTGTGGTGCAGAATAAGAATGTTTCCCATTCAAATATTACGGATCCATGTTACACGTTTCTCGGCCGTGTCACATCGGCATAACTGGCATTCATTTGAATGGCTAATACCATCGAACGTTCGAACTCGCGTGGTCAAGTGGGGTCAACAATAATGGGGTATTTTCGCAGTTTTTTTTAACAATGGGAGCAGAAAGTAAATGGAAAAAGAAGATACCCATATTTTTTATTTTTTTGTTTAGTTCTAAAACAAGCTGTAAAAAAAATAAATCAAATCATATGACGTCACTAAGCGCAAATACAAATAGTGCGGCAAATGTAGTGATTTTTAGGGTATTCCGTCTGTAAGTTGGCGGCAGCGACGCCCCACTGCTGCCTGTCGGCTATTGCTGTTGATATTAGTATTTATATATACATAATAACATATATATCTAGTAATTTCTCTATTTCCGCTGAGTGACGTCATAGGAATTCAAGCTGCAATTAAACACTTATTTCTGAATATTACACTTTATTTTTTTTTGTCAAAAATTAAGGAAAAAAATGTACTTGTTGAATATGCAATTGCCCATTTTTGTTTCGATCGAGCGAAAATACCCCATTCTTGAAATAGAAATAATACAGTTATTCTCTCATTTAGTGTATTATTTTGATGGGTTTTGTGTTAAAATTGATTAGTCATTAGTATTCTATCAAAACATAACAACTTGTTGAATGAAAGCGCCTTTATAGTGATTTTAGCTTGCTGTAAGAAAAGTTATACTGCCCCGATCTCTCATTGCGGCAATTGTGGGTATCCTTTCAAAATTTTTTATGTCTCATATATCGATGTTACTAACTATAAGTGCATGGGTACATAACACAACACCATAGATAAAAACAACACAGCCTGAGCACAACATAACAAGATATAAGCAATATGAGATAAACTATTTACAAAGTGAGCAGATCATGCGCTTGCGCAGTTAGTGCCGCGATTTATCCGCTCCTGGGAGAGGAACCTGCATATTAAAAATTATAACCCGAAACATTATAGAAACTTCAGTCATGTGAAAACCTCTGATTAGTGAATTAGTGTGGATATTTTAAAGTTATATGTTTTCTGTGTGTCGTTAACGTGCCTCTTGTAATTATATACTATTATCAACTTATTTAAAAAAAGTATGTGTGGTATAGCTATAAGATGTGTCCCACCAGAACATGCTAGGCGAAATTTGTAAATAATTTTTTTTTTGTTTTATTTTTGTTGTGTACGACATTTTGTCATTAACATGGACAATAAGTAATGTCACTAACATCAACAAAATACAAAAAAAACAATATAAAATAACATGGACAAAAAACCTAATTTTACATAATCATATAATATAGTTATACATATAGTTTTACATAATACTACAAGTACCACTGAGGACATACAAACCATAAAATTAAAACATTGTTCCTTTTTTTTGTTAAATTCACTAGTAATAAAATGTATCATAACATCATAACCATTTATTTATTAATTTGTTATCAAGACGACAGTTTCTCATCTACCTTTCAAGTTAGTACGACTTCCCCTTTCACCGGAAGTGACCCCACTTTTGATTTTTAAGTGATACCCTAAAATATTTGCCTTCTTCGACCTAACTTATTAACTTCATGAATTTGTACGCCCTTGTGAACTTTTTACAGCGAATTTTAATATTCAATCCAGTGGTGGCGTGGCGCACTTAAAATTGTCCTCATTGTCATAAATAAGGAAAGAAGTGTACGTATTGTAGTTTTTTGTTCTTGATTTGTGAAACAGGGTTCCAAAGATAAAATCACTTTTTTTAAATTACTCAAAATTTGCAAATGGAAGCATCACTTTCATACTACAACTACGATCTACGCCTATTTTTTTAGTAAGAATCTAACGATGTATAACAACAATATTTATCCCCGATTTTATTTGCAATTACTGTTTTTTAGTACCTAAGTATACGCTATACTCCAAAAGCAGGACGCGCCCTGAATCGACTGGGATCGGACCGGCACGGTATGCTGCGCACTCGAGTCGGCAGCATCGGCATATTCGGTTCGTCTTCAGCAACCATTTAGTATGGTTAAATAGTTTTAAATATATTATTTCAAAAAAATAGTTTTAGTTTATCAGAATTTGACGCAGACATTTGATTGCCTTAGCATGCCAAGAAATTGAGAAACGCAAACCAAGGTGAAACTGGATACATGACGTTAATCTTAAAAGAGAAACCTATAGAGAGTTTTTCCATTTATTTCCTGATTTCCTTTTGATATGACGAAAAGTTTTTCGAATATCTAGTACAAAATTTTATGAACTCGTGCAGTTATTAGCTATTAGAAACCAGAACACAAACTTCACTCCAAGCGAATGTTGTCGGTATGTAAGCCCTTGTCTCGGTGGAGGGAGAAAAATGTAAATACAATTTCACAACATGTAAGTAAAGCGTTTAAACAATAAAATCCTAACCCCCATTTATAAATGTTTTTAGCTTTTTTTTCGACCCCTATAAAATTCATCTTAATCTGCAGCTCACCTTGAAATGAGTAATATGCAGTAGTTTTATGTATTTAATTCACAAAGATAACAATAATCGCGATAAATTGAAACAACAGGGATTTATTTGTTCACTAATTAATGTAGTCAAGCGACGATTTCAGATAGGATTTTAATGCGTCCGACACTAATAGCACGGTATACTAAATACTGTGCTAATAGAGTAGTTTTTAAAGATGTGAGATAGCTAAGTTGTCTTCTCAGTTGCCACTTAAAAGAGTGGTTTCTACAAGTCGTTTGAAGTCCGAAACTAAACAAGGCAGCTACTATATACATTCACTAAATTACTCATAATCTACAACATTTGCTTTTCGAGTGTTCTTCGTTAAAAACTAACTAAACGAGAAGGACAACAAAAATAAGTCCATTATATGTGACTGTTGATATATCCAACTGACGTTGTTGTAAGCTGCTGTACGAAAAAGAAAGAGAGGGCACGATTTCGTAAATTGCAACTCTAACGAGAATAATATCAACTGATAGATTTATGTTTAATAGCGTCGTACGCCATACCCGGCTAGCCTTGCACCGTTTCAAACTCTGACAGAATTTGGTTCAATCTTTCGGTTGAATTTATGGGCACCCGCGCTAATATGCCATTTTTTCGACGGAAAACGTCCCATTGCTTAAACCACGCTCAGTCTCCTATCTCTAGTCTTCATATTTTTAACATTCACCTTGTAGGTTATGTATTATGTTTACGTTTCTCATCGGAGAACGAATAAAATTTGTATACATCCGGACGAATTGTTTCAACACTAGTGCAATACTGATTTGAATCGTATGATTTATATCTATGACGTAACCGCCAACTTTAAATATCTAAAGCGTATACATTTATCTCATATGCGTCAATTTTTGTTCCAGCCTGCCTGATGGCATTCTTATTTGGCGTCTCCTTCTCCTGGAGTTCTCCGTTCATCGTAAAGATCACCAACGACAAAGAAAATTTTGACATCAACGAGGAGGAAGCCTCGTACTTCACCGTTATACCACCGTTAGCCATGGTATTAACAACCATTTTATCTGGAAACTTATGTGACGTCATCGGTAGAAAGCCAACTGTGCTCATGAACGCTGTACCATACATTATAGCCTTCATCCTAGCCGCTGTTGCAAAAAACATCTGGGTGTTCTACGCCTCAAGACTGGCTTCTGGAGTAGGAGATGGACTTATGCTATCGTCAGTACCAATGTACATAGGAGAAATATCGTCACCGAAAGTGCGGGGAACATGGGGCAACGCCATGACGTTTTTCATATATATGGGCCAGTTTGCAGTTACCGCAATTGGTAGTTACTTTACTGTCTCACAAACCTCATACATATGTATTGCTATCCCAATTGTATTCCTTGTTATCTTCCCCTTCATGCCAGAATCGCCGTACTTTTACGTAATGAAGGGAAAATTTGAGGAAGCCAAAAGCTCCTTAAGATTATTAAGTAGAAAGCCAGACGTTGAGGAAGACTTTGTACTGTTAAAAAATGACGTAGAAAGACAGATGTCGGAGTCGGGGTCTTGGAAAGATCTCTTTACAATAGCCAGTAACAGAAGAGCATTAAACGCTGGTATTTTTCTTCGAGCATCGCAGCAACTTGGAGGGACTGCTACATTTGCGACGTACACGCATTATATATTTGCTAAATCGGGAGGAAACTTGGGCGCTGAATTGTCTTCAATTATCTTCTTCGGCTGTTGTTGTATAGGCAACCTTGTGGGAGCATACACTCTAGACATATGGGGAAGGAGGGTATCCTATATGGCATCCAACGTATGCTGCGGGATAGTATTGCTTATTGAATCCATCTACTTTTACATAGACCAGTATCAGAGTTCCATTGATATAACTTTCCTTAACTGGATACCAATTACTGGCATGTTGCTCTACGTCCCCTTTTATTCCATCGGATTGGGAATTGTCCCTACCCTCATGCTTGGGGAACTGTTTTCAACGAGTATTAAGGCGAAAGGCTTATCTTTTTTGATTGTAGTGTTTGGCGTTTTGATATGTATAATTACTAAATTATTTCACATATTGACTTCGAATTTTGGTTTGTATTCACCGTTTTTATTATTCGCTATTAGTTGTTTTGTATCAGCGGGGTTGGCTGTGCACCTGGTGCCTGAAACTAAAGGCAAAACCCTGGAGGAAATTCAGCAGTCGTTAAAAGGATCTCCAGAAAACAATAAGAACGCATCAAGAGATATAAGGAAATTTTAAGATTTGTTCCACCATAACTAGTTAAATATTGTTATTGTAACATTCACAACAAAACCATTACAAGATTTTGAAAAAGAGAGGTTCGTAAATTAGTCGGGGGTTATAACAAATCCCGTGGGAAATATGATGATGAAATTATGGGACCAATTTTAATACATCGAAAATAATGTCTTACCAGGTTGATTTTGTGACAGACGGCCTATAGGACGTAATATATCCAAGATGGTAGCAGATATGGTAGCATGATTATAGAGGGCATAAGGAATATATTAAAATTGGTCCCACAAATCCTACATTAAAATTCCTACGGAGTGTATAAATCATTAAGAGAAATCATAGAAATATAGGTATAAATAAACTTTCTATCCCAATATATTAAAATTAACTAATAAATTCTAAAACTAAACATTACTGCAATCAAACAAACAGCTTTGTAAAGCGATACTCATTGGAGCAACTTTCAGAATTTTTGAACGCTCCGTTAAACTTCACAGTGCGTTGGTGTACTCCAATTTGGATTTTCATACGAAGAGTATTTTATTTTTTATATTTTTGTATTTTTATTGATTTGATTTGTTCATTTATTAATTTCACGGTAGGTGATAATGGAGAGTTATCCTCATCTAACGAATAACTAGCTATTGCAGATAAAATCTTTTATACGTTTTATTGATTTTTTTTACCACAAATTGTTCGTTATAATAATTTTTCATAAAATAGTATAACTTCGAGTATAACCATCTACTACGTTCCTAATAAATTATGTTCTTATATTAACTTGCGCATAAGCTATATATACAACTGCATCTACGCGGTGTCTTCTTCAAAATATATAAGAAAAAATATCAAGGTCTAAAACTAACAAAATAAACTAAAAAACCAGCTACAGGTAAAACAAAAAAAAATAAAAAAATTTATAAAGAATAGAATATGAAAAAAATTAAAATGAAAAATAAACCAAAATAGAAAAGATATCATTAAGGACATGACATTTCTCTTTATTGGTAATAATTCATCGTTTATGGTAATATATTCTCCCTCATCTGATAAATATTTATCAGATAACTACCTATTAGTTAAAAGCATATAAATAGTTGTTTCCAGTTTAGTGGAGCTATCCGAGAGCACGATTTTTTAAGATCATTGGATAAAAAAATAAAGCAGATAGCAGCTTGTATCCATATTTTTCCAAAAATAAAAAATTGTTTGAATTTGATTTTGAAAAAGGGAAGCATTCTAAAATTGAAATAAGCTCAAGATAAAACAGTCGATTCGATTGATAAACGTCGACAAATGCTGCCTACTTTGCTTTTTCACACGCTTATATTAGCTTCACCAGTATGTATGTATGTAACGGAATCTTTGAACGAGATTTTCACCCACCTCAAAATGTCAGATTAAACTGAAACATGGCACACTTATCAAGGACCGACGACAATAAATTAATTTGACAACATTGTCCTAATGTCCTCACCAGTATAATAAAAAACGACGATTAAACAAAAGTCTGTCTCACATTGGCGCATTTGCCACAATATAGAATTACTGAAAGTTATACATTCATTAAATGTCGGATCACACAGCACAAAAATTAATCTTTTTCCTAGCAGAATATAAAACTAAACATATTTTTTAGTGAAAAAATTTAGAGGTAAAAAAGCTAAAAAAACGTTTTAAAACCGAACAAAAAGTAAAAAAACTGAAAAACACTCTTTTATAGCAAACCGAACTAAAAAGTAAAAAATAAATTATAGTTTAAAAAAAACTAAAATAACACGTTTTAAAGGGAAACTGAACTAAAAAGTAAAACATAATGTTTAACTCAATATAATTAAATGCTTTTTACTTAGTTTAAAATCAGAATAAAGTGACTGACAAAAAATATTTTTTTGTAAAAGGGTTTCATTGATATCATCACAACACGCCTCCTTACAATAAAATCGTTTTTTGTCAATCTCTTTATTCTTATTGTAAACTTAGTAAAAATCATTTAATTATATTGAGTTAAAAGTTAAACATTATTTTTTAAATTTTTAGGTTGGTTTCCCTTTAAAGCGTGTTTTTTTAGTTTTTTTAAACTATAATTTATTACATTCATACCCAAATATGAGAAGAGTATAGGATGTTGAAGAGTAATAGGATAGGATGTTGCAATATAATTATAAAAGTTTGTAAAAATACACAAATATAATCATGTCACTTACAGTTCCGTTTGTGTGATTGCACATATCCCAAAGAGGAATAAGGGCGTTTATCATATTGTCACCACTTTCAGATGGGATGGTATTCTGTCTAGTCATAACGGTTGAAACTGCCCAGCTGAAAGAAAAACACATTATCTTTAAGAAATTAATAGCAAATAAGGAGCGCTTTTTCACTTATAAATATATGCCACTGGACTTTACTATTCATATTTTGCTTTCTCAAATTACTCAGACTCAAATAATTAAACAATACATAAAATAATAATAAATAGTAATAAAAAAAAAAACTCAAATTACTAAGTAGCTACCAAATTACTCACAAGTAGGGTCCAGTGCAAACACTGGACGTCCATTTTCGGGTCAAATTAAGTTATAGGTATAGTGCACCATTCCGCATATAGAGGGCCATTGTTTTCAAGGTTACAATTACATGGTTTCAATTACTGTTGAGCTATTTTTCATAACTAAAAACAAAATTTCAATCCACCAACATGGCTTTTATAAAGGACGTTCTTGCTATTACAAGTATTTTACCACTTGTTCAAACAGTTCTTGAGGTAATTGTCAGGTTGATGCTGAATTTTTCAACCTTATTACAAAGTACTGTAATAAGGACACCGACTTTTTCTAAGCTTTTGACACAGTACTTTGTAGTAAGGTTGAACAATTTTGGTATACAATTGAGTCATATTATTTGAGCCACAGAAGTCAGGTCGTCAAAGTAAGTAATGCATCTTCTGCATAGGTAGAAGTCACGTCAAGCGTTCTACAAAGGTCCCTTCAAAGAACTTTGGTATTTTCCGTCTTTATCAACGATATAGGTGATTATTTCGATTAATCCATGTCCTCTCTATATGCAGATGATTTAAAGCTGAATACGGTTATGGAAACACCATATCAGCAGTATTTCCAACAATATTTTAGTTAATAGACTTTATGACTTCTGTTTGTTACTAAGACTGAACCTAAATCACAAAAATGTCTCTTGCAACTTTTTCGCGGAAAAGAGATATTTATTATAAGTCTAATTATTATAAACAATAATAGATTATTATCTTATTGTACCGACTTATTATTATTGTTGTTGTTGTTATTTTCCATTACGTATGTGTTATTTTGTTTTTTTTTGTATGATTTATTTAATCTGTTGGTCAGGCATACTGCAAAATTAATAGATAAACAAATAAAGTGTCCAAAATATACGATATAGAAAATAATATTTTATTTACATGTTCCCCTAATTTATGTATGATATCCAAATCTTGAAAGTTACGTCATAGCTATAAACCATACCAATCAAGTGTATTGAAACAACTCGTCCGGATGTATACAAACTTTACTCGTTCCCCGATCAGAAACGTACATATACAATCATGAAGAGTGACAGGAGACTGAGCGTGGTTTAAGCAATGAGACGGTTTCAGCTGGAAAAACAGCAGCGTAGTCCAGGTGCCCATAAGTCCACTGAAAGTGAAGAAAAAGTGAACTCAAATGAAAGAAAACCAAATGCTGTCAGTTTTGAAACGGTGCAAGGCTACTGCGGGTAGAGCGTATAGTAACAGACATATATGAGAATGAAAAAATGCCGCATCGTCAAACGCATTTGATGAACGGCGCAAGCCGACTTTGATCTGGTCAGAGTTACAGACTATACGTTACGGCGAATGTCAAAAGAAATCGAACAGTTGATCAATATTATCTCCCTAGAGGTACGATGTATGAAGTCGTGCCCTCTCTTTTCTTTTTCGGATAGCAACTTACAATACCGTTAGTCGGATATATCAACAGTCACATATAATGAACTTCTTTTTGTTGTCTCTCTCGTTTTATTATATTTTAACGGAGAATACTCGAACAGCGTATGTTGTAGATTAAAAATAAATTAGTGACGTAACGGCCACCTTTCAAGATTTGGAGATTAGACTAGACTTGATTTATTATAGAGTTGATACTCCTAAGAAATATTTGCGGCTGCGCCCTTAGTTACTGGCTACGCCACTGAAAGAACTTTCATGCCACTTTCCGTTAAAAAGAAATCCTCTGCTCACATTTCGCATGTATGGTCGCTCCAATAATTTACTGACATATTATACCTATATGACAGTAAAAAAAATTTCTCATACTTTCTTGCTACCGACATGAAACCATCCGACAACGGTAATATGTGCCTATACAAATGCCCCAACGCCGTTAGACAATAACCATCACTTTCGCTCTTATGTCAATTAAAACAGGCGAAATTAACAGGCAATTAGCGGCAGCAGAAATTGAAATTAATTGTCTTTTGGTAAGGATTATATTATAATCCTTTATATTATAATGAGCATATTTTCAAAAATTGAAAGCATTACCCAGCAGGGAGCGTCGACGGTTAGTCCGGGGGTTAAGCACCCACAGAAAATTAATTTAAATAGTGCAACTGTCTGAAATCCGATTGTCATAAAAAACGAATTACTAAACTTTTAAAACATTTAATTAAAAATTTTTAAATCTGTGATGTCTTACATCAAATTTTATTTCAAATAATAAATCATGAAAAAAGTTGAAAATATAAAATATAAAGTACTTTTTTAATGATCACATGTATAAACATTGCCTGTAAGTAAAAGTTGATTCCCAAACAGAAGTTACTATGATAAATGAATTGTAATTGCTTGTGATTGGTGAATAAGGAACATGAGTTGAATAGGGAACATGAGGTGAATAGGGAACATGACTAAAATTTACTTTTTTAATAATATTAAAAATCACAGCTTAGCGTTGTAATAAAACGCGTACTTCACAAAAAAAAACAAGATTTCTAATTCCGCGGGATCAGTATGAAGTTTAGATCATTCAGCGGCCCGAAACGAGCTGTGACGTCACAGCCTGCAATATTCGGTAGGCGTTGCGAATATTGTGTTATTTTTCAGTGTAGTAGAACATTTTAATGAAATAAAATGGGTATGTTCCCTATTGTGAAGTCGTCTTTTAAAGTTTATTTGCAATGGATGATTAGGATTAGGTGCCTTCTTACTGCTACTTGCTACATAGTGAACTGTATATAGAATTACAAAACCTCACTTACGTAGGACTACTATGTGCCTAGCCTAAATAGAATGCTGCTGGGATAAGAGATTCATACCCGTGAATTTAAAACTCGAGTTCACACGAGAGGTTCAAAAGTATGTGAAATTACATACTATGCCATTTAAATTTAGTTAATGCCAAGGTTTTGATAGTGATGGTAGATGCCGGGGATACAACGGAAGTTAAAACAAAATAACTATTAAAATACGAACATGTGCTATAATGGATCATTATCAGTGAGTTAAACAAAAAATGCTTTGTGCAAGTGCAAAGCTTTGCAAAAAGTGCAAGATTTACGCCGTAGAAGCAAGTCATACCACAATGCATTAGTCTGTATTTAAAAAAAAATTAAATCTACATAGGTATATCGAGGATGTGTTCCAGGAACAACATAGAGGAAGCAACCTCTTATTTTAAGTTAACTTAAGTTTCTGATGAGCTACTCGAGGATAATGAGTAGATACTACCTGTGACTATGATATAATTGCATAGCAAATCCATAACGAACATGCAGTATTTTTTTCAGGTAGATAATTTTTAAAATGGTTTTTTGCACAATTTCCACTCTTTTTATTGCAGTTTTTGATATACCACCATAATTGATGTGTGACTCAACCAAAGAATGGTATTAGATTTTCAATTCATGTCAATCAAGGATATTTCATAGTATTTTAAATTTAGGGATAAACACTTAAATCTGTTTTGTGATATAATGTGATTGTTTGTCACATTTTTGGTTTTTGCCAATCTAAATACCAAGATATTTTATACAATGTACTCATTACGGGTAATTTCTAATTCACTACTTATGTTTAATTGATCAAAGTTGATGGGTAAGGACGGTTGGATACAGACGATAGGTAAAAAATATGTTCTATTAAAATTTATTTATATCACCTTCTACTTTATTTTTCAATAATTCCCAAGGGCTATCAATATAAATAATAGCTGTATCATCTGCGTATGATGGTCCACTACGCTATCTCAAAAGCCCTAAGAGTTAGAAAATAAAGTTAAATTCAATAGTTATTCAGTATGTCATTAATTTAATTTTTTTAATATTTTCGAATTTACAGGGTAGTCTAGAAGATGAATATGCTGATTAAATATTAATCAGCTCACTGCGTATAAGATATATTCATTTTATATATAATATATCATTTGATAGCGAATTGAAAGAAAAAATAATTTTCGAACAAAAATAAGGGGTGTTCCATTTAAAAAAAACGAGTGTGAGGGACTCGAAATGTGGCGTTTGGAGTTGTTTCAAATTCTGTATAATCTTTTTCGAAAACTAAAAATATTCCGTAGTAGAATAAACCTTTGTTTATATACAGACAAAGTTTCAAACGATTTTATTAATAACAAGAGAATTTATTAAGAAAAAAACAGTTTAAGAAAAAAACTCAAAAACTTTTAAGTATTACAAGGTACTTACAAACTTACAAAGAGATTCAATATCCGTAACAAAATATAGGGTGTTTCATTTAAGAAAACATATTTTTTTGTAACGCCACGATTTTCTGGGTGGCCCATTGTAATTTCGAAAAAAATTTAAAAAAAATTGAATGTATGTGTTACTAAACAACTTTTGAACTTAACTTCTATGGTTTTTGAGAGGGACTATCTTACGTGGACCACCCTGTAATTATTGTTCTCGTATAACCATTAAGTTGTCAGGGTCAGGGATTAAATAGAGACAAGAAGTGAATTTTTGATATACGGGCGTGTTTTTTGTTTTTTTACATATTTTTTGTCATGGAACGCGATTTTGTGGGTCCGGACATTCAAATCTTAATGGTTATAATGCTTAATTTTATAATTATTAACAATTTATTTACAAAAATAAAATAGGACAATTAATCACATTATGTCACAAAAAAATAATCAAATGTTTATCCCTAAATTTAAAATATTATAAGATATCCTTGATTGACATTAATTGAGAATCTTATATCATTCTTTGGTTGAGTCGCATAACAATTATGGAATATTGGGATGGGATGGGATATCAAAAACTCCAAAAAAAAGTGGAAATTGTGTAAAAAAACATGTAAAAAATATCCAAGCAAAAAGATAAGTTACTCGTCAGATGTTCTGTACAATCAGTCCAATGTCATACTATATAACCTTCTTTAGACAGAAAATTATAAGTTCAGATGTCTGAATTTAGAGATTAAAGTCTGAATTCAGAGTTTAATACATGAATTCAAAGATTAAAGTCTGAATTCAGATATTAAAGTCTGAAATCAGAATTTAATGTCTGAATTCAGATATTATTATTGAAGTCTGAATTCAGAAATTAAAGTCTGAATTGAAAAATAGTTACAGACATGTCCATTCTAGGACTTCGTACGATTCTGTTATATTCTTGCTTTTAATAATACGTACAACGTAAGATCAAAATCCATCTTTATTATAGTTGCCCTTTCTAGAGCGGGTAACTCGATTCTTTTTTATGAATCAATTCATGTTCACGCGATTCATTATGAGCTTGACTTGTGAAAAGTGGTCGGCTTTTGGCTACAATTCTGTCTGTCCCATATAGAATTTAAAAAACTTTTTTGCTAAGCAAGTGAGTTTTCATTCGCTCCTAGTGAAAGTTTTCTGTGTAATGTATGTTATATTTCGTAATCGACATGCTTTTTCTGTGTAATGTATGTTATATTTCGTAATCGATATGCTTTTGGATAACTGGAACAAGATAAGGGTGCTGTTTTATCGGCTCTGAAACCGTAACGATTATGTTCCACTAGAGTATTCTATCAATGGTATTACCTTTTGTGGATCAAAGCACTTTTAATTAATTCGTCTACGTTATTTATCAAGCCCGCGCGCTTTAAATGTCGAAATTACATTTCATAATCTGTATGTTCCTTTGAACAAAAAATACTTGATTGTATTTTAATGGGTTTTATATAGCGGATTTATACATGTGCAAGTGTTTCAAAAACCATACAACACATATTTTCTAAATTTTCTAAATTAAACTAAAAGAAAAAGGCCGTGCCACATCAGCATCATTGGCATTCATGTTGATGTATAAATTGCCTAATACCATCGAACGTTTTGTGGTAAAGTGGGGTCAACAATAATTCTTGAAATAGAAGTAATACAGTTATTCTTTAATTTAATGTAATATTTTGATGGGTTTTGTGTTAAAATTAATTAGTTATTAGTATTCCATCAAAACATAACAACTTGTTGAATGAAAGCACCTTTGTGATGATTTTAGCTTGCTGTAAGAAAAGTTATACTGCCCAGATCTCCCATTGCGGAAATTGTGGGTATCCTTTGAAATATTTTTGTCTCATATTTCGATGTTACAAACAGTACATGTTCTCTTTTCTCTAATGTTAATATTTCGTTTCTGTAATTACTGATATTTTGTATACGATGATCTTTGCAATAATTATTATATAAATGTAATTCTAATAATAATATATGATATTTAAGTTTGTGAAAGCAGAGAAATTCATGTAATTCCACACGTACTTACATACATGAAATACTCATATAACCAAAAAGAAAGAACATTAGACATGAAGCCACTTTTAAAACCACTTTCCTATTGCTTACTAGATTTACAAGCTTATAATGGTAGAAAATGGAAACGCGAGAGTGATGGTGACATTTTGGCTGTCTGCTAACTAGCACTCGCTAACAATTAATCTTTAAACAAGATACAAACCAGTCTATCAATATTTTGCCACTGTTGAAATGGTCTGCCACAAGAGGTAATGGGAAATAAATAAAGAAATAATAAAGAGAAATAAATGGGAACTTGTATAAATATTATCTAAGCTTCTTTCAACTCTAACAAAAGACCCTATTGAGAAACGTTGCCTATTTGTACTTATTTGTAGTAAAAATAACGAGCTTTCTGCGAGACCGGTGTTGCCAGATTCCAGATTGACGGATTATTCGGCACGCCCTATGAGTGTAATAAATTACTAGAACAAACTGAAAACTATATGTTTAAATGTTTATATTCTTTTCTTTTCACATATAAAAGCAAAATGCAACTACAGCAAAATAACAATAATACAAATAAGGCTAGCAAAGGTAGATACATCTACTTTTTAAGAGAAGAATTATATTTATATTTGAGGAAACTCGCAATCTGTAAATACACTTGTATTTACAGATCGCGAGTTTCCTCAAATATAAATATAATTCTTCTCTTAAAAACTATCTCTTAAAAAACAAGCAGTTTGGTGTTTTAATGACCTTGCTCTAATGACCTATCTCAAACGGTTACCGAGATACAGTCATTTGAAAATTTCACTCTTTTGAGGTGCAGGGGGTGAACGACGCGTGTCTCAGTCGGCCAAAAACTGGCCCAATGTCCCATATTAGATGTACTAAGAGATGCAATTAGGCGCTTGCTTTATAAATATATTTCAAACCCTTATTTTGAACATATACTAAAATTTAGAGATAATTACCAGATTAAAAAAAAATTAAAAAATTAAAATACGTTAATATTCTTCAACTTTTTTATAATAAAAAAACGCATATAGGTATAAAACAAAATAAATATAACTTTTTTTATAAAAAAAATGTTATTCAACCTCAGTGTTGTCTCCTCAACAACATAGCTGCGATGTTATGAACTAATGTGGATGTAAATTTACTATCAAATTTGCATGAAAATACAAATGATTTGTATGATTTAGAATTTAAAATACATTGTGCAAATTACGTTCTTATTGTATAATTCTTTAAGTACATACTATACACTATTTAAAATATAATCACAGAAAAAAATAATTGCCCGTCAGACTCGACTTCTGTACCCTGTACCTATATCATTTATATCGTCACTGATGTCTTAGTTCCATAAACATTACTTTACTGTTATCTACTATTGGATAGATGTCGCCATGGGTCATTATGATTTGTAAAATGGAACATGTACAATGTATAGATTGTAACATCGAAATATGAAATATAAAAACCAGAGAAAAAAACCCTCATTATATTGATCCCTTCACACCTGCTACCGCATTTTTAACAGCGTTGTTAAGTATAACCGATTTCCAGGAATTTAAGGAAAAACAAATGATTTTATATACATCGACCATCACATTATGACATTATCATATAGTATAACAAAATATTGATCACACTATATACTTTTCGTCATATCATAAAACAATTGGATGGTGAATGTGATGCAGAATAAAATGTTTCCCATTCAAATATTACGGATCCATTTTACGCGTCCCTCGGCCGTGTCACATTCATTGGATGCCTAAATTGCCTAATACCATTGTGGTAAAGTGGGGTCAACAATAATTCTTGAAATAGAAGTAATACTGTCATTCTTTAATTTAGTGTATTATTTTGATGGGTTTTGTGTTAAAATTGACTAGTTATTACTATTCTATCAAAACATAACAACTTGTTGAATGAAAGCGCCTTTATAGTGACGAATTTAGCTTGCTGTAAGAAAAGTTATACTGCCCCGATCTCCCATTGCGGCAATTGTGGGTATCCTTTGAAAATTTGTTATGTCTCATATTTCTATGTTACAAACAGTACATATTTTCTTACACTCTTATACATTTTATTATTTGAACTAAATTTGTTTGTTTTCAAATCCATGATTTCATAGAAAAAAATGTAGATGAAAAAAATAACCGTAGATAATGTGCTATCAGATTCCTATTAACCAATTATAAAATTTAACCTGAAATTATCGTAGATTCTGATAGTTACCAGGCATCTGGCAACACTTTAAGCGAGACACATTCTGCGACCGTGCGCGTGTACTTGTGGCGCTCTCAAGTGTCGAAATTCATCGACACAACAGTGACCAGATTACAACAGCTGTCCGCGGTCGCCTGCTGTAGCGTACTGTATTTGTGTTATTTCAGTTTGTCGTAGTTTTTACCATAACCTATTTAGCAATTCAAATTACCATCATCTAGATAAAAATGTCTTCTAGTGAACTAAGAGGAGGTAACACTAATTGTTGTGTTTTTCAGTGTATAAATAAATACGGTAATACCCCACGCACCGTAAGGTTTTATTCGTTTCCACGTGACAATTACATTTCACGAGCTCGCCGAGAAAGATGGATTGATGCCGTTAAACGAAGGAAGTAAGTACATTATCATGATACAATTTATAAACTTACCTTTAAATATTAGTATATTAGTTCACAAGTATGTGTTTTTACGTGTTTCCATGTAATGAGGAAGTAGGTATATTAAGTAATGATGTCATAGGCGGCGGTTTTTTGAAAGTGGATTAAATTTAAAAAATACATATTTACATACCTGTAGGGTTCACAAGTTATTCCGTAAGGGGGAGATTTTGTAGAAAAGTGAAATGACACGCTAAAAGTATGGGTCAAATTAAGGTATTTTAGCGTTTATTTAATTTTTTCTTCTGTTCTCGTGAGCGCTGAAAATTATCTCACTCACACTCTCTACCGAGAACCATTGCGAATACTTTGATGTATAATAATGTCTAATTATGTTGATTTTTAAACGGTTTTATTTAGCTTTGACTTCGTATATTTGTTTGTCTGTTTATATGTTTGTTTCAAATCTGCAACAGCTTTTTCAACTACCTCCCGATGAAATTTGGTAGGTGTATAGTATTCCCATAACAATACAATTTAATATTTTTTTATTAAAAAAAAATAAAAATGGCGGACCTTCCTATTTATAAACCGATTTGTCTCAAACGTGAAATTTTGCGGTGTTTGAGGTCACCCAATAAAATTTGTGACACAAACTTTAAAAAATCAAAGTGGCGGATCCAAAATGGCGGACTATCCTATTTCTGAACCGATATGTCTCAAACTTGAAACTTTGCAGTGTTTAAGGTCACTCATTACAATTTTTGACTCAATCTTAATAAAATCAAAATGGAGGATCCAAAATTGCAGACTATCGAGTTTATGAACCGATTTGTCTCAAACTTGGTACTTGGGGTTGTTTAAGGTTACTGGGCTCATTTGGTTGCTTTTAACGAGTACCCATACATTATACTTTATACCCATACATTATACTTGGTGACGAGGGTTTAATGATGGAGGCAGGAAGTGGACAGTGAAACTTAAAAAAAACTAAAAATTACAAAATAAAAACAGGTAAAAATTTTTTAGCTTAAACGGTTTTATTTTATACCATCAGTTGTACTAAAAACTACAAAATAATTAGGACACAAACCTGGACCATCCTGCGATTCTGGCGTTTCGTAACTAATAAAAACGTCGCGCGCATAAAAACCATTTTTCAAATGCGCCCCACGTTCATATTTTTACCAAACGTTACAATCTCAGGAAAGTCCAGGTTTGTGTCCTGATTTAAAATAAAACCATTTAAGTTAGAAGTTTTTTTACCTATTTTTTTTCATAGTGATTTGTGTTCTCTTCTGAACCTCTGTTAGATGGTAAAAATATACATACAAAATCCCCGCCTTAATAATCTGATACTTGCATAGTTTTAATTAGCTGAAAGTATTGGGTTTCTCTAGATTACTTACTTAAGCATAGATTTTCATTGTTTTAGTGAAGACGGATCACCTTGGACTCCAACTAAAAATTCAAAAATCTGTAGCGAACATTTTGTGGGAAATAAAAAGTCAGAGCACCCACATCATCCAGCATATGTACCTACTATATTCCCGATGCATAGAGTAGTCTCCGCGCCATCAAATAATTCAGGATTTCAAAGATTAAGAACTAGGAAGAGAAAAGTGAAACATGAGGAAAATTTAGAAACTATTGAACACAGTTTTAAAGCGGAAGCAATCTGGAAAGAAGATGAATGCCAAACAGGAAAGAGTGAATATAAACATACAGGAGAAAATTTGGAAGAAAACATTTCTATGCAGTCTCTACTTTAAAGAAAATAATCCCAAGTTTGATTCTGCAACGCAAACCATTATTATAAATAAGGAGCATTCAAAAAATTCCAAGTGAGGACCACATGTCTATGGCAATGCTAAATGAAGTTAGACTTTATTTATTAAATGATGTTTAGACTTTATTTATTTTAGACTTTATATGATTATTTAAAGGATAATGCGCATTTTTAGATTTGACTGGTAATAATAAAATAGTTATTAAGAAATTGGTAGACCTCTTGGGAGTTCAAAACGAATCAAAAGTATTGACCGCTGATAAAGTACTTTTTTAATGAAGCTGGATACAGATTTAACATTATCTGCATTCTATCTTTTACATGACATACAGATTTAACATTATCTGTCCCATTTTCTCTATGCATGGCACGCTAGTACCTAATTTTAAGTAGAAAATTTTGTTCACGCAACAAGAAATTATACATGTACAAGCAAAGATGCTATAATCTATAGTTAAATTCTAGCAAATTGCTCTCAATATAGAGTTACTATTGATTGCAGGATTTAAAGTATAACAACCATCTAGATATCAGATAGTATTAATTTATATTAACATTATGAAGGAACATATACTGCACAGATATTAGTCCACTGCCTAGGACCCACCTACCAATTGTCCGCGTCTATGACATGTTCCAGACACCAAAACTTACAACTTTTTTCAAAAATATTTCTATATATAGACTTTTCTTTCTCCTAACCCTATTTTTGCTGATCTATAACGATTAGAAACATCGTGTCCCATTTTTTTAAATTAATGTAAAATATGCTCTTTAACGTGACATTGCAGTATTGGTTAAGTTTAATTAGGGATATTAATAATTTACAGTTATTTAAATTTGTTTATTTTGCAAAATCGGTTTTGAAAAAAGTATGGGTAAAATTTTAAAAAAAAGAACAATAGTGAGGCCTACTCTTTATAACATGCTTTTGAATTTTTGGTCTTTATTAAAAAATAAATGCAGGAAACAAGAGCGACTACATTTCTTTGATGTACTGTAAAATGGCGTCGTTTGCAGGCGGTTTAACGGTCTCACATCCGTCGTGGTCCATTACGACACCAAAGTCTTGTAACACAACGTACTGTGGACACCCTATACGCTGTACCCTCTCGAGGATGAAGTGGGGAAGTGTTAGCAGGGGAGGTATTTCTCTCGGTATCTAGGGAGTGACTTGACTTATTTATATCTATAGACCGGGTTAATATTAATAATGAGCATTGAATTTGGCTCCGCAGTCACCTTGATTCAACGTTTAGTGCTCTGACCACTATATTACGGGCACGGATATGTAAATAAATAATATATTTACGAACCATAATAATATTCCATTATCAGAACCAAACAAAGTTTTCCTTAGTATTTATTTGGCCATTAATCACAACCGCTTTCTTTCCGGTCTTTGAAATATTCTACGTTGACGTCCAACTTATTATTGAAACTATAAAAAGTATAAAAGGGGTAACCTTTGTTTATATTTAAACCAGGGGCGTGCGGCCCGTGGAAGCAAAGGAAGCATTGCATCCCTTAAAGTATATACTTAATGTCTATATTAAATTGCATTATTTAAAACCCGATTTTGCCACTGGATAAAACTAGAACTAATTTGGATTATTATGCTTTTTAAATGGGAATCTCACATTATTTATTATGAGCCGTATATGTCCCGACAACATTTGACAAGAGCGGCATGTCCCAGTAAACGCGACCACGTACGAACATGTCATGGATATAAATAATATATGCCGTGGTTTTACTTGAATATACACCAAGTCAGCATTAAGTGGTTGATAGAAGTAGAAACATATTGATAAAGAAGGAAATGAAATGATGATTAATGAAACTTAACGACTTAGTTTATTTTATTTTAACAGCCAAATGTGGCGTTTTAGTTTGTGGCAGATTAAATTATGTTTAGAATAATAGTGACGTCATCCGAAATTAAACGATTACACTAAATGATTTTTTTAAACAATCATTTAGTGTAATCGTTTAATTTCGGATGACGTCACTATTATTCTAAACATAATTTAATCTGAAATTAAACAGACTCGTTTAATTGTTCAAGATGAAAACAAAAAACAACACGATGTCTAATTTAAGTCAACTGTATGTAGTAATACGATACGTCAAAAAGTATAAAAATTGAGATAAATAAGTAAAATACAAATATTTTTTTCTAGTTTCTAAGAATTGTTTCTCTTATTTGAAATGCCACCGCACGCCACTGATTTAAACCCTATATTCATTCCGTCCATGTATCGATTTGTTATTATAATTTTATTAAAGTTTCACTTTTCATTACTTTCATCGAAATATGTGCATGTGAATTCAAGTTATTTTTAAGATGACACATATTCGACATGAACAGAACACGCTTAAGCATTCGATAGAATTAACTTTCTTTTGGTATGTACGGGATTACTTTATATACAGGATGATTGCAACGTAGTATGCATCATTAATTTCCATCGTTACGTAAACCATTGTTAACTCTCGTCGCGAGTTTCAATACTCGTCTGGATCCAAAGTATTTCATTAACAATGTCAGTTGCAGATGTCCCAGTGAAAGTATGTAAATTCCTGGACAAATTATAGGCACCAGTATAAATTTGTCGCAAATCTTATGGTATTTTTTGCATAGTATATAAGTTGTTTCCTAAATAATATCATTGTGCTCGCATTTTTAAAAAAAATTATATTTATTAACAATGATAGCTTGTTGCGTCGCGGCGCTATAATAGTGTTGTCGTTCAAAGCGCATATAGAAGATCATACATTAACTGTAAACATTTTTAAAGTGTAAATTATATTTTTGTTAACATACTTGTATTATATTTAATTATCCTTTGTTACATTTTAAAACTAATTTAGATCACTAACAAGTAATTTTGCTACTCAGTACTCTGCCGCTATAACGAACGGATATATCGGCATCGTGGGCGTCCCACGCGGGTACGCGAAATTATTGGCGTAATAAAAATTCGATATCTTCAAAAAATATTAGACCTAGCAGGACACTTTTAAAAGCTTTTCTTTAACTTGCTATGTATATAGTTATAATATGTTTGTTTGGGTCAAATCTTACAATTGAATTTTAAAGCAGTTATCCCCAACCTGCTCAACCGATTGAGCTGAAATTTTCCATACCCGTTTAGTTTGGATGACAATGCATGGTTAGCCAAGAGACGTACGTCACTCTAAATCTAATATGGCGGACCGCCCAAGATGGGGGACTAATTATTTTTTCATACTTCCTATGACAAGGGTATAAAAAAGAATACGGGTCTGGCAAGGGTATCTGGTACGAATATGAAAATAAAATGACGTCACTCTAAATCTAATATCAGACAGACAGACAGACTCTCAAAGATGGCGGAGTAGTTATTTTTTATGCCCTGAAAAAATCTTTAGTAGCTAGGTGAGATGATTCCTTATTTTTTAGCTTCATATATAATTATTATATTGGATCTGTTTTATACCCATTCAAACTTATTTTCGCTCTTTACGATACAAGACTCGAAAAATCCCTTCTCTTGATGTTGTGAGCAAGTTGTCTTAAATTAGACCCCGATCACAAAAGGGGTAGTAAAAGGGTTGATATGGGTATCAAATAAAAGGGTTTGCTGAGAAGAATACGAAAATAAAAATATGTCACTCTAAATCCAATATGGCGGACTCCCAAAGATGTGCTGTTTTTTTTAACCACCTCCATGATATGGATATCAAATGGAGGGGTTTAAGGGGAAAAATTAAAACCGCTATTATAACAATTATAAAAAGTTATAACTCGGCAAAGGTTATGGATAGTTTGGTGGTGTTCGAACAAATGTTGTAGGGACCGACAAGGGTCAACTGATGGCGAGAAAAAATTTTGAAGAGGGCGGATCTAAGATGATCAAAAACTTAGTTGCCTCAATCCGTTTGAAATATTGTTATTCCGTGATTTTTGGAGTCCCAGATTACGATTTTGAATTGATCGTGTCAAATATTCATCTTCATACTATGACTTGTGTAATTTCGTGAGATGGGCATCAATAGCATTGGCTTGCAAGCTGTCTAGGAGAACGAAAGCTCCAAAATCAGACCCGGAACAGTGTTTCGTTAGCAAGTAAGCTTCACAGGTAAGTTGAAATAAGTAGAGTTAAGTAGAGTCAAATCACTAGAAGGTCTCCTTATTGAAGAACTAGACTGTACTAAATTAACAGAAACGACCATGCAACAATGACGCATTAAATGAAAAATGAACAGACTTAGACCCCTAAGAAAAATAATATTGTTTTTTTTTTATAAAATAGGTAAATCGCGCGACAAGCTTTTATATCATATAAATTGTGTAATGTAATAAATTGATGGGTTTAATTTAATTTAAAGTTTGTTTTCTTCTTTTAGAGCATTTAAATAAATTGTGTGTACGTAGTAAAAAAACATTTTAAAAATAATTTTTACTACATATTAAATTATTTACAATCTTTTTCACAGTTTTTCCTATATTTCATTAAATATATGTATGTAATAATTTTGAATAATTCACATAGCTCCTCGCCTGCTGGAGTATTCAATACACAATAGACAAGCTTGACAGGAGCGACTTTAGGGCTCATTTAAAAAAACAGATTAGAATTTCAAAATTTAATAGGCACCGTTAGTATCGACTAGTTTTGTGAACAGATGTGCAAAAATTCACGATCATAGCTCAAACCGTTATATAATTAGAGCGTTATATGTTTAAATAATAATAATAACAATAATAATATATATCTATATACCCCTCATTTCAACCGCAATAGTAAGGCCACATAAGTCAGAGACCTGTGCTGGGGAAGGGGCGGCATATTATTATTTCGCGGGGTGGAACACCCGGATCGACTTAGGTTGGTAAATTCTAACCACCATTCGGTGCAGGAATGAGGGAAACCTGAAAAACCTCATTATTAGATCTTGGGGACAAATTATTGAAAATTTATTTCGATACAGCGGCAGTGACGGGAATAAAACAAACACACTGCTGCTATAGGTGATCGAGCCGAGAGCTAGCGCGCTAACCGCTCGACCACCGTCCCCGTCACCGTAAAAAGAGGTATTGCAAAGTCATACATTATATTACCATTTCACATTAGATGGCCAAAATTGTACCTTACAAGATAGCGAAGGTGCCGTTCGCTATTGACGGTTAGTTCGACGTTAGCGGATAGCGACGGTTCGCTCTTTGACATATCGTGAAAATGTCACGAAGGTAACGGACGCAAAATTCAATTTCGCGGTCGCTATGGGGGGCTCGAAATGCAACCTCGCGTCCGATTGTACAAAAAAAAGTTTTTTCGGACTCATCTGCTATTCCAGACTTGGCTTCGCCTCGTCTTTATTTTAGGCACTTGTAACAAAATAACTATTTAATTTCCTTTTGTGAATTTAGAAGCGTATTTAGGGTAGTCACATGATCATTGTTTAATTTAAACAATGATAGAGATCAAGAATATCTAGTAGGCACTTAGTTTATAAGTATATTTACAAACAGAGATTAGCTCGTCTACATTTCGCCTAAACTTGTATCGATGCGTGTATATATTTGGCAAATATTAAATAGATAAATAATAGTAATAGTACGTGATAAAAACAACATTTAATTGTACTGACAAACTTGGAGACTGATAAAACCCATAGAAACTGGCCTTTGCTGATAGATATCTTTATAATTCAATTTTCAATAACTAAAATGTAAGAAAGAATGTAATGCAGATTCTTTCTTGCAATCTGGTTATTGAATTACATTTTTGTGGCCATTTTTATGGCTTGCTAACCTCGAGTTTTCAAAACGAATTGCCTCGAGAGTCAATATAAAAGCGCGGCTGCATTTTAACGAGTAATCGTCAATCGATAACATTAAATTAACTTCTGCCAACTTGGTGGTATACCTATCGGAAGCAAAAATTAGCTTTAGAAGTATAAGTACTTCCTCCCATCTCGTAAATCAACTTATAGGGCTAGAGTTTGTGAGTGCAGCGTATGATGTGCAAGGAGGCTGTATTGCAAATTATATTCTTAAATTAATCAAATAGAGTGTGGAAAGGGCATGGAATATGTGCCGCAAATTTTTATCTATAACTTTTTCTGGACAGAGAGTGAATTTTTCTAAAATGTACCTGCATACCTACGTAATAAACTAGCGCAGTAACCCTATTTGGTTTAACTCGGCAAAAGTAGGCGTAGTTTAACGATCCAGCAGCGTATGTACAGAACCACACCCAAACACGTTGTTGTTAATTTTGTTGTGGACAAGTTGCTTATGCCGGTGCAGTTGATTCTTATTTCTTAGTGACTTTAGTATTCTTAAAATAATTTATGTAGCACTGATTGTGTTCAAGTTGTTACGTTCAGTTTTAGTAATTAACAATTTGATAATCCGAAGTTTATTATAAATAGGTATATTTGTGGGATTAATTGATTTTTAAGCAGTGACTACGCGGTTCCCTTTAGCATGTGTTTAGACATTCAGGTGGGCATATTACTTTCATTAATCGATTGCATTCATCGATATTGCCACAGCGCATTTAATAAATTCTTTGTTATAGATTTACCACAAATATCTTAGTGCATATCTGTGTCGCCTTATTGTTTTGTGAGTTGAACATTGGCAGGTCTGTGACGTTAGCCTAGGTCGGCAGATCTATGGTCTAATTTACTGGGGCGTTAGCCTCGTCGCTTTATTTTCTTAGCTGAACGCGTGTATGGCATAGTATTTCAATGTGTTAAGAGTATAAGTAATTTTCTTGGTTATATAACGTATTATGTATGTTCCGATATAATGGGACAATACAAGGAAATCATTGTTCATATGTTGAGATTTTGGATGAATCTACACATACCACATTAGTGGGTTCAAATAACTTTTATAAAAACGCTGATTGCGGTAAGACATTTTGTTTTCTTGAAACCGCGTGTTCATTTTATTTTGCCTACTTTGTGTTATCTAGAGCCTGCGTTGCGTTGAACTAGAGTTGATTGAGGGACATAGCTACGCTAGCTTTTCGAAGCCGTTTTCCAACTACTTAGGCTTTCTTGTCTTTCGGCAAGTGTAAGTCACACCACCTTTCACACCACCTTTTAAACCACCTTCTTTGGAACGAGTGTTCATTTTATTTTGCCTACTTTGTGTTATCTAGAGCCTGCGTTGCGTTGAACTAGAGTTGATTGAGGGACATAGCTACGCTAGCTTTTCGAAGCCGTTTTCCAACTACTTAGGCTTTCTTGTCTTTCGGCAAGTGTAAGTCACACCACCTTTCACACCACCTTTTACACCACCTTCTTTGGAACGACATTTTTTAACCACCTTTGAAGCCACCTTTAGAACCACCTGTAGGACCACCTTGCTGAAGTCTATCGACCCCTGTAGATGCGTAGAGTTACAGGAGAGATCCACTTTACTGGAAGACTCGTTGCATAATCACAGATAAGCCTAGTTTTAAGTATAGGTTAAAAGGGGACACCCTGTTAGATTGACCTCATATTATTAGTGTGTACGCGTAAGAGTATAAAATTATTACGAGCCCTCAGCTAACGTTTGACAAAGTGTCTATATGTATTCACCTGGTGACTCCCGCTGTTTAATCAACCTATTAGGTAGGCATTGCCTCACTATTTTTATATATATTGATTGCGGAAAAGTCATCGTGCGCCTTGACAGTTAAACTGTTTTCTGTATAAGCTGTTTATGTATTTTATGCTGCGTTTTCAGGTATAATACCACATTTTTGGTAAATTATTTTTTGTATCACCATTTCTAACTTTCCAATTTGTAAACTAAACCTAGTATTGCGTGTCTTATTGTTATGCGTGTATACTGTGTGTCTTATTTTTCTTACCCCCAAAAATTACAGAAGGTGCCGAGTAGATTCGATACCCAGGATAATTTGGAGACTATCTGACTTAGTTGCGCATGGTCAGTGTCGTCGACGGGAATTTTATTTTTATTTTTATTAAGAGCTGAGCTAGCTTAGGCAAACTTATTGCCCACTTTAAATCGCTGTTGAATGTACTCCAGGGGTAATAAAGTATAGTTTTTAAGTAAATTTTGTTCCTGTCTTTCACATTAGTCTGATTGTATAGATTGTACTTATTTGCTTTATTTATTGCATTTCAAATATGTATGCAAACTCGAGTACTTACAGCTAATGATAAATTTTAAATATAACGATGATTTGTACCTGGTACCTACTTGGGTGCAAAAGCAACTATGATTTAAACTTTAACAATGTATATACAAAATAAACGAGGTAGGGTTATCGAATTTCCAAAAAAAAAACAGTTTGTGTAAAAGGGATAGATATTACTTCTATTATAGGTTTCAAATATATTGACTCACTTCGCAAAGTACTATATTTGTCCTTGTTTATCAATACATTTTTGGCGTTATTTCGTTCATTTTTAAATAAAACTTATTTTTATCCATGTCATGGCTATTTGTTATGCATGTAGGTACTTATGCGAAAATAGTAGAATTTGATTACAAATAGTAACTAATGAAAATATTTTTTTAATAACTAAAAACCTACATGGCGTTTCATTTTCAAAAAATTTACACGCATAGATGATTTATTCAATAAATCGTTAGGCTTTGAAAGCATTTTATTGCTCAGTTTTCGAGAAAAAAAACATGGCAGGCGTGGGCATGTTTTTTTCTCGAAAACTAATCAATAAAATGCCTTCAAAGCCTAGAGAGTTATTAAATAAATCATCCTTTATACGTGTAATTTTTTTAAAATGAAACGCCATGTAGGTTTATTTTAAAATCATCGAGCGGAAATCGATGTTCCCTTTTTGTCACAGCATCTTAGATAAAGGTGGCTATGCTTTTAGAAACCTATATGACTATAAAATTGTAGGTAAGTGTTATACGTACCTACCACATAAAAACTAATTATTTTAGGAAGGGTATATAACATTGTCAAAATAATAATCATATCTACTAATTTAAATAAATTGTTCCCATGTAGAAGTCAATTCTTAAATACAGCAACAGACTTTATAGGTTCCATGAATGAGAACATTAATTTTCACTAATAAGAGTAATAAGAAAATAAATGTTTCGAGGTCAGAGATGTAGGCAGTAAAAGTAAGTGCTCTTCGTTTGTTATTGTGGTGTTATTATTTATTTCTTTAAAGGCTTTCGAACAAATTAGAGAAATGCTTTTGTTTTTTACCTTATTGTACAGAAGAAAGAAACACATTTTTTCCTTTTTATCTACCGAGCATTACAGCGGTCAAAGCGGTCAGAGGTATGTATAACATTTTATTCACAAACATTTATTTTTAACAAATAAAAAAAAATATAACAAATATCATAAGTAGCCACTTATCAAGCAAGTATTAAAGGTGATATATTTTTATACGTGGAGACTATGAGGGACGCACTTTAATTAGGCACAATCTAATTGGCCACACATTTATTTTAGAAGATATTAACATAACGTGACAATTTATTTTTTGACTCAAAACGGGACGTCGATTTATTTACGTCAATTAATACAGTGACGTAGCCAGGATTTAATTTGGGAGGGGGGGTTTGAACATCACTACCGGGCATTAGATCTGCTCCGTGAGACGCAATACCCCCACAGGCGAAAATTTTGAAAATTTTCAAGGTCGCGCGTTTTCCTGTCACTTCAGATTTTAATGAAAAATACAAATACAGGAATACCGACTTCCACAAGAAAAAGTTTTGGAATTCTATGTCTTTTTCAAATAAAATAACTATATTATATATTACGAATGAGTTTATTGAAATGAAATAAAATGTGCTTTTATATATATTTATAAACGTTATAAATATAAAAAATGAAAACAAAAACTGAAATAAAAAATATTAAAGTAATATTCGTCTGGATTCGCCCAATCATGAGATCTAGATTGGAACTAGAATCTAACAAAAAAGTAGTATTCTAAATCAGATAAAAGATATAAAACATTCATATAAAGAAGAAAAAAGACCGATGAAAAAAAACTGTCAGCATTGGTAAAGAAAGGATGCTGGGATGATTCTTGAAGCTTTAAACTCGTTTTACACAAAGTATATGAATTTATGGTACAACAACCAACGGTTACCGTGCAATATACCACGGACAAAAATGAAACAATGGATATCCAAAGGTCTAAAATAATTATGTCCATTAAAGAAATAGAAAACTATTTCAAGACCACATTAAGCACCCAATAGATGTAAACCGAAAATTAATATTTCAACAATAGAAAAATAAATACTCTTATTAAGAAAACAAAAAATAAATATTTTAAAATGATGGACTGTTAGACGTCATCAGTGACAAAAGAAGACATTATCAACAATGCCATTGTATAACAGTCCCGACATCGCCAGAATTTGTAAAGACGCGGGTCAGTACAGTTGGTAACACCGTCTGAAAATTTGTGAGGTTGCCACGGTTCCTTCGACATTTGACATTTTGCATGACAGTAATACCTACCTGCATATTGTATACGAGTTATTACGCTTTGCGCTACGATTTGTAAATTCTTATAGTTTTGCTTATATTTAAACGTTACAACTGTTTACAAAGCTTGTGATTGTCCCTATATTGTGACTGATCAGAAAAGATCCTGCAGTTGGATTTTAGTTTATACAATACTGTCGAAGCAGTCGACTAGCCGCAGCAAGGAGCTTGTAGCAAATTTGATATTTGAGACAGACGTGAAAACAATGGGCCCCTATATTACCTTTGTCTACGGTTAGTAAGATTTCACAAGCCAGTCAAAAATAACGAGAACTGATGCCGTCTCCACAAAAAAAATGTCTTGTACCTACTGAGAGCACCATACCAATACTGTAACACTTCATATTAGTGAAATTCGGAACGTAGGTACCTACATATTATACTATATTAAATTTTTACAATAGGTACATAAATCTCGAATTAGACTTTCACTTCTTTGGAAAATATAATAGATAAATGTTGTACATCTGGAGTGGCTTAATAAAATTAAGTAACACAGTGAGCTACAAAATAATGTTTTTATTAAAAAGTTATTACCACCGATTTGACATAATGAATGGTATTCCTTCAATTCAACAATGTTGGCTAGTCAGCTGATGACGTGCAACGGTTTTGTTTTGAATTCTCTATACTTAAAAATTTGTATTGCTAATTATTATTGTTAATAAAAAATACAACTTGGAAAAAAGTTCTAATCAATCCCGAAACTAGTAGGATTTTTTCTAAGTTGTATTTTTTAATAAAAATAATAATTAGCAATATAAATTTTTCCAAGTAGTTGTTTTGTTACTTGTATTTATTTGAGACAAGGCGACGTTTTTTGCAAAAATCTAGTTGTAGAGATCTAACTCTAATTTTTGTGATATGATCAGTTACTTAGTCAAATATTATTCAAATAGAGACAGATTTGCATTAGAAAAAAATAGTTGTTCTATTTTTTTTGCTCGCGACAGTATTAGGTAAACAGTTGTACTAGGTAAGTTGTTGAGTGTTTACTAGTATGAACAATTTTATTAAAGCTGCTTTTAAATTACATATTGCATATTATTATAGGGCTACAAATAGATTCTGTAGAAAATACGGGAAATGAAAATTATTTCTCTCCACCGGATGTTGTAGCTTCAAACATGGTAACTTTAGATCTATTGGCCCAGAAATCGGGGCCACAATATAATGTAGCATATAAAAAGTTTTACCGAGTGATGTAAAATAAAGAAAGTTGCATACAAGTTCCCTGAAAGTATACTATTGCCTTAAATTGAAGTTATGGAAACCATCAATATTATATAATTTCTCTAAGCGAATTTGCAAATCAAGAATGTTGTATTGTTATAATGATATTACAAGCCACTATAGTGCTTTCGTTTGCTATGCAAACTAATGGAATGCGGTACTCAGTGGCGCGCGCAATTATCCTAATATAGGAGATAAAATAATAAACAATAATATTAATTCAATTTAATATATCAATATATCAAAAAGTGAATGTGGTTTTGTAAATGACGGTCTTTTAACCTTCGAATCCAAGAAAACAGGCGATTACCATGAAGACATGAATCCCACCGTTTTCGAGGATTGGTTCAAAGGAATTCTGGACAAATTACAACCTGGATCTGTTATATATTACAACATTTAGTTAGCAATAACAAGTAGCTGTATAACAAGTTAGCTGATGTGAAAATACTTCTCAATGGTGCAATCTCAATGAAGTAAATGCGGCCAACTGGATAAAATGTATAAACCATGTGAAGAAGGTGGAATCAAGAATGTGGGATATTATGATTACTTAAACCGGTCATAATAAATGTAAATGAAGCCAGCAGTGAAAGTGACTTATTTTCAGATAGTGAATAGTGATATGAATTTCTAATGTGAGTTTTTGTGAAGAGTGCTGCTAATAATTAGACAATTTTTTGCTCTACTTTGTATATCAAACGAAAGCACTATAGCGTTGTCAAAACGAGAAAGTGTAGGATGCGGTCTTCAAAAAATCGAAATTTCTTACTATGCCTTATTTACTTAATAGATCTAATTATAAATGGGATAAGCTATGGCATAGTTTAAGACATGGATACGAAAATGACTAGGAGTGTCTTAATAGGCCTTAAATATGAGTTGGACAAAAATTACTATTTTTTACTGAAGAGTGAATAGACTCATAATACTCGGAAATAATCACATTGTTTTCAAAATGCATACAATAAAGGTATATTTTTTATTTCTTGTTTTTTTTAGTTATTTAGCTAGATTTTACAGGTAATTTAGTTTTTCTTAGGCGTTTTATTTATAGGGGCTTTTATTTATACCCAGACCTTATTTTAAATGTACAAAGTTATGTTTAGAATACTTGCTTACTTTGCAGACCGCTGCTATAGCAATTGTATTTATATTTATTTTGCAGCCCGCTGAATGACAGACATTGAATTTACATTTTCCACAAAAGCTGATATAGGGAATTTAATTTTTTATTTCCTATAGTAACTCGTATGTATATCGAAGCTTGAAAGTAGACCTTGACTGTTACTTTAAACCTTTATATACAAATAACTTGTGACTCGTTCCATATTTTCTGGTGTAGTTAAATAAATTATTCCTCTCAGTCACACGCCTTGTCGCACATTTTCACCGATTTCATTTGCAAAAATCAGAAGTTTCTATGAACTGACAAAATTGATACATTTTAGATCTGTTATGCTCGTGCTTATAAACGTCATACTATTGGTTATAAATTTGTATATCTGTGTACTTTAATGAAAGAAAGCACAGAAATAGTAAATGTCTAATAAGTGAATTAAATATGAACGGAGAAAAAATATTTTAATGTAGCAGAGAAAATAATTTTCCACCTCCAATAGGTTGCGACTGTGTTTATTCCAATAGATATATCTACTCTTCCTTGCTAGTCAATTAATTAATTAACGATTTTAAAAAGAAATCGCCTCCGTAGTACACGCGGCATGTGTTCGGCGTACAATTTCATAGATACACTATTTTCTTTTATGGTAATTTGACTCTCATGGCGAATTCACGCATGAGGTGAAAGTGTTGAATATATTGAATTTCGTCGACACCGGTGACCTTGAATGCGGCCAGTTGTCACTCGATTTAAACAATTCCGTACAACAAATAAACAAAAGAAAGTGTTTTATTTGGTGTTATTTCTGGGGCTTATATAACTTATTGTGTAAAAAATAGAAACAACTGAAGTACCACTCTGAAAGACCGGTCTTTGTTACAAGAAGTATGCACGTTATATCTATGCCTATTAAGCATGTAAATACATTGGTTGCTGTTACTTTAATTTGGGGCTTGCTTGAACCTCAGAATCTCAGAAACAATTAATGGGCCAATTACTGTTAACTTTCTCAAGCAATTAAATTTACGACTCATTATCTTCTTGTTCCATGTTTTTTCGGACAAAGACTGTTTAATCACCCAATATGACATTTAAGACTAATAATAATAATAATAGTCGTTATCTAAAAAAGACAAACACTAGGTTAGCTACCTATCTCGAAAAATACAACGATCAACGATCAATTTGAAATTGCTATCAAATTCCTGGAAAAATTTATTACATTGAATTACGTTTACTCAATTATATACTGGGTATTTTTTTAAACGTTGGACGGATTTCTCTAAGAAACAAGAGGATGAATCAAACAAAAAGTTTAAACAAAACTTGTAGGTTTCCGAGGGGGAAATCATTTGGACACAATGTTCACCCCAACCCCTCACCCCTTGGCAGGGGGAGGGTTGGGGGTGGATATTTATGGCCGCATATCGTTTTTTGTGAAAAAATAAACATCTTTTGTGTAAACTTTTTTTTCTTTCGGCTTGTAGTTTTTTATTAAACACAAACAATAAAATAAGTGTATATATAATTTATTCTAGTTATCTAAATATAGGTTTCTGTAATATATTTGGTACTATGGTATTGTAGTAATAAAATTATGAAACAGAAAACAAAAAGATAAAAATATTAATGAATGAATGAGAAGTACCTTGATATAAAAGTATCACATCCTAGATATCACATTTAAATAAAATATCTATAAATCCTTTAAATTTGCCTTAAATTTTTGAGGGTCCCGGAATACCTGCTTTGGGGTAAAAGTTATTACCTAGTAATCCTACTTATGGTCTTTCTTAAAGGTGCAATTAGCATCTGCATAGCAACACACCTACAGGTAACTAATAAACAATTATACCTGCTTAAATTGTAGATTTCCGGTAATAAAAGAATGCAGATATCTCTCTGGCTTATAGACGCTAACCTCAGTAAATCAGCTTATCCTCATCTGTCTGAAAATGTCATAATTTATAACATTGCAATATATTACCAGGTAGGTATGGATAAATTTTCCAAGAAGTGCAATTATTTATAAATCAAATCTAGTAGATAGGGCAATTGCAAAAGGCGATGGATGAATCATAATAATAGAAGAGGGTAATCAGTTGGATTCAGAAAAGGGTAGGTATATTATTATGTAGTTCGGTATATTTGCTTATTTTATTTTCTTTTGTTTAATTATTATATTTAAGTAATACCTCTATAATAAAAACATTTTTAAAAACAAATAAATACAAAACACACACATATACATACGATATTAGCGCAAAATAAATTGATGAATATAGCGTAAGTTTGAATATTATAACGAAAATTTTGTTTAAATGATATATAGCCTAGCCTAAAAAGTGAAGCAGGATAACACTTTTTATAGGTTAATTTAAAGAGCATAAAAATAGCTACATTTTGACGCCAAAATGAGTTAGATATATTTATATATGTATTTATCAAGTTACTCGCAAATTAGTTATCAAAAAATAAATAATTAGTTAATGAACACGACGCTAACGAAAAGACATTTAATAGCTAAAACAAAATGCGTTTATAACAGAACGTACTTAAACCCACACAAATGAGTGAGTAAATAACAAACAAATAACAAACAAAATAATATTAACAAAAACAATCAGATATTTAAATTATGTATCACAAGAACATTTAAATTTTAACGAAAGGAAATGTGATTATAAGTAAGTGTTCGAAATGCATACCTTTATTTTCGATGCAGGAATTCAACATTCGCTGCGTGCTTAGCACTACAGATTCGATTTCGGCTCTTGAAATGCCGGCAATAGCATCTTGTATCCGTCGCATATTTTTCTCCACAAATAAAAATCAAGGAGGGCCATAGAAAGAGACTTCTATGGACTCGTCCGATCCAATCGTTGGGAAACCTTCCATCCCAAAAATTGCGAACTATTTAAATATTATTCAAATCTTTTCATTAGCGTCGTGTTCCTCAATTCATTATTTATTTTTTGGTCAATAATATGCGAATAACTTGATAACAAAAAAAGATATCTAACTCATTTTGGCGTCAAAAGTAGCTATTTATATACAATGTTTTATCACACTAATTTACTTATTTAATAAAACCTGAAAAACTGAAACTTCGATAAGCAGCGCATTAACTAACTAAATAGGCTACATCATTTAAACAACACTCCGTTAAAAATTTCAATCTTATGCAGTATTCAACAATTTTTTTCGGTGATTTCATTTATATAAAGAAAACTATGAATTTAAATTTTTTGAGAAAACGGCATTCATTTGAAATAATGCCATCGATCGGGTTCCATTTCGGGGTGACATAATGCAATCACCATAAGATAAGCATGAAAAGATCTTTCCAACGAGCTATAACACTGCGAGCTTTTAAGGAGCCAATCCAGAAAAAAATACATTTTTCTGATGAGACATCAGAGGCTTCCTCCACCCTTTCCGTCGAGAGATAGAGCAAAATATCAATAACAAAAGTTTTGCGCAACGAAACCGGCTTTCCATATTTGTGCTATTTAAAATATCTGAATAGGAAACATTTCTGAGAAAAATTCATCTCTATGTTGGTCGATTTATCTAAACAATTTTTTCCCCGAAGCTCTAGGGTCTATACTTTCCCTAATATCGTACCTCATCGTATTGTACAATGTCTTTAAGAAACGTATCTGAATTCGCTCTAAATTCTGTAGGTATGTGGATATTATAATGAGGAGACCACAACTGAACAATATTCCAATTTGGATCTAATAAAAGATTGGTATAACAGTTTCAGAGTGTGTATGTTGTTAAAGTCATGAGAACACCTTATTATAAATCTGAGTGTCCTAAAGTTTTAGCTGGTAATTGTGTTTATATGATAAATGAAGGACAGTTTACTGTCATAAGTTATACCGACGTCACGAAACCTTAGGACTGCCTCTGCTAAAGTGTAATTAAATTCGATAAGCTGAAGTTTCTTTGAAAATGTTAGAACATTGCACTTACTTATATTTAATTGTAACTTGTCTAAATTACACCATTTACATCAAGGGCAGTTTCAAAAACCAGGCAATCCTTTACATCATAACCTTATTATACAACTTCATCTCGTCCGCATATAATAGGCAATTTACGCCATATAATATAATTAATAAAAATATTGAAAAATAACAACCCTAACACAGAGCCTTGTGGTACACCCGATGTAGATATAAATTCTACAGACTGCTAACTGCTCAATGTGTCTATTCTCGAGATATGATTTAAAAAATAGCAATAAATTTCCTGAGAAACCAATTATTTTGAAATTTTAAAGGTTTCTGTCGTCTGTAAAATAAATAAAACGATATTTTTTCCAAAAAAAATGTAACGGTAATATCGGTAATTAAAAGTGTCGATTTTCAAAGCCTTCTGGTAAAACTTGTTGATATGTATGATAATGCCACTTAAAGACAGGGAAGTTTTAAATGTATTTTCGTAATATCAAGATAACTTTTTTTAAAATTATTAGACTGACAATCTACATTATTAATTACCATTACATTTTTTTTCTAATATCGTTTTATTTATTTTATAGATGACAGAAACGTTCAATTCCTTTCTAATTCCAATAAAGATGCCAAATGATCCCCTCAATAGTGATTGAGGGGATCATTTGGCAGGGTCGGCATTGCCTTACCAAACACCCTGTATTAACAAGTTTTCCCAAAATTCAACGTCATCCCTTGGAAAGCTGAAAGGCCAGCTCATGACTGATCAGAATATCAAAAATATGACCTTAGTATAAAAATATTTTATTTAATATTAGCTCTTTTAGGAAGTGAAAATCGACACCTTAGATCAGTTTTTCGAGTGCCACCGCATCAAAATTCAATATTTTATTGATCACAGTGAAAAATAGAATTAATAGTGCCATGCATTTGCGAAAAAAAAGCATTTGTGCCCGATGCAAGTGTAATGTTTGTTATTATAACATAACATTCAAAAATGTTGTACATATTTCGATATTAATAAAACATTTTGATATTACTCTAGAGTACGAAAAAAACCACCTGTAAATATTTGTAAGACAACCTACATAAAATAAAAACAAAAACACCAACACTAATAATAATTAATTCCGTAGGTAGCACTCGGACGAGCAATATTGATGCAACAAGAATGCACTTTCGGACCCTTATACTTGTACTTATCTTCATAAATCGAATTACATCTAAAGGGTGGTCAGCCTATTGCTCAAACCATTGCTCATCTGTTATAACCCAAAACCTATAATAGATAATAAAGTACTGTCGGTGAAAGCTTTCTATAACAGCTAATGCAATGATAAACCGAACAGCATCGCCCCTCCAATTGTGAAAGGACCAAGAAGATACGCACATGCCTGCGGATCCATTCTTTAATCATTCATTCAGTTTACAACAGGACCCGTTATTCTCTGGGTTGGTTATCCACCAAGCGGTGAAGTTACTTCCTCTCAACTGCTGGCGTTAACTTGACCAGTGGACGGGTAGTTTTAAAGTTTAGTTGACAGTGAAATATGAAGTGGTTTCAAGTGACGGTTGTTATTATGGCGATGTTTTGTGTGGTATGTGGCGAGGACGATGGGGATGAAGAGGGTTTACAGGATAATACCAGGGACATGAGAGAAATGAATCGAGAGGTAAGATATAAAATTTATATTTATTTTTTAGAAAATAAATTAAATATTTCAAAATAGGTACTCACATTATTACTTAAGAGGTTCACCTTTACGGTTTCGCTTCATAGAAAATTGCTAAGTTAGCACAGTCGAGAATGTGACATGGTTCCCTTCTCACTTTCATAATGCATTAATAATTCGTTTTTAATTATTAAATAAAAGAAAGTCAAAGAATTTTATCAGAAGTCTATAAATTGTATTTTTTTGTAAAATATAGGTATGATTTGCTACAGAATTTAATATAGTTCCATTAATAAATACACATTAGGTATAGGTAGAGTCCCGAGCAGTTGAAAGTGCAAATATGTCTATTTGAAAAGTATATACACGTTAGGTGATGGATTTTGCTAGTCACACCATAATATGAAACACGAAAAAAACATGACGTATATATCCGGCATCCGTCCATGCATCAGATCAAAATGTATTCGGCCCAGCGAAAATGAGGTTACCACCGAAAGAGTTAAAGCTTGTAATTAATTCAAATAAGTGTGGTATATTTTTTATTTTAACATAATATGTCTGTAATCCTTTAATTACAAGATTTTTGCATTGAATGTTTGGTGTCAAATTATTCAAATTAGTCAGAAAGACAACGGTTATTGAAATAATAATACCTTTTTTATATATCTTCTTTATGGATAGCCTATATGTGTGGGTTAAAGTTACCAGATTTGTATTATTGAATTCATCAACATGTACCCAATAGTGTGAGATGTAGTTTGAGGTGAAGTAGTGAAGGAGAGACAAATATTCTCGGCAAAACCCAGAGCACTTGTCGTATTATGTATGGCAATATTTACGTCAAATGAGAGGCAATAGAGTCTTCCAGCGACAACATTTATGTCAGACAAACGTCAAAAAAACTATGAATTTATTTTTAAAGAACAATCAAACTGGTCCCAATTAGGCTTGTGGCATATTTCTGCACGATTTGAAGTCGAACTTTTTTTCCAAATTGTACTTAAACCTTTGTTACCGAGCTGGTTTATTTTTAAAATTACATGAAGCGCACGACAAGAAATTAAATTATGTCAGACAAACGTCAAATAAATTATCAGCACATGGCAAGCAAAACTGAGAGCATGAGTTGTATTCGGAGGACAATTCAATGAAACAAGAATGTTCATTTTGAAAGAAAATCAAATAGTATAATTAAATGCCAGTGTGCTGATATTTTATTTGGCGTTTATCTGACAATTTAATTTCTTGTTCTGCGTGTAATTTTCAAAATGAATCGGTTTGATAACAACTATTTAAGAAATCTACAATTTGCGTAAAAGTAGTACATTCAACTTAAGTAATACTAAAAGATGCCATAAGTCAAATTGAGACCAGTTTGATTGTTCTTTAAAAATAACATTCATAGTTTTTTCATGTTTATTTGATATAAATTAATATTGTCGCTGGAATAATCTGTTGCCTATCATTTGACGTACATATTGTCACTGTAATATACTACTGCATAGGCTGAATTTACATTGGTGAAAAACGTTGAGTTGAATTATCAGTGTAATATGCTAATGCATATATGCTGAATTGATAAAAAACGTCGTTGAATTGTCAATGCAAAAATCTTAATTTATTGTTGAAACTTGTTACTTTAGAATCACCGAAGAAAAACATCAAATTGTTTATATCTTATCAATAGTTTAGAATACCTATCTGTTAAGTTCTTTCTGTTTTTTGTAGCAAGACTTAATTTAAAAATACATGTCAAAGTGAGATATGATCGAAAAGATAATTGGTGGATATGAGTACGTACACGTATATACAGGGTGTTGTTTCAAAATAAAAATATACGGTACTTCCTGTTATATCGAAAGCGGCTTTTGGCACAAAAATTATGCACCAATTGAGGCATAATTTGCCAGATTTTATAAAATTGCTTAACTTTAGTACATTTTTGGATCTACTACAATACGTACTTAAATCAATATTTATTAAAAATTCTCATATGTATAATAATCTGCTTCCCATAGTATTGAAGGTCTGTATCCTACGGCGTGAAATAATTAGTGATTTTGTTTCAATTTGCCATATACCCAGATGATTAGATACCCAGTTATCCAGTTCTTCTGACTGCAGCCAAAGAGACGTCTAACAAAGCTATATTTAGTTTTCTGGTAATCACACCTCTGACAGCTTTATTAACTATGAGTGAAAGACACGTCTGAGTTTTGTTTTTCTCAGACGTGGCTCTCTCTCATATGACATCTTATAATATATCATATCGTCTACCAGTTATTTTATTCTAATAATGTCTACCACCCTAGTATAGAAACTGTACTCAGATTTCTTCATCATTTTTATCTGATATAGGGTCCAACACACAGTACTTTATAACAAAATTGCACAGTCAATAAATGTAGTTTCAGGTGTTACGCAGGGTCCGTACTTAAGTCACTCATGTACTTGAATCAACATTTCATAACTGTCTACAAATCTGCAATTATAACTTATATGCGGACGATACTCAACTGTATTTTAGTTTTTTTTCCTTAAATAGATTCAACATTAGAATAACTTAATAAATGTCGATTTAAATTAATAATAACTGTCGATTTAAATTAATAATAATTATTATCGGTTTCACTGACCATGTGCTTAAAATAACTGCTAGTAAATCCGATACAAAACAAAATAGGTTTTGTAAAGATAACATTCGAGAATCTGTAAAAAAAGGATTGAGTCTTTACTATTCTTTCTACTTTACAAATAAAATGTGGCCAAAAAGGGCGATGCAATGTCAAAACCGTTTTGAAAATATCTGCAAAAGCACTCATACAGCATTCCAATTAGATGTGAGGTAGATTATGATAATCATAAATAGAATTTTTAATTTCTGTACAAAACGTAATATGAGGTTCGACTCTCATATATTTATATGTATAATACAATAAAGTATTACATAAACATTACAAGAAAGAGAAATTAAATTGTCTGTTACCAATTATTACATTTCAATATCTGTTTACTAAAAAAAACAGCAAGACCATAGGTATATTAATGCGTAATTTTTGCGTTTTAGTTACCTTAATGGCAATTAAACAATGATATACTTATTTTCTTAAAGTTAAATAACAAACCATTTGTTATTTAATATCTGTTTGATAACTAGGCAATATGCAGCAATAAAAAAAGAGTATTACTATCTAGTATTATTTTGATTTAAAAGTAGGTACCTATATTCTATTTGGAACAGAAAGAGAGCAATAAAACCCTACGATCAGGAGCGGCCATGGGGTGCTACTGTTTTGTTTCATTCATAAAATTATGTGCAAATGTACGTGGCGGTTTACTGCTATTCGAACGAAAAATACAGGTGACTGTCACGAAGATATGAACGCAAATGTGTTCGACAAGTATTTTTACGTTGGATCTTAATCCTCCCGGATCTGTAATTGTATTGGATAATGCAAGTTACCTGTAACTGTATTACGGTTAGAGTGTGTTTTTCTAAAATGGACATGGGCGGAGCCATAAAGCTGCGCGAAGTACGCTTAGTCAGTTGCCTATCAGTCAGGGAGGTGCGGGCCGTTCAGAATTGGAGGATAAAAGGGAGTAAAATTAAAATTAGTATCAAAATGTTATAATTTATTCCATTGATATAAATAAAAAATCACTATTAAGTACAAATAGTAGTAAGATTTAATCAAAACGTTGTCAGAGCTCTTCTTATATTCAAATCCCATTTTTTAAGAAGCTTCCATAAAGTAGTGGCAGAGCCTGTAAAATTTTCAGTTGCATGTAGCTTAGAGGCTTAGATAATATATTTTCATCTTTTTTTTATAATATATATTCATCTCATTCATCCTTTTTTTTTAAGTTTTCTAATGCTTTGTAGAAGGTTCTTACAGAAAGAAAAATTAAGAAAATTGGATAATTTCAGAAAACTTAACGACTACTTCGAAGTTGATAATCGTTGGGTTGTTCCGTTTTCGCCGTTACTCTCAAAGACAGGACAACGTCTGTCGAGTCAGCTAGTTAAATCATAAAAATACATACCCTTTAAAGATGGCCTACTTTTTTCAATTATGTAGTAATCGTAGATTGTTTCTCGTATTGAATAAAATGGACCAATATTAATATAAACTAAGTAGGTACTAAACATTTGTCAGAAGTCGATATTTTGACAACAGTTTTATATACTTGTGTCAGTTGTGCCACTATGAGTACTGACAAAATTATTCAGTTAAACCGGATCTAGAAACGAACTAATAACACCCATCTGTACTAATACCTAATAGTATCCAATCGCTTGTGTAAAAAAAACATGGGTGTGTGCTTATGATCACACGATACAAGTGAAAACTTCTAATTTTCGAATTTTAAAATATATACTGTAACCCGCCATACGCAATACGCAAATACGCAAATAATTTTCACTTCAAAAATGCTAGAACATACCTGAGTACGAAAGAAATGTTATCGCACACAGATGCTTCAGGCAACCGGCGCTAGATTCCGCCCCACTGTATGTCGCTCCAAAATACCTACTCATAGTTACCAAGTACTGCGACGGCAGTCGATTTGATTCAATCCAATTCAATTCGATACAGAGCGGAAAACAATTGGACGGTAACCCGACCAGGCGGGGAACCTCCTGATATATTGTCCTAAACATTAGGCCTATGATGGAAGCTAACATGTGCTGTAAATGTAAATACTTTAGATTTAAGTTTATCTCTCTCCCTTAATCAACGAGTGGACTTAGTGTTACATAGACGAACATGACGGCTCAGTCTCATTCAATACCCACAAACACTATCTCTACTGCCTCGTTCTGCCGACTAATTCCTCTCACTTAGTCGACTCGAGCCGACTTTACCCGAAGGAGCGTTACATATCCGAGCCTGGCGGCGTAGTGTCATTCAACACCCACAAAAGTTTTAACTTCAAAAATTGTACATATTTCTGACGTAAACTGTTTTTTCTGAGCATGGTTGCAGCCCATGGGCGGTCTTAAAAAAACATTGTCTACGCCCTTGATATCTAAATAACTATGTAAGTAAATAGATTTAGTAGATATAGTAGATATAAATATAAATAAAACTACAAAAATTATTGTCATCGGGCACACGCCCATATCTAAAAAAATTGTAAATACCTCACCGTTGAGAATTGACCTTTTCACTAGATTCATAAATGTCAAAACAAATATGTTTATTTGAAAGCTAACTGATAGATATCGTGCAACTTTGTTTCGAATATAACTGTTTAATAAATTAAAAAAATAAATATATATTATAGCAATTGAACACTCACTTGACCTTGAGACTGAGTGATGTAACACAGCCTGGAATTAAGTTGGCAGCATTATTTGTCAGAACCAGAGATATACTCCATATCTCTGGCCAAAACGCCTAAACAGCCCTGGCACACAGCTGTAGTTATTTACGCTTAGTTTTGTGGTTATGTTTTGTGCGTTCCTCTACGAATTGTGTTTTGCTTTGTTTCTATAGATTATTGTAAGAACATGGAGCCAGGATTTTCTAAAGGAAGTGCTGAAAATCTGCCGAAAGTTGATTTCTGCATGTCAAATTTAGATTATTTATCAGCACAAGTCAAGTGTCAAAACAAAGTCAATTTCAACGTTCACTGCCAAAAAGCAGGTAACCAACTTTGGATTATAGTATTAATACACCATTGCGTCAAGTTCAAGGTCGGAGACTCTGTGACGTCACTTAGGAAGAATAGGTGATGTCATGTATAAACGCGCGCTTTATTTTAGTACTAGAAAAAAAATTCGATAGAAATATGCTCAAAAAAAAAATACGACGGAAATTTTGTATAAAACACTATCACATAGAGCAGTAAAAAAAAATCAGTGAAAAGGGCTATTTGTATACGTATGTGTTCTTTACGTCCAGTTGGACAACTTCTTACATAAGAAAATTCTGGGCATTTTTTGCCCCAAACTCTTAACTTAACAATTTAATTTAGTCCGGCATTGGAATTTTCTGATTTTTTTTTCGGACTAGAATTACTAGTAGATTTTAAATATTTTTTAAAATGATACTGTAAATTCAGCTGGGAGGGGCTAAAATTTATGAAGTCAGAACTTTTCCATGTAGTGGTGTCCGACGTAATGTTTTTTGTTTTTTTTATTAAAAAATGCGATTAAAAGAGAATATTATATTTAGGTCGTTAATATCTTTCTCGCATCAAATTAATGAGTTTGAAGGGGACCCAAAAAAAGACGCGCCGCTACGGAGAAATTTATTGTATAAGAAATTGTCCGACACATGATATACAAGGGCTAAACGGTGAGTTAATCACATTTTTTTTAGGTGTGGGCCCTTACAAGAAAAATGGGCCATTACAAGAAAATGCTGGACTATACATTAACATTTTAATGTCGTACTAGTCTGTTATTTTGAAATAACCACCTTATTTTGAGATATATTATATGAGAAATAACGCCCTTGGAAATTATAAATTTATAACCATGGAACTAAATCAATTCTAACCTAAAATTTACAAATAACCTTTATTACCGTTAATAAAATTAAATGCGTTGCTATGCATAAATAAAATGAATAATAAAAATTAAATGCGTTGCTATGCAATGCACCCTTGGTACCTTAATAACTATAACGAAAATGTGCAACTAAACAGACGTTTTATAAAGTAATTGTTTTTAATTGTTTTATAATTGTGCAATTTTGGGTAAAATAAAATTTTGGCATGCTCACATAGAAACAATTAATTGTGTAATCTACTAAATTTCAACGTCACGAGCCGCCACTGCCGCACTAATTGAGTATTTACATTATTAATATTTTGCTCTAAACAAAACTATGGTAGCTAGGTTTTGATACCTTCTTAAATCAATATTATTCTATGTAAGCAAAAAAATACATCGCGCCTTCAATACTGTGTAAAAATGGATTTAATTAAATCGTAATTATTATTAAATACGTTTCTTTATTATGGAATAATTCGATATGCTATATTTTAATTAGGTAATAAAGTAAATAAATATAATACAATAATACCAAAATAGGCCATTGATGGAATAAAACAAGGCTAAGAAAGATATTAATATAAATGAAGAGCAATTTACACTGGTTCAGTAAAATTATTGCCAATGCAAAAAAAACATTCGATTTATATAATAATCTCCAGAATACTGATTACATTATCAGTATATAATTGCTGACATTGTTTTAATATCTGAGCAACTAAGAAGAATTTTTCAAACTGTGATTCACTGGGGAAGAATTGGCATACAAATAAATGTCCTTAAATTTTCCATAAATTGTATCAGCAGTAATTTCATTTAATACAAATTATACCGAGTTAAGTATTGTTCATAATGATAGCACTAATAACCCTAAAAATCATATAAATCAGCAACTACTGCATGATACCTTATGGATCAAAATATACCCAATAAGAAGTTCCCATTTGACATTTTCATTTTATATTAAGATTTTATCAAAAAGTATACCTATGTACAATCTCTTCAATATAAGAAATAAAAAAATCACATGACGCCGTTAAATTAAGATAACTAATAAAAGTAATACCTAGATCAAGAAACAGGACAGTATTTTATAAATTGTTTTTGCGCATTCGTTCATTAAGGTGCATCCTCCACGTTTACCCGATAGGCAAATCGCGCTTAATAAGTAGTTTTCTATTACTGTTTATCTTAAAGTGACAAGTGTTGTAAATAAGCAACTGTGATTTTAAGTATAGTTTACGTAATTGAGTAATAGGTAATTGAGTAAACACCAAATTAGGTATGAATACGTAATACAATCCAGTGCTCTGCATATGTCCATCGGAGTAACGGTTTTGCAGTCGGCGCGTGTGTCGGTAACTTAAAAATGTTTTCCTTATTTCTTATATCAGAGATGTACTGTACCGACGAGTACAAAAACATCACTGTATTTATCTATTCAAACTCTGTATTTATTTCAGGGTTGGCATCCTGTGGGAACATTTCAAGAAGATAGCATTGGCTGGACACCCCATAAGTCCCCTGAAGAAGATATTCCAAAACGGCGTCGACTCAGAAAAAGAAAACGAAGACCACCAGTGTCCTTAACGAGTGATTTTGACTTGGAAGACGCCTCCGTCGATTATGCTCCGTCATCCCGGAGAAGAATCAGGCCACAGAGGTTGGAGCAAATTCGGGAGCCATGGGGAGATATGACCGAGGAATCTGTCAGAAGGCCAAATATAAGAAGAAGGGTTACGCCTGCTTATCAAAGCTCCGAAGAAGTAATTTTCAGTGAAGAGCTACGAAGTAATCCACTATCGGCATCAATTCATTTTGAAGAGGAATCGGGTAATCAACAGGTGGAAGAAATACCCGCTTCACCAGAAGTGGGTAAATATGAAGAAGCTGTAACGGAAGAGGAAAGTAGTCCTACTGATCTGAAAACTGTTTTGAAGCAAACTGGAGGCGGCCTAAGCCTGAGCGAAGTTCTCCAGCAGAAGAACCTCTCTTTAGCAGAGCTTTTGATGGGAAACAGAAAAGCAATTTCAGCTCTCACCGAAAGAGCACATGATGTCACCGATCATCCTGCTGATTATAAAATATCAGACAATACAAAATATAAACGCTTGCCTCCATCCGTAGGCTTGAGGAAAAATACAAATACGAACTATGACCAAGAAGAAGAATCCTTGGAGAATGTATCTACCAAAGAAATGCTCGAAGCACAACGAAAACGCCTGGGTTTACTTCACGGAACCAAAGACAGCATATTATTTTCCAGTGTTACAAAATACGATGTAGTTACTGAACCAACCACTGAAAGAAGAATTTTCGTTCCTTCGCACCCTAAATACTACACGTCCATTGTATTCAAACCAGATTTTAACCCTTACGATGAACAATCTACAAAACCATTACTGGTATCAAGCGAAGAAGTAATGATAACAACGACAACGACTACTACAACACCAAAGCCCACTTGGACTACAAAAAAAGTGCCTCTGAAACCTAAACTCAAAGGTCTCCCTGTTACCAACGCGAAATCAACTGTTCGGTGGAAAGAAAATGAAGAGGAAAATTATCACATGAACTTTCAATTTCCAGAACCCATAAAAATAAATGTGAACGATGTATTCGGTTTCAAAGATAGAAAGAAGAAAGTTGAAACTACAGAAAGGCCGGAGATGCAAGGCAAAGAAAATGATGAACCTATGCGAGTATCTATAGATCTGGAGGAACTTATTGGAAACAGTACGGATATAGCTGAATTTGAAAATTACCCACAAGTCAGAATAACTCAAACTGTTCCGACAACAGTTACAGAGGCATCGCTAGGGGAGAAAATAAGTAATATGACAGCCAAGGAAGAATTGATGGAAGTGTTGAAAGATGCAGTAAGTAGAGAAAGATTATCTAAAATTTTGGAAATCAGGAATATGACCATAGAGGAATTGGTGGCGCAACGGGAGCGAGGATCTAGTCAGTTGCATCTAGCGGATATATTTCACAACAAAACTAGGGAACCAGAACCGAATGAGGAGCCTTTTGTAGGGCACGTTAACTCGGAATATTTCCACAGCTTCCCTGCAAGCTTTCCTAGGCAACAAAAGAGCAGAACTTTGGAAGACGAACGAATTGAACATACTTCAAAAGTCAGCCATACGCAAGCGGTAACAGATAAACCTTACTTGGTTTCTAGTGTTCCACCAGTTAATGTGGAGGTAATGCAAAAGGATAAGAAACCCTTATTTTGGAGTGAGTTGTATCCAGATCTGTTATCGGATATGCCAGAAGCGGATTCTAAAAAAAAAATTGAACACGTAACTAATAATTTCAAGGCTGCAAAAGATTATTCACAGGACGATATTCAAAGACTGGAAGAGGTAGAAAATACGTTATCTTTAGCTTCTAACAAAAAACTAAACGTAGATGAAAGCATCATAGAACAAGAAGTTTTAATAAACATACCGTCAGGCGTCAAATCGGCTATCATGGTCAGTTTGGCTATTATAGGACTGTCTATAATAGTATTTCTAACTATACTACTGCTGTTTAGATGGACGCAGAGACAGAAAAGAAAGCTGAATTACTCTAATAGTTTATCATCCAAATTGAAATCGCCTATAATACTGCAAAAGCGCCCAGCTAAGGCAATCAAATCGTTCGTAAACGAAACCTTAGGAAAAAAGAACAGCTATTACAAATCAAACATTCAAAACTTATCGGACGATATGTGGGAAAGTGGTAGAGACAGAAAACCCTCTTTTTAAGTTAACTATTAGGTATTTATTTATTTATGTGATCCCAAGTGCAATATTTTTTATATTGGGCTATTGTAAACTATTTTATTTTATATGGTTGAGTGACTTGCCCCGTGGGGATAGTAGTGCGTATATGCTCTTTGCCCTTGAGAACAAAGACGCAGTTTTAATCGATATTTCCTTACGAACTTTGACGAAACCAGTTTGCTCTTTGATCGAACCAGTGGCGTAGCCAAAAATTATTCCTGGGCGGGCGTCTCCCAGTCAAATTTTATTTTCGATACAGTAGCTTCCTATTATATGATGCCATAAAAACAAAAATTGAAAAGCGTGTTTTTATTAAAATGTCTTCAACTCGAAAACGTAAAAAAAAACAAAAAATATGAATACAAGTATGATTTTTTGTTGGTCGCTGACTGGTCGCGGACTGATCAAACAAATTATTGCCGAACCAACATCCGGATTCTCAGGTTTCTTCTATAATCTAACATAATTTTTTTTTACATTTTTGAGACATATTGCAACATGAAAAAGACATAGTGTTCCATACATCACAATAAAGAATATGTTTATATTTTAGAAGCTGCCATTTTCTTCCTAGTACATATCTAGTATTAGATTCTTTAAACTTGACAACAAACCCTGTGTAACTAATTATTTTTAATTTAAGCTGTATGTTGCGCTTCCTTCTGTATATTAACATATCAATGTACAAGTTTTATTATTTTTAAATATATTTATATATAATTTAAAGTGGTAATAGTTATTTTGTCAAGGTAACTCGTCAGATAAATGATATACCGCCCCAGTTATACCATCGTCCCATGGGATGTCTATTATCCAGCCTAATAGACCCTCGAACCAACGAAAAAAAATTAGATACAAAAACATCCTCATTCCCCCAGGCGGGAAGAAAAACATGTATTACGATTTCCGATGGTCTAAATAATTATGCCATTTTTTTTGTTATATTGTTGCTCAAAAAAAACTGATATTTGTCTTAGAAATAGATATAATCCAGATATAATTATAATAGATATAATATAGATATAACAGATATAATAGATATAATCCATTATTATGTTTTACTAAATGCAGCAAAAAATTGTTTTGATTTTTTTAAATTAATAATTACCTGGACTAACTGTAACTGTAATTAATGAGATGCTCAATATGTTCACCGTTTTCTTAGATACCTACATAAGTTATACATAAGTTATATATAAGTAAGTTATATACATAAGTTATATATATAAGTTATATATAATCAATTTTATTAGTTTATTCATTTTTCAACAGATTTAGGTCATTTAAATCTGCTTCATTTAAATGTGGCCTCAAATTTGTGAGGTATAGATAGATGCCAATGAATTTATTAATTTGATATGTCAAAACTGACTTCTTGTTAAATTTATTTCCATTTCATAATTTTAAACCATAGGGAAACCACATTCAAAGATACAATTTCTTATTGGTAATAGGTGCACATACCTACATGGATGATGGATGGCATATGTGCCTCGGCGTGTGCTAAGCTAGCCGAGATTTTCATTATGCAGGTTTATATACCACGTAGTTTCCCTAATTATCCTCGATCAGTTTCACCAATGGGATTTCTAACAGCTACATTTTATCATCTCAACTACAATCGATTCTGCACATGCCATGTGCAGATAATCGCAGACACATTTCTACAGTTCCTGTTATTGCCTTACGTTTGATTGTTTTTATGATAATTAACCCACATTATATATCTGGAGTTACGTATAAAATTCTGCTTTCAAGACGAGTTTGTGTTTCTTGGTATATCAGCTATATTTGAGGTATTATGAGCCAGACATGAATTACAACAAATCACGGGGAATGTTTTTATAACAGTAGTATCCGTAATTAACAATTTCACGTTTCATATATTATTATTATACCTATACCTAGGTAGGTGGTAATTTTGATTTATAAACTGTTTTGTGACAATTTTTCTAAGATATTTTAGGCTTTTGCCCACATCACTTGATAATTTATTTCCAGTGATGATTACCCAATAACATATTTCCAGTGTTGCCCATTATACCACGCTTTATATTTGAATTATATAATATGTTGTCATGACAACGTACACACAACATCCCGATTATTTGTAACGGAAACAAAAAGCAAGGTGGCTATATGACCAGCGATAATTATTTTTTGAAAATTGAAATAATTTTTTGTGATATTTTTCTCAAAAAGGCATTAGGAACTGAAAAACAACTCGTTCAAGATAAAAACGTATAATGGTCGTGGACAAATCATAGTTTTCAACTTGCAATTAATTATTAATTAATTGCAAGTGTGGGAAAAAGGAAAAAGGGGATAAGTCTACATATCCTAAAATTCATATTATTTTCTCCCAGCATTTGTAATATTATTTTTGATAACCTGGCAAAAGGGGACATCTCTACTTAATGCAGTATTGCAAAATAAAGCCAAAGAAGAAAAGTAAACATACATATCTCTTAATAGTTATTTAACGAACTAGTGTATTAATGACAGTGATTAATAATCGAGATATTTTAACGCGCGAGCGTAGCGAGCGCATTAATTATCGAGATTATTAATCGCGTTTTAATATACGAGTTAGTTACAATATTTTTCCGTCGACTGTACTTTGAATAAAGTGGAAATTTTTTTAAATTATTCATTAATTATTATAAAGTCTCACAAATCTCACAAAATTTGTGTTTGTAAATATTTATATTTAGGTACGTTAAAAACAGTGCAGTTATTAAAATTGAAGGAAGGCACAGATAGATGATCAATTTTATGATAGTCTAAATTAAAATGTCGTTATCTTAGATGATTGTTTCGGCACTGGTAGAACTAGTATGAAGTGTTTTGAGTTTCACAGAAGATTTTTTTAGCTACCTACGTCAACTTTATTTGGTACTGAATTTTCAATATATCCTTCTGCAACAGCAGTGGATTTCCAACCACCCAGCCGTTTAATGGCTGAAAAGTCTGCACCACTGTCAGAAAGTATATGGAGGCAGAAGAAGAAGTTTTACAAAACTTCATTTCAAATATTAAGCGTGACATGACATTACTGACAGTGACATATTGATGACAAGGCGTCTTGATTTGGAAATTTAAATTTATGCTTATGTTTCACTAAAATCGTTTATTAATAGAAAATCATACATTAATAGGGGTCATTAATAAACGATTTTGTATACATTAATTAACCTCGTATATACACGGTCGGCGGAAAAATAACATTAATTTGCGGTTCCCTTGATTATTAACCACGCAAAAACGTAAGTATTTATCCTGCAAGATAATAGAATTTAACCTATACCCTGGTTCCGAAATAGTCTGGAGTGATTCATCACCAGCATATGGACGGCTCAGGGAGATGAGGGGCGACGGAACGAAATTCCATAGGCGTATCATTTTAGAGGGGGCAGAATAAAAAAAATTAAATAAAACATCCAAGTTATTAACATTGTTTTTAAGTGTACTTGTGATGGTTTTTTTATTATCTTAAGAATATTCCTTCGTATACATTTTTGATCATTTTCAGTTCTCCTCCTGTCAAATTCGGTTGCTTACGATTGGAATTATTAGTTTTAGAACCACTACTACCCGCATTTGTCGCTTCCATCGCATAAAAACACTAAACACGCGCGTATAACACAATATTATAATTAATTTATATCGCGAATCAACCGTACATAAGTACACAATGAAACGCCACTGCCGCGCCAAACATACATGCATGAAACAGCGCATGCGTCAATAGATCCAAGGAAATCCGGCGTCTTTACCTCTGACCAATGAAATTTAATTTAATTTGGAACCGCCTAAAACTCACCAATGAGAGCGGTAGACCCGGTTACTAATGAGTTCTGCCCACCATTTCTATAGAGTGTACACAAATTTGCACACTAAGAACTTCTGTGATCCATTGCAAATAGGCAGGCCGTTCAATTGTGATGGTGGTGTGATATTATGTATGAATCACTCCACACTATTTCGAAACCAGGGTATAGATGACAGCAATTATAAAAAGCAATATATCAACTTAACCCTTTTTGTTATTACCAAGCAAATTGTTAGGCATTGGAGTGTCAAGGTTAAGTGTTGACTTGTTAAGTTGACTTGCAGCCTTTTGAATTTTTACACAGTTGAATAAAATAAGTCATAAAGGGATAAGTAATATATTTACTCAGATTTAAGGGTTTTTCAGAATCGCATGCTCCATTCGATTTCTGTCTAAATTTTATGTTAAATGACATAGGTCATCCTTAGAAATAGAAAATAGAAGAAAAGGGTTGAATTACTTCTTTAGCATCTAAAACAGTTTTTGGCACAGAACTATGCCCTGGTTTCGAAATAGTGTGGAGTGATTCATCACCAGCATATGGACGGCTCAGGGAGATGAGGTGCGAAGGGAACGAAATTCCATAGGCGTATCATTTTAGAGGGGGCAGAATAAAAAAAATTAAATAAAATATAAACGTCACACTGCATTATATAAACGTCACACTGCATTAATAAGCATTATCTATCATTACTCATTATCATTATTAATCCAGGTAGTCGAGGACGTGTCCCGGCGAATTCTCAGATTTTTGCTCAGATCAATTACAAGGGGTGGTAAATTGTATTGTGCAATTTGAATAATTTTTTTACATCTCATCCGATATAACTGCACTGCTGCGTTTGCAATGAAAAGGGCTTTCAAATGATGTATAGCACTTAGGGTAGTTACATTTAAGATTTTAAAATAGGGGTGCTCGGGGTTACGGAGATGAACATATCAAGATACCTTGACTGTAAAAAAATGTTCCCCCTAAAACAAAAATCGACGAATCCCGGCAATTTCTCAAATAATTTGCGTTTTTTTCAATTACAAAGGGTCGTTAAGTTTTAAAATGAACACAGTGTATATGTGTGTAACGTGCAATATCTTATGTGAAAGCGTCGATTGAAAAAGTTTCACCCCTTCATTCAACGGTTGATCTTGATCAATAAAAATAAAATATATAAAAAGGATAAGTGATTAAAACTACTAAGTTGAACTAGGTTAAAATTTGAAGAACACTTACCAGTATTCCCTGTAAGTGAATCTATCTCTCATGAGCCTGCTAACAGCGTCATCAGAAGTATTAAATAACTTATGAAAATAGGCATACTGTCTAGCAATACTTTTAATTTGCCTTAAGGCTATCTCCAACGTGGGGCTACCCTTCAGCTCCTCTAACTCGTCAATAGAAAAGTATAAAACTGTGGTATAACTTTTCGGTAAAATGTCAATATATGGCTTCCAAAACGAGTTCTCCTTAAATTTTTCAACCAACAAAAATATAGATAGAGTTACGTTGTGCATATTCTTTAGTATTTGGTCTTTTTCAATAAGAGTCCCCAGTTCACTTTTACTGGCTGTCTCTATGCTTAACATCAGTTTCCTGGGAACAGCAATAACTAAAGACGACTGCGGTATATCAATGTTAACTTTCAAACCCAACTCAAAACCGGCGAACTCGTCTAAGGAGCAACCTTTGATTTCCGCGCCGTTTCCTTCAACCCATTTCACGAATCCGTCGATAGTGGCAGCAGTAGCCCGGTTACCGACCGAGCTCTCCTCGTGCTTATTTATTTCGAGAACTTGTAATTTGTCAGTAATTAAACTAATTTCTCTTTGGTTATCTAAGGATTTTAATACGTTTGGCTGTTGAGGTATAGTACTCATCCTAAGTAACTTATCTACATGTTCGGTTATTTCCTTTTCAGTATTGGACAGATTCCTATGATTTCTCGTTACGGCAGCATGCTTCGGTTTATGTCCTTGCCCCTTGCGACCCATGTTCACTATTCACCTACACTCGATGTAATACGATAAGATAAGGTATAATTTCTAAATAATAGGTTGTACGCCGTACGTCAGTTGCACACACGTGGGTTCACACAGATAACAGAGATAGATGATATCATGTTACATTTTATTTATAAAATGTCGTTCGGTGTGGAATGCACAGGTGGCAGCACGGTAGACAGCCGATTGAAATGCGGGTCAAATTCAAATGATTTCGGTACAGCAGTAGATTACAATCCGTATAAATAACCATATTATTATTATTGGAATTAATAATATGGAATATTGCTGTTTCAGTTTCCTAACTTGCATGTCATTTGTACAATTTTGTTTATTTATTGTGTTTCGCTATAGACATGTAGGTAATAATATTTCACGAACGGAAATGGATGGAGCCTTGTGTAATAATATATATGTAAGGCAAATTTCATTGGGAATGGAATGAAGCATAATATGGATGTTAGTTCTTGCGGTATAACTACAAAGTGATATGTGATTTTGGGTAAAAACCGCTTCATCGATAATTTATTATGCGAGAAAGACATTCCGCGGGTCCGTTTAGGCCCCGTGATAAAAGTAATGGCGTGCATTTGTATAATGTTCGTGGACAGAGTATAGTATTTAACTCGCAAATAATGGCCATTATTCACTCCATCTCGTTTAATAATATACTATTATTTTCTACGGCTTTATCTAAAAATATATAAAAGAAATAGTTATTAAGAATAGAATATAAGCGATACGCGCATCTAGCGGTAAAATTAGATAGATACTAATTTAGTATGCCTCTCAATTTGGCTTTCTATATATTTAAGTGGGATTTTTCGCATATTTGAGTCAACATTATTTGCTTACTGTGAATAACAACACGTTGCGGGTATAATTATATCATTGGGAACATTTTAAAATGCGTTATAAAAAATTAGATGTTTTTAGGGAGTCTAATCTCACTTTCAGTGACATGTACTTGTAGAGTGACATGTATCTTGGTATTTATAATGAATGAAATAACCAAATAATAATAAAAAAACATACTTTACCTACTTATATTCTTAATAAAACTTCATTATTAATTTAAATGCCTTTCTATAATATTAACTAACGACGAAGGATGAAGGAAACGATAACCTAATAAACATCGAGCTTTTATAAAGCATTTTTACAATAAACGCATAATGTATTTGCCCACAACTTGTGAAATGGCTTTAGATGTGGATAACTTCAATGGCATGGTCTGTTATAGATCCATTCTCATACCATGTTTTACCTATACCAGGGAAGTTCAAAAATAGCAGAAAAAATATTTTAAAAATGTGACGACACCTTTATTCACTTATATCTTGAATTATACTGTATTTATATTTAGTATTAGGTAACTAATTTCATTGAGATTATCAATTCTCATCAATTATTTTTGTTAGTACCTAATTTCTTTTTTTTATAAATAGTTTATTGCACAATATTCAAAATGTCTGGTAAATTCAGTTATTAACTTTATACCCTCCTAAAAGTTTTCGTCGATTTCGAATTTTTCGGACCACTGTGCACTGGCATCTTATTTTTTATTGGTAGATGCTATTCAGACTTGGGTTTTATATGTTAATTAAAAATGCGCCTTAACTGATTTACATTTTTTTGAATGATCAAGGCGTTTCAGTGAAATTTTTTCGTATGTTCTACCTGTGTCGCATCGATCAACAAACTTGACCTTAATACTCACAAATCTGTTTCTATATGCTAGGTCTAATTTAAATTACAATATTTTAATGAGTCGAGGCAAAATTCGAAAATTCGAGGCAAAACTCGAAAACAAATTTTAATGGGACGCTTAAACGAAAGAAATGCTAAATACTTAGTTGCGTTTTAATTTTAAGAGAATGTACCTACCTTCATTTAAATCCCTCGGCATAAGGAGAAATAAAAGGAGATAGTAAAAGAAAACCGCAAAAATCTGCTACACGCTTCCGACGACGCGCGACGAGATGTTACATTATTTATAATCAGCTTGTACTCGAATATAAGTACGAAACGTTGTTTTGCTAAATATTGTGGTAATTGAGGAACTGAGCGCCATTTCACTGCATCGAAAGTATAGAACGGGAGAGTTTACAGTGCACATGCTTTGTCTATCAATCTGTTCGGCGTTTCCACCTGATCCTATAACAAATTTACCAATACACTTCTATAGGAAATTTTAAAATAGAAATTCTTAACGGTTCAATGAGCGCTATACGCTGGAACTGTAGGATTCCAATCCCGAAAAATCGGGATCCGGACCAATATTTGCCGCCGGGATAAACCCGAAATCCCGAGGTAGAATCTCGAAAATCGCGAAACGCAACAAAATAACCGTTAATCTATTTACATATCGTGTAACCAAAAAAATTGCTGAAAATATTCCATTATAATTCGCATCAGCGACAGCAACAACTGAAAACAAAAACAATCCAAGAATCCTCTCAGCAGGTATTGGCTTCGTGCTCTACTTCAGACACTTCCGCTAGAAATTCTGCTGATGGATATGAATCTGTATCGGACCCGGACCAGTCAAATCCACCAAAGAAAAAGCAAATAAGAATTTTAGATTATTTTATTTCAACTGATGATAATTCATTGGATGCAGTGCTCGCGCGTTTGACCGCGCTTGACGGGTTACCATTCAGAGTTTTCGCCACATCAGTTGACCTAAGAAAGTCCTTACAGGCTAGAGGATTTGATGATATTCCCAATTCTTCAACATCTATGTGCAGTAGGGTTCGAACCTAATACACAATACTACCTACTACTTACAATACTACCTAATACACATAATACAAATGGCTCAGCAAGAAGTGGAAATTCATGATAATGTTCAAGGATTGTAAAGAAAGAAATGGCATTATTTGAAAATGGGGGGTTGCGAATGTTTTGACAAATTACTAACTGTTTCGCCGAAAAGTGTAGAGTCGGAGAGGGCTTTCTCGTCAGCGGTTGCATTTGCTACTAAAATTAGATCCCGCCAAGGAGATTCGACGTTAAATGCACTGGTGCTTTTAATGGCACATTTTAATTTTAATAAATTCAAACTATTTTAAAATATTTACTCATTAGTCATTAATTTTTGTTCTTATTATTGAAATCATAAGTAAACTTTACTTTTAAAAAAAATACTACAAAATAATTAATGTTTATGTAGCCATTGTTCCCTTTTAGTGATTCATTGATAATTATACTGTGGAGTGTGGACTAGAAGGTGTTTTACTTAAATTTCGGGATTTCGCAATTAATCGAAAAATCTCTAAACTGTTCCCGAAATCCCGAAATCGGCATCCCGATCCCGAAAACTGGGAACCCTAGCCGGGAGCAATCGATAAATTCATAGGGTAGGACCTATGAAATATCCAGTGCTATTGTAAGTTCCAACAATGGTATATTATAAAAGAGAAAACGCATATGTATTTGCTGAAAATATCTCACCTTACAAACTTATTAAATGCCTTACGATTATTTTCTATTGTAACCGAAGTGTGCACATTTTAGATATTGTTGAATTCTATAGAAGAAAATTATTTGATTAATATAGACAGTGGCAGAAAATATAAAAAACCGGTTATCGTCATATTCCTGGAATATATACATATACTGTGGTAATGGTATATGTAATACGTATAGCTAGATTCTTCGTCAGCTAAGATATCCTAATTAATATAAATTGAATCGTTATCCTAATCATTATCGTTATACTAAATGTAATTGCAATTAAAAATTCATCTTTCATTTATAGCGTTGATTGAAAGACTTACACCTTCAATCAACGTTTATAGCTACTGCATACACGGTAACCCAAAATTAAAGGATGTTAATTTTTGCCTTCTGATATAAATGCCTAATTTAAAAACTAAGTGACCGATTTTCCATATATTTTTTCTAAATCTAGCTACATACTTAGCCTTATAATTCTTGTTATTCGATGGCAAAAATTAATATCTTTTAATTTTGCGATGCAGTGTATGTTAATTTTTCCTCTATAACAATATATTCCTGTACAATATATCTTCGGAAATATTTGAAGCAGTCTCTTATCGGATCATTTAATCCTGCACGTGAGTTCAGTGCTTAAAAGGATGATTTTTATTCTTTCTCCAAAAGTTTTATAATAAAAGCTCCATTACATGAAGATTATAAACTGGTAAATAAGAGTTTGCGACCTAAAAGTTGATGTAAAAACCGGATTTTAGAGCCTAATATCTAGACATTAATCTCAAAAAAATTAGTGTCACCATTCTTACAACTTCCCCACATACTATGGCCACATATTATCAAAATATTAGAGAGGGGTAGAAACAAATTAAGACGTGTGTTGAGATTTTTTATTCGTCGCGAAACAAATTTAATCGAAACAAATTTTAATATTTTCCAGGTAGTCTCGTACTTTTAAAATTATTGTCCATATAAAGGGTCCGCCAATAGGGACGCTCGATCTTTGACAGCTCATGGCGGCCATGTTGTTTGTGGTAGAGTTGGCAAACGTAGTTGTTATTATTCAGTGTATCTTCACAAATCACCATGAACCAATTCAGCCGCGAGCAACATGTGCAAATCGTTAAAACTTATTACGAAAATCATTCATCGGTTCGAGCAACGTTTCGCGCGCTCCGCCAATTTTACGGTGCAATTGATCGTCCTGCTGAGTCGACTATCCGTCGTTTGATTAACAAATTCGAGGCAACCGGTTCGGTGAACAATCAGCCAACACCGACGCGTCGTCGAAACGTCCGATCTGCCCAGAATGTCGCCGCTGTGCGCGATAGTGTGCGTGAAAATCCGCGATAGTCAATTTCACGTCGCGCACAGGAACTCCGCCTTTCGGAAACATCACTTCGCCGAATCTTGCATCTGGATTTGGGCATGCATCCGTACAAGATCCAGCTGACACAAGAGCTCAAAATAAACGACCATAGACAGCGCCGTATCTTCGCTGATTGGGCTTTAGAGCAGTTGGAAGTCGACCCCGATTTTGGTGGCAAAATCATCTTCAGCGATGAGGCACATTTTTGGTTAAATGGGAATGTCAACAAGCAGAATTGCCGTTATTGGGCCGAGAACAATCCACAGGAGGTCCACCAGGTCGCAGTGCACCCAGCAAAGGTAACTGTTTGGTGTGGATTTTGGGCCGGAGGCATCATCGGGCCGTATTTCTTCGAGAACGACGATGGTGTGTCCATCACGGTAAACGGCGAACGATACAGATCCATGATAACGAACTTTTTCTGGCATGAAATCGACAATATGGATGTCGAGGATATGTGGTTTCAGCAGGACGGCGCTACGAGCCACACAGCGCGCGCCACAATGGATCTTCTGCACGAGCGCTTCGGAGGAATGGTTATCTCGCGCGGAGGCGACATCAACTGGCCACCGAGATCGTGCGATTTAACCCCACTAGACTATTTCTTGTGGGGTTTTCTTAAATCACAGGTCTACGCAAACCAACCACAAAACACTGATGCCCTCAAAGTCAACATACGCCACGCCATCGATGAAATACAGCCCGATTTGTGCGCCAGAGTCATTGAAAATTGGACTTCTCGTATGCGCGCCACCCAGCGAAGCCGAGGTGGACATTTGACCGATATTATTTTCCATACATAATGCCTTCGAATACTCTTTCAAACAAAAAATAAATTTCATTTATACCTCTCACACAACTTGCTTTATTTCATTTTAAAGATCGAGCGCGCTTATTGGTGGACCCTTTATAATAATTGTTATACATCTTCAAATTATTAATATAATTTTAATTGTTTAATTTTGTCTATATTTTAAGTTATACATTTACATTATCTCTAAAATGATTTAGTACTTGTTACAATATACTGCCGTATCCCCTCTTGGGCTCCCCTCTTCGGCTCTCCTACTATTGGTCATAGTTGTCATTTTATTATTAAGTTATATATAGAGTGTCCGCCATAAAGTTGGAACCATATAGAATTTTTTTTAATATTAATTTTAATAGAGTTTTAAAAAAACTTACTTATGCACCAATAGTTGACAGCTAACATCTGGCAAATGTCAATGCGTGATTTTCCAAATCTTTAGAAAATGTTCACCAAAACAGCCCAATCCAGTGGACGGCGAGGCCGACTGCCTTGCCAAACCACACACCTTAATTTACCTTACCTGACGGAGCCAGCAAACTGATAGCTAATCAGCTCGCGGGCTCCGTCATCCCGAGCTACAATGCTGACACAGCCCGGTGAGAGGCAGGAATGATCCCTCAAACACTCCACATGACACCCCCGGGGGTAATACACACCGGCGAAGAAAGACGTGAGCGCCAGAAGCAAGACTCAGCTGGTGGGGCCCGTCAGCCAGGACCGGGGGAGGCTGCGCAACTTCACGTGACACTGATCACATTTGTGGGGAGGGTTACGTGAAACGCGCGGCCTACCACTTACGAGGCGGTCTCGGCCTACATAGATATTATGGGTAAAGAGCGATGGTACCGCTCGGCACCCTCTTATAAAGGTCACATATGTAGCCAAGAATATTGCCGCACGATTTTGTTCACAATTTCATGGATTTTAATTTTTTTGCACGGAACCCTAATTCCTTTTTTAAAATAAAAGTATCCTAAGTTACTCCTTATAACATCACCTATCTGTCCGTCAAAATCAGTCCAGCAGTTTCGGACATTACCGGAATAAACAAACAGACAAATTGAAAATTTTTTTGTTATAAGTTATAAGTGCCGTAGGTATATATACTGTAATATGCATTTAGTAAAAACATGTTATTAAGTCATTACAATCCGACACTTTTTTTAGAATTTAATTTTAAACAATTTTAATTATTAGTAGTATAGATATAGATGTACAATATGCCTTAACGCGGCCCTGTCGAGACACGTTGATATAGTATTGGCCGCTTGATTGTAGTTATTATAGAGACATAAGTAAACTTTCGAAGGTTTGCACGTACAACCAAAAATCACACACTGATAAATTTAATAATGTTACCACAACTTGTTGGCATGCGTCACCTCGGCATCTTTCAAATACAGCATCCGTCAGATATCCAGTTTGCGCTCCTACATCGGCTAGCAAACTCCGAACTCCGCAGTTTCCGGTTAACTTAAAAACACTTCGTGACAGCTTTTCTTGCAACCGGAAGTTTTCCTGTGCATTTTTGATTCATCGTCATACTAACAGAGGAGTGAGACATCTTTGTTGGAAACTTAATAGCACTGTAGATATAATAAATATACCTAAGTGTGTAACACTAAATTAATAATAAAATATTATGGGTTTAGTGATGATGGTCTTTTTATGAATATAAGTGTGAATATCATTGCTGAAAAAAGTGAAAATGTTATTTGGAACGGCTCTGAGAATGGTGGTTGTGATCATCCTATCCATCGGTAAGTTTCAAAACTGGTTGCAACTTCACATTATATTAAACTTCATCTCTAATTTGACAATTAGTTAAACAATTATTTTAGACACCCTTTTTTTCGAAATATAGGTATGTTACAATATCTGCACATTGATTTTGAAATGCCACATTGTTTTCTTCTCTAATGGTCGAGTGCACTGTACGTGTTAATACTGAATTATATTTGAGACACTTATTTTGACACATTTATGTTGCACCGTGTAAGCCCGGATTATTGTGATAAGACCGACTTTAGTTAAAGTCGCCAATTTCGAGGGCTTAAGACGGAGTTTAAAGTTTAGTCACAAATAGGTTATTATTTTAAAAAATTTTAAGCATCTTTTGCGCCTTTAGGCTTCCCATAGCACATTTTTTGCCATAAATGTTCAAGCCATAGGGGACAATGATTTAAAAATTCCAGATATTGTGGCAAGATGGCCCGGTAGCGCTCATGATCCATAATAATAACCACCATTTTTAACAATAGCAGAGTTAAAGCAAGATTTGAACTGTGGGAATTTAATAATACAGGACAACGCAGATAATTTATCTAAATTTCCTCGTACCTCAACCTCCTCTGGGTCTTTGGGACAACATAACATCATTTGGATTTGATAAACCATATATAGGTACATCAGTTTTGGTATTAATTAGAAAATCGTCATTTCCAGAAAATCTCTCTGGAGGAGCAGGGTCACCATCTGTCATGTATCTAGATTTCCTCTCATCAGCAACTTTTTGCCTCAAAACTTTTCTTTTTGGTTTTTTGACAGTTTTAAAGTGAATCCTCCTTTGACCTTTTTACTATTTGGATTTCTACCCACGCTCTATTTTTCTCCTCAGATGTAACACCGTCAGTCTTTTTATTTTCAATTACGTGTTTTTTTTTCTGCAATTAAGAATAAAAGTTCTTTTTGCACATGAGTATAGTTTGAACAATGAGTTTGCTTCTTATTTTCATCTGCCATGATTTACTAGATAAATGTAGATATTAAAGTTGTACCTTTATAATGTATACTGATATTGCGATCTTCAACCACACAGAGAGAAGATATATTGATGAAAAATTAAATACCTACCTTCGAATTTTCAAATTCAAATTTCACATTTCTAACAAAATAACCCAAAATGTAATATTGTCACATTTTAACTGGACTTAGTTAACTCTTTATGAATTTTTAACGGTACATTTGGATCCTGACTTAACTAATCCTGACTTAACTAACCCTGACATAACATTTTAAGTAGACTTAACTAAGCCCAAGTTAAGGTATAATCGGTACACTCGGGCATTATAAAACCCTTGTGTTAAATAATATGCAGGCACAAGACATAAAAGAGCAAATAAAACAACGCAGTGTGATATAAATATATTGTTTAATATTGAGAAAGTTTTTACTTATGAAATGTGCAAAAGAACAAGCTCAAGTAGAAGCCGCTAAGTTTAATTGTTAACCTGAAAATTTCTTCCAAAATTTGAATTTAAATTGAAAATTACTATAGTTATGGCCGATTGAAGTAACGATTTTACGGGGCCATTACAGCTAAGCAACCCATAAAATCAAACTTTTGCTTGCACCCACATTGACATTGAGGAATACTCCTATCTAAGGATACTAATATCCTTACGTTTTCTTTTACCAAGTAAGCATTAGCGACCACTTAAACTATCAATAGTTTTATACTACAATAGAACTATAAAAGGTTTTGTTTTATCGCCTTCTGAGTTATTTCTTAACTTTTGCAATTAGGAATTAACTTTAATTGGTCAGATTACTAATAAAAGGTATATGTAGTGGTAATGGAGTTTCTAGGTACTCCATTTCTAGGAGATGAACCGGATTTCATTGAATGATGACTTAAAACTTGTGACTTAGAACAGTGCTGCACAATATGGCCAGATAAATAAATGTGCCAGAACCACCACCACCACCACCACCACCACCAGAAAACATAAATTTAAATGAGCTAAATTACTTAATAGAAACTGAGAATATTGAAATGCCTCGAATGAAATGTAGTTATAAATCGGTTTTTTTTCTTTTATTTTAGCTGCAACTCGCCTTATTTTCACTTTCATTCATCGTGAACAACTTTATTTAAAAGACACTTTTTTCACAAAACATCGAAAATCTCGCAAAAACTTCAAATTGATAAACGACAAATGTAATAAAAAGTAAGGTTAATATTAAGCATAGATATCACAGAATCAAGATATGTTCATGTGCCGAACATAATATTTAAAAAAAGAAAATATTACTAGATTTCTATAGCGCTGGTAAGTGTATAATAGATACTTAGCTAAGGAAACCTGAAGAAGTGATTGTGCAATGAAACAATAAATTACGGACAAGAACTTTATGGATCCCTTTGTTATTATTTATTTGATTACATAGAAGTTGATGCAATCGGGCATTAGGAGTCTATACCTTGGAAAATGTGTCTATGTTGATCCAAACGTGAAAAAGATCAGCTTGATCTTTCAAATTAATTAATTAATTAATTAATTAATTAGATTATATTAGATTAGATATTAGTATTAGTACTGAGAACAAATACTAAGGTGGCTATATGACTGCCGACGCGTACCAACTGAGGTTTTATATTAAAAAATATTTTTCGTGTTATTTTTCCAAAAAAACGTATTATTAACTAAAGAATGCCTCGTTCAAGATAAAAAATTTTATAGGTACTGGTCTTGGACAAAGTAAAGTATAACTCGCAATTAATAGCCGCTATTCACTCGAACGATTCCTGAAACGACACTCGGCGTGAATAAAGACTATAATTATTTGCTCATTTAATATTATATTAATGTATTTGTAACACGAATACATGTCAACTAATATTTTATTTTGTTTTATATAGCTACTAATCTAAGAACTTAATTTCTTTAAATAGCTCATTTATTCTTTGTAAAAAATACAGAAGACATAATATAACACATTTGATAAACTCAGTTTAACCTCTCTGCCTGATTAGTTAGACATTAGTTCTTAAAAATAGTTTGCCGCGGAAAAATCAGTATCAGTATTTTTGCGCATTAAATTTGACACTTATGTTGCCTGGACTCCTTCCGTCAAACTAAATTCCAATTCGTTTACGATCAGATATGCTTAAGCTTTCGTAAATAACCCTGTGTATTATTTTACTTCTAGCAATGACCTATTTGTGTATGGTCATGCAATAATAATTCTTAATTTAATTGCCTTTCTGTGTGGGTTTAGGTTAAGTTTGGGTGTTTATTATTGTGTGAATTGATAAAAAATAAAAAAAATTGATATTTTTTTCATTTTCCCAGTAAAAATCTAATTATCAATTGTAAGTAATGACGGTAATTTCTCTCTACATTTCCGTTATGATAAATATTTTCTTCGATGCCTGGGTTGTAAAAAATATGTATTAACGTAAACGGTAAACCTGTAAAAGTTTGCTAAATTTATACATAAAATGTTTACTAGATGGAAGGCTGTTCGAATAAGGAAATTAGCTATTGCTCACACTCAATTTATTTCGCAGCGTAAGGTTTTTCGGAGATGATTAACGATGTATGCTTCGTACTTATTTTAGTTATAAGGGGCAGACGAAAAAAATAGTTCACAGACACATTTTATGAAAATAACTGAAAAACTGCGTACATGTGAAATGTTTTGACATTGTTAAGATAGATCGGAATAAGCCTTATTCATGCTTTCAATTAGTGTTGATATTTTGAATATGTATATGGATATATTTGGGCCTATAGCCATTCTATATAAATTTTCGAAGTATTTCATATTTAAATATACTATATTTAGAATATAATGGTAGTGTAGTAGCAGTAGTAGTGCTAGCAGAAAAAGATAAGTAAAATAAGTAAATCTCAGAAAACATGAAATAAAGATTTTAGAATTGATATAATTAGAAATGGCAGGATTAACAAAAAACGTCAAAAATAAGAAAAATAATATTAACATAGAAAATATGCACTAATATACGAGAAGAAACGTAGGTAGGTATATAAAAAAAACTTAAATAAAATACATAAGTACCGACTATAAAAAATAATATAACAAAAACAACAAAGATAAATGTGTAGCAATGTTCTATAGAAAATTGCTATTGGCAGAAATATAAGTAAAAGTAACATGTTTAATGCTATTATCTCTTGAACAAAGGCAGTGGCTTTGATAGATATATGATAGAATATATCTGGAGCCATATGAAATTGAATTACATATAATACCAACCTTTTAATGTAAAATCATACTGGTATGAAACCCTTCCGCTTAACATAGTTCTTTTAACATAGTTTAACCAAGTCCTCTCGCTCCTCTTCGTCAAAAGGAATGTACGATTTACGAATGTAAAAATGTATTTACTGTTTGTAACATCGAAATATGAGACATAAAAAATGTTCAAAGGATGCCCACAATTGCCGCAATGGGAGATCGAGGCAGTTTAACTTTTCTTACAGCAAGCTAAAATCATCACTATAAAGGCGCTTCCGTTCAACAAGTTGTTATGTTTTGATAGAATACTAATAACAAATCAATTTTAACACAGAAACCATCAAAATAATACCTAAACTAAATTAAAGAATAACTGTATTACTTCTATTTCAAGAATAATATTGTTGACCCCACTTTACCACAAAACGTTCGATGGTATTTAGACAATTTAGGCATCCAAATAAATGCCAATGATGCGGCCGAGGAACGTGTAAAATGGATCCGTAATATTTGATTTGAATGGGAAACATTCTTATTCTGCATCGCATTCACCATCCAATTGTTTTATGATATGACGAAAGGTATATAGTGTGAACAATATTTTGTTATACTACATGATAATGTCAATGTGATGGTCGATGGATATAAAATCATTTGTTTTTCCTTAAATTCCTGGAAATCAGTTATTCTTGACGAAGTTGTTAAAAATGCGGTGTGAAGAGATCGATATAATGCGAGTTTTTTGCTTGGGTTTTTATGTCTCATATTTCTATGTTACAAACTATACTTATAGTTACCTATTAAGCTACAAACTGGATTTATTTGAATTTTAGATTGGAATGCTTCTCGATAATATATTCCTATATTTATTGCTATCTTCTATTGCACTGACCTGGTTTTGGTGGAAACACCAAAAATCAATTCTCGATTACGCCAACTTGGTTGACGAAACGCGCATCGAGTATAGTATTCAGTGTTTTTGTACATGTGGAAAATCATGTCAGTGTTAGTTTCACATCAAAGGTTCAAACCGTCTTCAGGAATAGTTACATTACATATATCTATCTTAGTTACATTAAATGTTTTTCTGAATCTGCTATGATGGGTGCGAAAATAAATTTCGATTGTCGTGTATCTATTCCATCTTGAATAACCTGGGGAAAGTATTAGTATGGGAAAGTCTGAATGTGACAGTGTACCAATTATTGGAATATCAGTATTTGTCTTTTTTGTCCAAAATGTCTTATTGACGAAACTAAGTCACAGCCAAATTACATATCATATTTAAGGGTCTACTGGACGTCAGAACTAATAAAAATATGACCAAAATATGAGTTAATATACATCTAGTTTTGACGTCAAAGAGACGACGATTTTTTCAATTGAATTTTTGCCTATAAAGTGCAATAGATTAAAGCCAGTTATATTTAATTGCAAAAACATTTATTTTCCAAGCTAAAATAATGTATTATTTTAGGAATACAGGTGTAATTAAATTTATAAGGGTCTCACTCCCATAAAAATAAAACGAACAATAAAACAAAAAAATAAAACAAAATTAACATTATTTTCGAATAGATAGTTGCTTAACAATATCTATAAAACAATATAAAGCTCAATTTTTAATATCTGTCATTGCACAACTTTGATATACAGTAAAAATATACCTACCTAGGTATATTTTATGTTTTGAAATACCTACATACCTATATAAAAAAAATCCTGCTGACCCCATACAGTTTCCACGTCTCAGAGTCCACACTTCGCCTGTCCTTAAATGGCGGCCAAAAAACCTAATTTTTTGACGGAGTCAGCGATGCCTCATGTACCACGGCCAAACTATCCTTACCACTTTCGTCGAATTGTACTACACAAAACATTTTTAAACGTGATAAAAACCAGTATAGCAAGAGTTTACGATTTTTGGTACAATAATACGGTAAATTATTCAAAATAGAAAACACTACAAGCACTACCCCAGCCACGACCCCAGACATAAACAAACAACACCGGAAAATACGTGTTCACCTGATTACGGCGATCACGGATCTTTTGCGCTAATGCCGTATAGCTTCTGCGATACACGCAGACTATCCCGCCAAAGTTCAAATTAGATAATTAATTACACACATTGCATAAATATTCATACCAAAGCAAATAATAATACATTCTCTGATTCATTTGTACAACATGGGATTAGTAACTATTTTTTAGCTCGTTTTTTATTTGTTTTAGGAGAGCCTTCATCGTCTTGAAATCAAATAATATTAGGTAATAATAATAACAATAATAATAAATGAAATTATAATGGAAGTATTATTAACAAGAAACATAAAATTAAGTTAAGGAAAATTTTTAAATATGCAGTTGTTTTAAATTGTTATAAAATTCTATTTCAATTGGTTTTTGTACCAGAATGACGTAATTTTTATTAAAATGTATGATATAACTTCGGAACCAATTAACATAATAAGCTACAAAATAAACTTATTTTGTAGCTAATTACGTTATTTGACGCCGAAATGTCGCCATTAAGACGCCTCAAACATGCGCTCAATTTTTGCGGTAGGCCTTTTGGCTACCTGGGATAATATTAGAATTCCTAAATAACAGCTATATTTTTAATTGAAACGTCCAAAATGACTTCTGATTAGTTGAAAACCGAATATCTACCCAGTATGATTATATACGAAAAATACTGACTAAATCGTATTATCCAGGTAATCGAATACCCGTACATTTTCAGAGGGAAATATGATTCTAAAATGTGGCGGATGCGCCAATGCTATCCAAAATGCTGCTAAAATGATATTTCCCAATCCTGATTTTGTATACTGCGATCCATAGATAAAGGCATCTTATGACAATTCATCAATATTAGCACTGTGTGACTGCGGAGCGATCTCCAACAAACCAAAACGAATAAAATTTGTATATATGTCATATGTACTTTATATATCATATTATTTATATTTTACGCTATGGCTGCTATCTCGTACGTCCGGAACTGTAGCCGTTCAGCTCATGCACCGTATGCATAGAACAGTGCAAAATGTAGCCGGGGAAAAAGATGCATAAATCTGTATATTATCAATCGGGCAACTCTGTCATAAAATTCCTGTGACGTCAATCTAAAATTATTCTTGTGAAATATGCAACTGGTCCTCCTTGCGGTATCTTATGCCATGTGCACGTATCATTATTATCTGGTCAGTAGGGCGACTCTGTGACAAAAGTAATTGTGTTTTAGAGCAAGGGAAATATAATTGTGTCGTCTATCTGAAAGGGATTAAGGAAAGAAATAGCACAAGCTGCGGGATTCGAATATGGAACCTTCAGTACATAAAACATATGCGTTGCCCACTACATCCGATCAACTAAGTACTTGAATAACTCAGTCAGGCTCAAGTCTGTTCCGTGCACACACACAGAGCATGAGCTGCACGACTATGGTTTGCGACCACCGGATGCACGGGATAGCAATCACTGCGTATTTTTTATGTCAACGCATTTTTATACAACAAACATACACTTATGCGACGACCGATTAAATAAAACCGCAGTAATTTTTTCTCTTCAAGAATCGGCACATTAAACATCTGTACTTGCTTTATATGCTTTAAAGCCACACGCAGAGAACAGGTAAGGTGTTCTCTGCCACAAGTAGTGTCTAAAACAAATTAATAGAACCCGCAAAAAAGTATCCTTATACGCGGGACATTGTTATGCACTCTATTCTATAGGTATATAAGTATATACACACAAATATAATATAAACATTCATACTAAATACATAATAATATAATATACACACAAATGTAATACAAACACACCAAATACGTTCATAATTTAATGCTACACTGTAATGCTACATAGTGATGACTAAAAAGGTACTTGTTAAATATGTCTCATGTCTCTATCTTGATGTATAACAATTCTGGGTAATTTTAAAATTCACTTATTAATTTCTTTTTTAAATAATTTTTTGGAATTAATTTGTTGCAATTCAGCAGGGAGCAGGGAGAATTTTGTGTGAAGAATATGAAGAAATGTGAGGAATTCTGGAGACAGATAATAGTAACATCTTTGTCTCATGGCTTTGTTACTTCTAGGTATATAATGAGAATTTTCCTTTCGTCTACTTGAAGGTAGACATTATATGAAATTCTAAAATTACTTCTCCCACAAATTACGTTTTATGTATGTATCTCCTTAAACTCGAGACAAAATGTCTCTGTATTATGCTTAACCATCTGTATCACGTAGGCTGTGTGATATATTGTACTAATATAAAAGATAGACATATATCTAGCTTATGCAAAGAAATTGTACGGCCAAAATTTTGCGTTTTCAAGGTGAGTTCGTATATCAAATTATATATAAACATCGTAAATACAGGATTGAAATATATACTTACCCATAGTCAAATAGCCATATTTGAATAGACGTTTAGCCATTAGCATTAATAATTTGTGAGGATTGTGCCGGCACGGAAAACGCGTATCTACTTTCAAATATCGGTAAAATTTTAAGTTTAGTATTTTTTGCCTTAGACCGATTTGAATAACTCTTTAAGTCATTATTCGTATTTATACCCTCTACAGATTTTGTAAAGCTTTCAAAAATTTAGATTACCGTTGACCAGTAATTTTTACCATCATTACCATCATTCGAAATATTTTGTTTTTTGATTCCCATCGATATGTTTCTTTTTGGAAGAGAAATACAATTTAAAATTAATCGGTGCTAAAACAAAAAAAAATCGCTTAATTAACAGTTTTTAAAGTTTTATTGGAGTTATTATTATTATCTATCTATAGTGACTAGCCAGCCTTAGGTTGAGCTATGAATAATTGACATGAATTATGTTACACAAAAGATAAAGTTATGTGGATAGAGTATAGTATAGATATGAAAATGGATAATAATCTGACTTGACGATACTTGTATGAAACATGTATGAATTTTTTTTAATGAGTTGACAGCATCTAGAACTTATATGTTGTAACTGGTCGATGAAAAACCGGTCCGAAATCGACCGAAAAATAAGCGAGAAAAACAAAAATACATGGTATAGTTAAAAATTATTACATTTTTATATATTATGATATAATTAATCTGTAAGCATGTTTTTCTACTCCCTTGATAGTAATAAGCTAATTATGTCCTTGATTTGATGGGCGTAGGTTAAATTAACCTACCCAGCCGGGAAACCAACAATTAACCGCAGGAGTTAAAATACACATTTAACGAAAAATTCTTGTAAAAATTAAATAAACAAATTAAAGTAAATTCCAAAAAGTTTTGCAAAGAGAGTAGAAAAAATATTATATATACTTCGAGATGTAAGTTTATTTAACCAGTCTCAAACTCTATTGCCAGCCCTTGCTTCGATCGGGCGCAAAATCGTCCTCCACTGGTAAATAACATTTCCTTTAATATATAAATAACTATTTCTTAATTGAATCCGATTTATACCATCTTCAATAAAACAGTATTAGCAACGCGCTGATACATTTTTATTCACTTGAGAAAACCTTCAAACGGCAGTGTATTTTATTGACAGCTTCTTTTCAAGCAATCCAACCTTATTAAATAAGCATATTTTCACATTTTGTTTTTGTCATTGTGTACATATCTCAACCCCTAATAGCTTCTTCAGTTTAAGAGCAATATATTAGAATTTCATTTTGCAGGTAACATATTTTTTACTAATCTTTTTTAAAAAAATTAATTTAAATTTCATTTTATTCAATTACAAACAATTTACAATTTTTTGTTTTGGTAAACCATGGGAACAAACAGTTGCACCTAAGCACTAAAGAGTGCTTGTTTCGTGTATTTCTGTTTGTTTCTCAGAAGGTATGAGGCTATCTAACATATACAATAAGTATGTGAGCAGCATTAAATCTTAGTAGATAAAAATAAATAATATCTAAGAGAATATTATGCAGTATGGCAATAAGAAGAAATTATAATAGTGCAATGAAGTAACTATAATAGTGTAATGAAGAAGCAAGCAGAAAGAACAGAAGCGAATGTGTTAAATTAAAACTAGTTAAATTAAAAAATTAGAAAATTTGTTATTTTCTCTACACCAATAATAGGTTGCTGATTGTATCTGGGGATTAGGTTGTACCTTGTATATGGGATTTCCTAAATACAGGTACATTAATATATAGATTGCTAACAAATCTGGTTTACCTTAAATTTTGACGGATAACATAATTTGATCTATTTAAGAACAAGTTTTTATATTATAGTTCTCTTATGTATATGTTACTTTCTATTCAAATGATTTTGATTAGGGGATTGTTACAGGTTGTAAACTATTTCATGCATTTTTAAATAAGCGACGCCACGCTCTGATACAATATCTTAATACTGATTCTACTAAGGAATAGTAAAACACAACAAACATGCTTGTTGTGTTAAAATTTCTCTTAGAGTGTAAAATTTATAAACCAGTTGTCTAAGGCTTTTTAAGCTTTTAAGTGGTCTTCCCATCTTAATCGCTGATCCAGTATAACGCCTACATACCTATTTATTTTTTTTGTTTTTGGGCATGTGTAGTGCGACATATGTGTGCAGATTATGCCATGGATTTTAATATTCTTTTTTACAGGTTGATCATTTCGTATTAATTGTGGTATGGTAATAATCATTACTTTAGTTTTGGAAATATTTATTTTAAATTTACTATTTTTGAAATACACAAAAACATTTTTGTGTATAAGGTTCATTTTATTTACATCATATCTAGATTGTCATCTGGATTATCTGACAGCAAGAGTATCATCGACAAATATATTAAAAAAAATCGCAATCATCATATTCATTGACATCGACTGATCATATATGATGATGATATAGATAATAAAAAAGACGACACTTCCTTGCCATAATTATTATCGATGAATTCCATAATTACTATCGATGACGATACATTTTTCAGGATCATCGTTATTAGTTTCCAATTATATAAGTAAGTAATACTTTAACTAATTTAACTTTCCCTTAAATACTAGACATAGTAAGCTTTTTAATTCACTTTTCACGATAAATGGTTTCAAAGGTTTGTTTCAAGCCTAGAAAAAGAGCTACAGTGTAGTTTTGTAGTTTTCCTTGTCCAAGTTGTATTTATTAATTGTAAGGCTGATTCGCAGGAATGAGTAGCAGATCCGATTGATTTACAATCAGTAAAATATTATTATTATTTAAATAATCAATAGGCTGATTATATACTATAATTTCTAACAGTTTTTCGGAACTTGATTCGGTCCAAATTCCCATGAGGTATGAGTGTTGTTAATTTTCCCTAAATTTTGTCAGGAAATTTACCAGAATCACGAGAGGTAGGTATTTATGAAATGCAGCCAAACATGTCCAATAACTTCAAATACTGCTTTAGTTAATTTATTCCTCAGTATGACATTTATAGACCCTTTATTACTTAATTCGTTAACAATTTTGCGTAATTCTTGCAAGTCAATTAATTTCAAATGAGAGTCAGCATATTTATCAGTACTAGCTTATCAGTATCAGTACTACGGTTGATATCCATGATTATCAATGCCATCAACAATTTCCTCAATACTGTGAACAATATATATATATATATATATATATATATATATATATATATATATATATATATATATATATATATATATATATATATATATATATATATATTTTGTGAAAAGTAATCTTGGGTTTGTAGCATTTCATTACATAGAAATAAGCAAATAGACGAATAAGAAAGAAAACACACTTACCAGTGCTACATCTGGACACACATACGGAAATGAACCACTATACACATGAAAACGAACCACTTAGAAGTTGTACAAGTTCTTTCACCTTTCTTGAGGATCGTCAGAGCAGTATACGATTTATTTCATTGATCATTCATACTTGAATTTAAAATACCAATACTCCAACACTTGCAGTGACGTTTTATGACATTAGTTTTTGACGGAACTAGAAGTGTTGGAGTATTGGTATTTTAAATTCAAGTATGAATGATCAATGAAATAAATCGTATACTGCTCTGAAGATCCTCAAGAAAGGTGAAAGAACTTGTACAACTTCTAAGTGGTTCGTTTTCATGTGTATAGTGGTTCATTTCCGTATGTGTGTCCAGATATAGCACTGGTAAGTGTGTTTTCTTTCTTATTCGTCTATTTACTTATTTCTATGTAATGAAATGCTACAAACCCAAGATTACTTTTCACAAAATAAATATGAATAGCAAAGAATTTCAAAGCTAATATATATATATATATATATATATATATATATATATATATATATATATATATATATATATATATATATATATATATATATATATATATATATATATATATATATATATATATATATATATATATATATATATATATTAGGTTATCAGCAATATTTACTTCATTTTTGTAACATTATGTTATTTATACATATAGTATAAGCAAATATTTAACTGCATTACATATTTTAAATAAAGTATACAATATACACTACCCATACAGTGTAGAACAACTTGTTTTATATGATAACATTTGAATGATGCATTTATTTTTGAGGGAAAGAGTAGCTGCCCTATTTTTGACATGAATTTAGTTTCTACATCGAATCCAGTTTTCTACAAGACAATTAATAACTATCTAAGTTTCTTAAATAACAATTGAAATTAGAACGCACACTTGTTACGGAATCTAGCATAATATGATTTAATACAACCGGAAATGTTTGTAGATTTAGGCTATAAATTCCCAACTTCCACAAAGAGCCATAAGAACTGCTATTTGCAATAAGCAGCAGGTACTTTACAACGCAAAGTATACTGCTGTCGGAGAATAAATTTAATAATTTTTATATAGCCTTTGCTACGGAGAAGCTTTCATACACCAAGTCATCGATAACTTTTCAATACGTGGAGACTTGTCAGTATTCAAATGAATGAAGAAAAATTCATTTTGCTGTTTGAAACTAAATCGGAGTTGCTTGGGCTAAGGGTAGGATAACCCGTAACAATGCTGCAGCTTAGGGGTTCGCATGTGCGTATTTCTCTGCATAGGATTTCCGTCCTTAGTCCTATTGTCAGGGGCCGCAGAAATGTCGAGAAAGGTGCAAATACATTTTTTGGATGGTAAAAATATCAGAAGGGCACTTAAAGTTGAAAAGTTCGTACTGTGGCGTCCCCGGTTACAGAGAATCTGCTTGCTATTCAAGCTGCCCCATATATCATTTTTTTTATTTATTTATTAGTTTACATCATCCAACAATACTGAAACCTACTTCCCATTTTTCTAATGTGTGATCAACATTTTACTGTTTTTTAGTTAAACTTTAAAATAAAATTTATATTATTTTAAATGAATTTTTTTTAAATGAACTGACAGATTGACAGATCGGTTATAGTCGTTGATTTTATCATGGCCTACTGTGGAGGTGACAAGTTTTCGTTCAACGATCCCGTTGAATACGCGGTACACCGCCGCTTGAGATAGGTAATGGAAAATTCCATTGCGATGTAAATATCTCCGTTAAAATTAATTTTAATGATGTCTTCACCGACAAATTTATTTATATTTATAAATTGCTCTCTATCAAACGGTTATGGTAGATACAGGGCAATACATTAATACAAAATAACTTTATATAGATATCATTGTTTTTTTTTGTGTCACCATAATAATCAGCCTAAGAACCACACCAAATCACTCGTTTAACCGAATTTGTAGCTCCATGGTTAGAAAGTTAGCAATAGACTTCATTTTGAACAGGTTATATATGAATACACATTATATTTTTGTATAGTGTTATTAAGCTACAAACGGGGTTTGTTTATTTTTTTTTGGATTTACTTGAAATGCTTAACTGCAGTGTTCCTATATTTGCAGCTGTGCACCTTTTATTATTATCCATATCTTAGCTACATTAAATGTGTTTCTGAATCTGCTATGATAGTACCGTGTACATCTAATCTTGAAATAGTAACAAATACCTGGCGGGATTATATGCATACACTATATCCAAAATGATTTTGTTGAAAAACATACCTCTATCAGATTAAATAGATGTGAAAAGTACCAACCAAATTATCAGTACACACTAAATATCAGTTAATCTAATAGTTGTGTTCGAAAATGAAGCGAATGCGCCAATGCTATACCAAATTTTGCAAAAATGTTTCTCGATACTAATTCTTTATACATTATTGTTCAAGGCATAACAGATATAATGATTATTAATAATTCATCAATATCAGCGTTGTATGCCTTCGGAGTTATTTTTATGTAACAACAAAAGGTGGAAAAATGTATTAAGTATTTAATAACTATTGAATAATTTATATCTTTATTTTTATCTGTCTATATATCTATTTATCTATTATAACTTCGGCGTGATAACTATTCATATAGCATTTTAAATCTCTTAAAAAGTCTTAAACGAATAAATCAGTAATTCTCAAGAAACACAAGTTTAATAAATCAGTTTGGAAATTACTAAGGAAAAACCGTTTATCGCCCTGACTTGTTCCCGGTCCAATACACTGATAAATTATCAAGCTGACGGACGTGGGCACTAAGAAGTCAGAACGAGGTAACAAATGGCATTTCGCGAATTAAACGACAATTCCCAGCACAATTGCATGAATTTCTTAAGGTCTATAATTTCACCGTTTGCCGATTTAAAAGTCTACTAATTAGAAAGAGTAGGGGAAATATTGAACGTACTGTGCGTCTAAAAAATGTTGTCAAGTATGTTAATCCAAACTTTTCTGTTGTAAAATCATTATGAAAATTATAAACTGGCCTGATAATATGTTTTAATGAAGTAGAAAATAAATGTGTGTAAAATTATCAACCTTAGTGCAAATAATAAAGTTACCTAGGTATATTGTATTCTTATACCTATGTCTACTTGGAACAAACTTTACAAATTTTAAATAATTAATAGATATTATTTTACGTTGCTTTTTGATTTGGAAAATTGATATTTACTAAAAACTGTCAATTATATATTTATATTTGATTTATATTTGATTTATTATGATTTATATTTATTTGTATGTGTGTCAATTTTATAATTATATAGATAAAATGAAAAACTCCTATAGTTTTCTTACTCTAAATTTTAAATCAAGTTAAGTTCAAAATAGAACTATAAAATCAAATTGGTACTATATACTTTTTAAGATTATAAATTTAATTTTATGCTCAAGAAAATCGTATTTCTCGTCGATGCTACTATTTTTCAAAGATTATTTAATGTGACTTCTTTATTAATATTGAATTTATTCTTGAAAAAAGGAGAGAAATTGGTTTTCATTTAACTAGTACATCTATTTATTAACAATATTTATTCATTGATGGTGATTCAATAAGATTGAATAAAAAAAATAAGGTAACTCTACCCTGAGATAACCTATCACACCTTAGATTACTAAAATCATGGGATGTCAAATCATTAACGAACAACGCAAGACATATTTTTAGAAATAAGCAATATTGTTATCTATTATAATAATTGTCATAAAAAGAAGTTGTGAAATTTACTTTACATAATACTTTACAAACACGTGTAATTACTATCATGCCCAAATTTCAATATTTATTTGAATTTTACTGTATAAATCCTTAGTTTTCTCAGAAAGAAATTTTAACGTGGCTACGGTTTTTAAGTGCCTTTACGACCTCCTCTTTTTGCATTATTTTAAATGTCTTGATTTTAAACTATTATTACACGGGTTGCACATAAAATCTTGTCTTGCTTTTTATACTTAAACACTACACTTATTACTAATTACAATGTTTTTGGGGATATTTACACAAGAAAACGCGCGTAATGCGTGGTGGTCATGTTGGACTACATTTCGTTACTCTCTATTAATAATAACACTAATAACAAGCATTATTATCTATTCTTAAGGAAGTCTCTCCATAGAAACAAACAAACACTTCCTTAGTTATTCATATTTCCATATACATGTTAGTTAACTGTCAACCAATCACGTAATGTTATTATTTATGTTTTTTTATATTTTCACCACAGATTATGATTTAAAATACTGCACATATTAATTTTGCAACCTTTGAATAGTTATGCACACTTCATTTTTACTACGGACACATATTAGCATTTTGTCTTGGTCAGTCATGATTCACTAGCGTGTTTTGCTACGAGCTATGAATAATAAGGAAGGTTATAACAAATTATTTAATTTTCGTCTTACTACAATAATTGTAGTAAGACGAAAATTAAATAATTTGTTATAACCTTCCTTATTATTCATTAAATTTTCGTCTCACTACAAGAATTGTAGTAAGACGAAAATTAAATAATTTGTTATAACCTTCCTTATTATTCATAGCATTTATATACCTAATTATTAGGTATATAAAAAATTAAAATCGCAAAATGTTCACCATTTCCTTATGAAATGGTGAAAATATTTCCTATTGCAGCTTTGATAATTCAATATTACATTTCTTAAATTCTAGGTATATATTTTCTTTTCATTTAAGAAACAAATAATTCCATTGATACCCCAGATACAGATAGACAAAGATAAACAAATCACTACCTGCTTCAGGACGTCGACCAAGAATACAGGTCAAAACGTTTTCAGAAAAAGAAGTTAGAAGGGAAGTTAAGGATTAAAAGTGAGAGAAATCTAAAATTTCAATAGGGAACATAACTAAAATTTTAAATATAAAAATAATACTAAAAAACATAGTAACGTTGTAATAAAACGTGTACCTCAAAAAAAAAGATTTTTAATTCCGCGCGATCAGTATGAAGGATCTAAACAGCGATAAAATTGACGCGGCCCGAAACAGGCTGTGACGTCACAGCCTACAATAATCGGTAGAAGTTGAGCCGGAAAGTGGCCGAATGAACTATGAAAACAATCGGTCGAGTACTGGGATCTCTCGTAGCCGACGGAATCGGTCTTCTCGTCGTTTGTAAATTGTAGGCTGTGGCGTTACGACTTTGAACCTGTTTGAAACGGTTCGTTCGCGCGCGAGTCGTTAATAATTTATAACAAATTTATTATTGGGAATTAAGGCGTCATATTTTGAATATCTCATTTTTCAGTATGGTAGAACATTTTTATGCAATAAATAAATGTGAATGCTTCCTATTATTTGAACTACAAATTATTAGTGGTAGAAAAACACTTAAGAAATTGCCTAAACTAATGCTGGTATTACTTACAAAGTTTTTCAGTCTTAATATTTAAATTTATATCATATATCAGAGCAACATTTATTCTTTGTTTAATATAACTGTTAATATAAGGATTTTTTTCTTTCCTTTTTCATTTGATATTAATGTAATTTAAATCAAACTTCGTTGTAGTAGGTGATAAAGCAATTTTGAGCTAAATATATTTTTTATATTACACACAAAATGTTAACATGTGTGCAATTAACACAAGCTATCGCCCCAGGAAAATATGCAATGTGATAAAAATAATATAAGTTTGCACATTTTTTTAAAAATGGTTAATTACAAATTATTATTTTATCCCAGTCTTCCTCTATTACTTGTAGTAAATTCGTTGTAGTAGCTTGTAGTAGCTATCCGTTGTTCAGTGGAAACATCTGAAAAATATTAGAAGATGTTTATAATTCTTTAAAAATATTTTGTCTCTCATATATTCATAGAAAGTCCGAAGTAATAATATACTTTGGACTTTCTTAGAATATCAAGATTATCTTGACCATCCTCTAACATATTTTCCAACTTCCTGAAATCTATTTCTGAAAAAATTATTAAATAGACTGAAAATGCGCAAAAATTTCAAACACCGTAAAGTGCCTCTTCAGCCACAAAACACGAAAAATAACTAAAAGGTGTAGGTTATGAAGGTAGGAAAACTAGTCGGTCATTAAACATCATTAAACAAGTAATTAGTGTTTATACGATACATAAAACCAAGTTTAATGAACGATACAAAACAATTTTCAAATTAATCAACAAGTAATGATTCAGTCAGTGTTTAGTCAAATGGCGGAAACAGCCATAAGTGCCCGTTCTCCCTATATAAAACAGTTGAACTCATAGATCTATTTTTGGCACACTTTTACATTTTACATTACTTTTTGAGGTAACATTATAGTCCAGTGTGTTTCTATTCATATTTATAAAATGTATTAAGAACTACGCATTCTAAATATGACGTGTTCTTAGTATAACGAAAGGCCGTGAAATATCGAAACTTTTCTATATAATATCCACTTCCCTTCTATATACGGGCATATTTCCATACTTCACATTTCCTGCCCTATACACCGGCTGACATTTGTCAAAACAACTCTACGCGTTTCATACTTCACAAGTCTATCACTGGGATATTGAATAAACTATGAAATCATGAAATTTTAAAGGCAGGTACTTTTTGAATTTCGTTTGTACTTTCGAGTTTTCCATTTGCTGTATCAATATTTTACACGGCCTTACTAACCAGAAACAATTAATCACCGTCTGCAATTTAACGATTTTTCATGGTTTAATGCTGACAACATTTACATCATAATAACGTAACGTTCATATGCACATTGAATGACCAACAATAATTTGCACATTGTGGAATTTAAATTAAGTTTTGATACGAGGTATTGCCCGCTAATTAATATTAGCAATGTTGTAACATAATAGGAGACAGAAATAAAATATGTATAGTAACCGTCAGAAATAATTCATATTCGTATAAAAAGTCGCAATAGTTCGTATAAAAATCATGGCATTATTGCCTCGAACTTAGTACAAACCGATGCAGGGTCGGGCTTGGTTTTCTTAGAAGGAGTGTAAGTATAGTAGCAACCACACGCTAAATTAACTATTTCGTACTTCGTATTTCCCGCCGAGTTTCACTGTTTACCATACCCTTTGTAATAGTTTATAGTAAACAATGTTTCGAGCTCCTGTTTTATTAATTGTTATTATTTCTGAAATAACTTTAAGGAAAATGATTAAAGTATTATTAAAATTATGTTAAAAAATAATTTTGTGTCATGCGAAAACAAAGGGAATCCGACCATGGCAACTATTTGGAATTAGTACTGGCGCTACTTTTGGCTCTTTTTATACCAATAGTTTTTATACGAATATGAATTATTTCTGGCGGATACTATAAAAGGAAAAGTTGGTTTAATTTATAACAGGTATATAATGATTGTAAGTCATAGAGTTAGTAAATGATAAATACGTATAGACGCACAGCCAGATTTGGCGTATTTTTTTTATAAACAACGACCAAAGTTGGTCGTTGTGGGGATTTCTCCTCTAGCCACCAGTTGCTACTAGCTCTCGACATTAGTAATGTCTGTGAAAAGGCAGCGTCCTGCCAAGCCGGCACCTAGAGCAGCGGCCCTAGCCCTAAGAATGACCAAAGCCACATTCATTAATTCCTCTAGTTACGGTGTACTGATGAGAGCCAATAGCTCGAAACTAGTCTGCACCTGGTGGATATGTTGGTGAATGACTGTAGCTACCATATCGGATTTGTAGGTGTAATTCAACGCTGGAAGGAGTATTAGCTAGAGTAGTTGTCACTTGTAAATACATCCAGTATACATTTATTAGTATTTTTTATTAACAATATTATTTAATAATAATTTGCTGCGAATAAAATAAATACATGTCAATTTTATGTTTAATTCGAAAATGTTTAATTTATAAATATTTAGATTATAAAAAGTAAATTTTTTACAATAAAATTGAGCAAAAGTGAAATATGTATTAGAAAATATTAGCATTCACGATGTAAATAAAGCATGGATAATAAAACATGTAGATTTTTTCCAGCATTTCCCAATTTTACAGGGCAATGAAAATTGGCCAATTGTTAATATTTCGTAGAGTTACCCCAGATTAAAAATTTAAATTAAATTTTTTATAAATGATAGAGGGGCCAAAACCAGTTTCCAGCATGTGTGTATATGTAAGCATGGTAAGAAAATTTCACATCTAAATTCAATGAAAAATTAAATAAATACTCATATAACAATTACTATTATGAATATATTATGATATCAATGAATATTAGGTTAGATTATGATATTACACCACGGCGTTCTTGAATAAGTACCTTTGCATAAGTACCTTCATTTTCAAGGGCTATCATATTTAACTTCATATTCAAGGCATACATTGTATACTTATCAAATAAATTATAAAATATAGCTCATCATTAAATCTGTGAATATTTCAGGTCCTAATGTTTACAAAAATAACAGATATTATTTTTTCAATAGAAGTTGCTATCTTGGCTGCTATTGCTCATAGAGTGTTAATTTTTTTAAATACATGTTTTTCAACCAGCTTCTCAATGCGCGCCTAATTACAAGCATTTATGATAAAAAATATCAGTTATTTTTTTTAGCGAAAAACATCCACTTTTTAAACGAATTTTTTAACATTTTTTTTTTTAAATTTGAATTTATAATATAATTAATATTTTTTAATATAATTAATATTTTTAACTCACCTTGTAGTTCAACCCTTTAAGAATCCATTCCAGTGATACATGTTTTACACCCCAAACTTCTTAACTAATTATTACGGCAACTCTCCTTTAATAAGATGCTTGTCATCATCTAATATTATTCATGAACATGTTGATTTTTTTAGTTATTTTAAAAGACATTTACAAAATTATTTAATAGAAAATTTATGTTTTATTTGCTAATACATATGTTTATCCCTCTGACTTAGTTATTAATTGTTTTTTATCAGTTAATATTAACGACAGTACATAGACACAATAGTACAAACACAGTATTAGTGTACAAAATTAGTAAGACACGGTTTTATCTTACATATCTACTATATAGAAATAAAACTAATTTATCAGAAGAAGCTCTGGGCGGTGGGAATTATACAGTTTAATAGCATGAAAGTAAGCGTATAATCGAGCTTTGCGACAACTTAATATCCGGAGTTCATCATTGCTGTGTTAAAGCTTCTACGAAACGAGTTTTAAAACTTAAATGGAATTTTGCAACATGAAATAAATGACTTATCTCGTATATTATCATTTCGCAATTGTACATTGAGTCCGTTATATGACCCACCCAGTAAGTCTAGAATTGACTTTATTCCAATTTGGTTATATAATAATTATTATTTGTGCAGTTCTGGATTCAATATTTTATTCTGGTCCAATATAGCAATTATTTGATTCATGTTGGGTCCATGTTCGAGTAAAAATGTAGCGGTCGATTTTATGAGATACAAATCTTTCAACAAATTTTCTTAAAGCGGGAAACATATAAGTTGGTGGCAATACCTACATTTTGTCTCGTGACAATTAACTGTGTTTTATGAAATTTCTCATCAACACCCCCCCAATAACAATTTTTTTTATTTTCTCAAAAATGGTAAACTTGAAAAAACGTCAATTTTTTCTCATTTTAGGTCGACAAACTGACTGTTACGTTAACTTTTAGTAGTTAACAATTTGGGTATCCGAAATTTATTGTAGGTATATTTGACGGAAAACATTGATTTTAAACAGTGACTACGCGTTCCCTTTTGCATGTGTTTAGAAAATCAGGTCGGCATATTACTCTAATTAGTCGATTACATCAATATTTTATACAGCGCATTTATTAGATACTTTGTCATATATTTACCACAAATACCTGTGTCGCTTTATTGTTTTGTGAATTAAACATTGGCAGTTCTGTGACGCTAACCTAGATCAGCAGATCTATGGTCTAATTCCTGGGCGTTTGTCTTTTCGCTTCCCTTTCTGAGCCGCTCGCGTAGATGGTATAGTGGTTTTTCATCGTGTTAAAAGTTTAAGTGATTTTCTTAGTAAAATAACGTAGTATGTACGTTCCGACATAATGGGATAATACAAGGAAATTATGGTATCTGTGTTAATGTGTTAACGTTGCGTTGCGTTGAACTCCCTAGAATTAATTGAGGAACACAGCGAAGTTTTCGAAGTTCGAAATCTTTTCGAAGCCGTTTTCCAGCTAATTAAGGCTTCATTGTCTTTCGGCGAGTGTCGAGGTCATACCATCTTTTAGACCTTTAGATCACCCTTTTCACCACCTTTGAAACCACATTTCTTTTGGACTACCTTTGGAACCGCCTTTATGACCAGCTTGCTGAAGTCCATCGACCACTGTACCGGTGTAGAGTCACAGGAGAGATCTACCTTACTGGAAGACTAGTTTTAAGAAGATTCTAAAAGGGGACACACCCTGTTTGGTTGACTTGAAATTGCTACGCTACGTGTGTACGCTTAAAAATACAGAATTATCCTCAGGTAGTGTTTGACCAAGTCTCTATAGGTATTCGCTCGGTAACTCTCGCTGGTTAAGCAACATATTTGGGTAGGCATTCCCTCACTATTTGTATGTATATTGAATGCGGAATGATCATCGTGCACGTTGACATTTAAACCGTTTTTCTGTGTAAGCTGTTTATTTATACGCTGCGTTTCCAGATATAGTACCACATTTTTTTGTAAACTTTCGAATTATTTTTTATGTTTCACCATTTATTAATTTCCAATTGTTAAGTAAACCTAGTAGTAAGTATACTGTGTATATTATTTTTCTTTCCCCCAAGAATTACAGAAAGTGCCAGAAAGTGTATTCGATACCCAGGACAATTTGGGGACTAACTGACTTAGTTGTGCAAGGTCAATGGCGTCCAACGTGGTGCCCGAAAATTAAGTACTAGGAAGTGGTGTTGTATGCATCACGTCCTGCGCACCATCGCTATCATCACTATTCGAAATATCGACCAACTCTAGAGCCGGTATACCTAATGTTCTATTAGTCACGGAAGGTTCATGAATTTGTAATTGTATGTAATTTGTAATGTATGTAATTTGTAATGTAATTCTCTTCTCTAAATCTGACTTCAAACTTAAGATATCGACAATTAATACAGACCTAATGTCTTGGTCATCCTTAGTGGAACATTTACTCCGGTTTACCTTACCTAATGCATACGTATATTTTGTGAGAATTTTCCTGCAAGTCGCATCATCCGAACCGTCAACACCTTGAAAAAAAAGTAAAATTTCGGCAATCTTTTCCTTTAACGCAGCATAATCCTCCTGTAAACTAAATGGATATGGCGGATAATCTAAAGGATTACCTTCACGCTCTAATTTCAATAACCTATTGATGACTGACCTATTATCCTCTCCCAGCTCAACCTTAATTCCGTAGTGTACTTTTACTTCTTATAAATAAATGTAGTAAAATGATGCACTTTAGTCCCTTGGTATAATATAGGAACAATTTTTTATTTTTAGTGCATGTGTGCAAGCAAAACTGGCGTTAATAAAACAAACAGAAGACATGCAGTGTTATTTCAATACGAGAGTTAAAATAAAACAATAGCATAATTGAAAAATTGGGCTATAAATTTAATCTTTGAGTATACTAATTCGTACCCTACATTTCTACATAACACATTAATAGTTAATTTTATGCAAAATCCCGTAAAATGTCATGCACAGTGGACACATCGTACTTACGCCTATGCACGTGGGTGTCCAGTTACATATGTATATCATGGTTTTATCACACAGAAAATATTACGGACGGTTTACAGTTTCTTCTATATCTGTTAGAGTTGGGTCAAGCGTGAATTTTGAATAGAAAGCTAATGTACAAGGGATATTATCTCAAATAATCCGCAAAAGTTAAATGTGGAGCAAATTATTATAATAAACTATAAATTTAGGTTAATTCCAGATTCATTAAACCATGTCATGTATTATTTAGGCCAGGTCCGTCGTAGTGAATTATTGTGTGATGACCTCATTATTCCTGAATAATTAATTCCATATGCCCCCGAGAAATGTGTAGATTAGATTTTTCCCTTCGTCCTAGCTTCATATTTATATAAACTCCATGATTATTGAAGTAGAGGCAGTCGTTAAGTAGAAATCCCCCATTATTTTTCTAGTTTAGTTTATCATTTATCCTAGTCCTAGTCTTCTGAGATTATCCTATAAATTCACACTTTAAAAATTTTTATGCAGATATCTTTAAAAGTAACATATAAAGGAAAAATATTATGGATCCCATCAGTAACAACTGCTGTTGTTGATTAAATAAAAACTATTTATTTATTGCGAATTTATAATCTACTCTCTAATCTTTACATATGGAGCAATAAGTAAATATGTTAAAACAAAGATTGGTTTACACGTGTAGAGAAATTATCCATTGATGATCCTCCTATAGACCCTGTAGTTTGTTGTTTCATGCTAGTCCTCATCTATTTGCTTCCTGAGTAGATTTAGGTATAGACATTGCTTCACAAAAAAGAAAGCTTGTGAAATTTCCATCAAAATGGTGATCGACAAAATTATTTTTGATAAAAATTGGTTGAAATACATTGCCTGTGCTGTTTTGTCTGGTTGATTTTAATGCGCCATTTGCCGGTTCGGCTTAAGAAAATAACATTCTACTATCTAATAAGCCCACAGAATACTGAACAATGTGTGAAATACTGGACTTCTATATAAAATTGAAAGTAAATTCCCAACTCCTTACTACCTACTGGCTAAAATCCTACATCACTGAAAGGTACTTTCAAACCAAATATAACTGCCCTTTCAAACTTATTAAATGAGATGTGCCACAAGGGAGCGTGCTGGACCCATTACGCTAATATATATCCCGGGCACCTACCAACGATTTTAAATGTAATATATATATTTCTGTAATTTTTTTTGTAAAAATATTTGGGGTGCTCTATAAATACCAAATTTATCTCGCATCATCTACAAAACTTAAATGATTTATGAAATGAATACCAGTTGAAAATGTATACAATTATGTCAATTCTATTATTATATTTATTACATGAATTATATTTATTATATTATATATTATATTTATTATATTTATTATATTTATTATATTTATTATATTTATTATATTTATTATATTTATTATATTTATTATATTTATTATATTTATTATATTTATTATATTTATTATATTTATTATATTTATTATATTTATTATATTTATTATATTTATTATATTTATTATATTTATTATATTTATTATATTTATTATATTTATTATATTTATTATATTTATTATATTTATTATATTTATTATATTTATTATATTTATTATATTTATTATATTTATTATACTTATTATACTTATTATATTTATTATATTTATTATATTTATTATATTTATTATATTTATTATATTTATTATATTTATTATATTTATTATATTTATTATATTTATTATATTTATTATATTTATTATATTTATTATATTTATTATATTTATTATATTTATTATATTTATTATATTTATGATATTTATTGGATTTAATATACTTATAGTATTTCGAAAGATTTTTATATTAAATATTTCAATACGAAAAGAAAAATATAACGATAAATATAATAATATAATATATATAATATTATATTATTATATTTATCGTTATATTTTTCTTTTCGTAGTGAAATATTTAATATAAAAATCTTTCGCTTTAAATAAATTTATATAATCGATTTATATAAAATTTTATCTATAATTCATTTTCATTTAATTACCATGAAAATAGTAGAATTAAAAAGAAAAACTAAAAAACGACTTTATTGCGAACCCCTGGGCTAGAAGATGTCATCAAAACATAATATACCGGAAAGGTTGTTATACTATTACTAACTAACATACTTACACTGATCATCATATAGTATATTTGCATTGATCGTATTGGCTCATTTGTATACGTTACAACCGAAGTTAAATAATTGTTTTTTTTAAATAGTAGTGCCTGTTTCTTTCAAATAATGTTTTAGGAATTTTATGGCATTTTGAAGTATCACCATTTATCGAGCGTTTAATTGAATATATTTCATGAGGAGATAGATTATGCTACTAGATCTGAATTTGTATAACTTTTCCATTGTAGTAGTAAAATCTCTCTTATGGAATGTTTTGAAGGTTTATTATACTTGATACGTTGGTCAGTTCTAGGAATCTTATACGCATGAATTTCATCGGAGGCATCAAAAGATCCGTTTTAACAATAGAGAATATCCATCGAGTGCGCTTTGCTCTTGATGAAAAAGTTCAATATTACCAGTGTGAGGGTTGAATTATTTGGGTGTGCGAACATAGACGATCAAAAGTCTCCTTCTATTGTCTGTAGTTTTTAGTAATATCCATGTATCCAGGGAAATTTGAAGTTTAAATAAAGCTGTAATCAAGCCAGTGAGGTACTCACATTCAACTGCCCACAACTAAATTGAGAGCGTTATAGTAGGTAGCTTATTAGAATTAGATAAATTTAAAATATATATATATATATATATATATATATATATATATATATATATATATATATATATATATATATATATATATATATATATATATATATATATATATATATATTATATCTAAATAAAATTAAAAGTCCTACGTACCTCAAAAAAAAACTAATATCATAAAATGTCACTGAAAGTGTTGAAATATGAATATCTTAAATTCAAGTTTAAATGGTCAATAAAACATATCGTACATCGCTCTGAAGATCCTTAATAAAGGTGAAAGAACTTGTACAACTTCTAAGTGGTTCGTTTCTGTGTATGTGAATGAAGTGAATTGCTACAAACCCAAGATTTCTTCTCGCAATATATATATATATATATATATATATATATATATATATATATATATATATATATATATATATATATATATATATATATATATATATATATATATATATATATTATATATATATATATATATATATATATATATATATATATATATATATATATATATATATATATATATATATATATATATATATATATATATATATATATATAATAGATACAACGATGTCAGATGTTTAGATATATATAGATTATTTAGATATAATCTGCCTAAATTCCTGGTGCCATTCTGATATGTAATGACTGAGAGTAAGGTCAAACGAAGATATTTTTCATCCTATAACGCAATGAAATGGTGTGTTTTTGACATGACACTTTAAGATATTATGCGCAGATGGACAGCGAATCTTTATGACCCCGCCAAATGCGTAACACTCGATAAAAACTCCTTTAATGGATTTTGCTTCAGAAACTTTCCTTATAGAAACCGTGACGACCTACATAACCTACCTTGTAATAATACATTCAAGTTATAATTTATATAAATTTATAATTTATATAAAATTATAATGTCAATTAATACATTATAATTTTATATAAATTTTTCAATTTGTCAAAACGAATAATTTAATTTAGTTTAATTAAAAACAGAAATCCGATAGTAAAACGGAATATTGAATATTAACATATATAAATTTGATACAAAGTAAAGGAAAATGTGTTTGTCAGTGATTTTATAATCGGTTATGTATCATCTTTATAATAGCCAATTATGGTAGTTCATTTAAAATTGCGCCGAAGGCGCCGGTGAGCCAGAAGACCGTAATTGTAACAAAAATATGTATCTACTGCGTTACAGATTACGGTTGAGATTATTCCATATGAGTTGCTTCTAAAATTTACGTTTCATAAATAGTGAAATATGCGTTAAGTGCCTCTAATACTCATTAAGTGTGTTTAATGTGTAGGCGCCAAACTTGAATCTAAAATTATTACATATTGATTATAAAGCATCTAAACACCTCTCCAAATAAAAGAAATTTAAAAAAATTATTAGAGAGAATTATTCACAATAAAATGATAAATATCTCATGTGTATTTCAATAAAATCAATAAAAAGTTAGAGCCCTTACGGGCATTCTGCTTGAAACTTTTAGTCTATTTTTAATTATGATTTTTATTTTTACTTTTACATCATTTTCATTTACTTCATTTTCAATTTAACGGTAAAAAGTATCAAGACTAAAATTATGGAGAATTCAATTCGCTGCAAAAACTCCCTAGTTCTTGTCCTACCCAAAGGTTCTGCAAAAAAAATTGTAACGTTTTAATAGACTTAGATCAAATGCTTATGGGAGCGACATTGTAAATGCCTTCAGCTTGGTTTTTCAACTTGGTTTTTCAACTTTTTGAAAATTTATTTATCAGCAAATTAACAAATATGTTTCAGATCGCAATATTATTTCAGATTTACAATCAGGTTTTACAATCACTATCTTATTGTGATATTGAAGTCTAAAGAGTCTAAAAAGTCTAAAATAAAAATGTATGTTTTTTGACAGAAAAAAGAAAACTGAACCTTGTTCAGAACAATTTTCCTGTGCTTACCTATGGTAGTAAGAGACCCACAAGAGCATTTTATATTACGAACAAAAACAGTTTTAGAGCAATTTTTTATTGAATTCCAGAAGCATTATTAGAATAAGAATGGACATGGTGGATGGACTACTAAGTTTTTACATATAAGGAAGATACTAGACATATTAAATTCAGCGTACAGCATATTGCACATTGAATTAGGAAATATGATAATAGGAGGAAAAAAACATTCTGAGGCGATCATCTCACACAATTACTACATTATATTCGAAATTGCTGTAAACAAATTTGGCATGTCCTGGCACTCATCCAAGTCACGTTTGCCATATTAGCTTCAATTCTCCTATTCGTTGCTCTTTTGTTTCTGGTCTAACGGCAAATTTCTCATCAATTTATAGCGAACTCGGGACCAGGGATGTGGAAAATGAATAGGGTGGCACTAATTGAAATTACCAAAATGTGATAATTATTTCAAACTATTACAATTCTGTGCCGAGTGTTGTGGGGAATAAAATCCTTTTAGAATCCGTGTGTTTCGGCGTGTTGATTAAATTCTGGAGTGCGGTCTACTCATAACCCGATTTTCACTGTTGCCGCAGCCTGCTACTCAAAAATAAAAGTATAATGGCCCAAAAAAAAGTAGGAAAAGAATATAATCTTTTTCCCAGGTGTGAAGTTAAGAAACCAAAAATTTATAGTGGCGCAGCTGTGTAATCCCAAACTGGCAAGATATTATGTTTTCTTTTTATTTTTACTAGAATGGACTATACCACAAGGGGCTTCTCTTGCCCCTTGTAGAAGACCCACGCGGCTGTAATTATTGAAATTAAGCTCTATTATTGATTAATATAGTTGAACATTGAACATATTTTTGCTCACCTAGCATACGTGAAATTCCCAGCGTCACTTCGTATATTACAAGGTGTCGTTCATATACTCGTATCTGCTGAACAATGTTCGTTCTTTCAAATTAATTCGCAGAGATGGCGTCCTGCCGCCAGGCCTTCGCAGCACATTTGTGTTTGAAATTAATAACTAAGTTGTAGCAGCGAATTTTCGTTGTGATATTCGCGTTAAAATTGTATAATGTCTTCTACGATCAATCTGGTCGACAATATACGCACTATGTACACATTCTGCGGCGAGATTCCCAGCTCGGAATTAAGATTAATATCATTTGGCTGTCTTAGATTCCGAGATGTTCCTAAAGTAATCGATAACTGCGAAGAATATGTCTCATTTGCGACAATTCAGCTATTGATGCAATTAGTCGGTGTCAATTATAATAAAATCGTATTTTATTTAAATTATAAATTAAACATTACTGTTTTTCGTTCCTTATCGAGTATTTTTCAACGACAATATCAAAATTTCAAATAAATGTAAACATATTTTCTCACTCATGTCTTAAAAGTGAGAAATCAGGTCCTCATTTTTGAATTACTCATTAGGTTCTTCATTGGATTTATTTATTTATTAAGAACTAGTAAGTTTTTACGGTATTGTAAATATATTCTAGAACGATGCAAATTTAGTAAATTTGATGTAAATTAAATGTTGAAATGATAAAGGAGTTACTAACTCCAGCTAAAATTAAAAATTAGAATTACAAATATTTAAATAAAAGCAGTTCAACAAACCTTTTTTTATAGAAAAGTATAAAAATACCTTTAACAAAATAGTTCTAAACCTGAGTAACAGTATAAAATTTAGATAAAGAAACAAATATTTGATGGAACTATGTAGATGATTGTCTGGTCGTCCTAGTCAAAAATGTAAGTTTTAATTAATTTATAAGACAACTACTAGATAGACTCTTCGATTAGTAACATAAGGAACAGAGTGACAGTAAAGAAACCCTATAAAACTTTCTAAGAATGGCAGATGTAAGTTTTATTTCCTTATCTTCAAATTGCCCTTGTAAATTATATTTTTGGATGAAAACTATTCAATTTACTTCAACTGTTTTACAAAAACTGTTCTGAAAATTGTTTCTAATTTGAATTATAATCGTATGGTAACTTCTGATATGTCCTTTAAGATGTACATTTGATTAATTATATTGTTGAATATATATAGCAACACTTAAGATAGAGATATATAGTATGATCGTGAGTGAGTGTGAGAAAGAGAGAGATATTTTATAATTTTGCGTTATATATTACTTTAAATGAGAATGGGAGACATTACCTCAAGATGAGGTTCAAAAGAAGCTGTATATGATCCTTTAATTCATTTAGAAGTACTTAGATATTATTTTATCTGTGTATAAAATGTTAATCTCTATGAATGATACTAAAATTTCAATTTAATTCTATGCTGATATTGTCAATTTATGACGTTTTTTTGAAATTTGTTATAATAAGTGGGCGGGAGATGGCCATATGTTAATACATAAATAGAAATTTGATAACCGCAAATGTATCTTAAGATAAATAAAAGGTCAATATTTGTTTATATTATGACCTTGTTTATATATGGTTTCACTTACGTACGAAGCACTGATTCGAATTTTGAATTCAATGCGGTGTGAAGGAGGATTTGAAACTACAACTGGTTTCTCCTCGCCTGACTGCTGTAATGATGTGGCTCTTTGTTTACATTGAATACGAACTGCTTTACGTTTTCTATATTAACTTGTAGCCGTCCACTTGACTGGAGAATACAAGGTGTCTCACTTTTGTATCACAATATATATATATATATATATCACTGAAATTGGAAATTAAATAAGGAATAACTAATTCAAAGAAAACAAACAGGTATTAAAAATATTAAATTGTGAATATATGTAAAGAGCATTTATATTTATAATAGAATAAGAAATGACGTCGTAATAATAGGGTCGTGATTAAATAATAACAATAATAGTGAAATAAATATTGAATTGCCAAACTACCTTTGTATGTAGGTACCCACCTACATACAAAAAACATTACAATATATCTAGTACATAGGTAGAAAACACACAGGTAGAGAACACAAGTAGGTATAGATTCTTGTTAAAAAAAAGATTTTATTGATTAGCAACAAGAAAGCCAGGAAGAAGAGAGCATAGTCAAATTTTGTTGCGAGCAGTTAATTTAAAATAATAGTTAAAATCGGGTAGATTTAAATTTAATTACTCACAAGAGTTTAAGAAGGCGTTATGGAAATCCTATAAGTAAATTCCAGCTTCCAGTATCCGATAATGCAGGTTCAAAGGCGGGGACAAACTTAGGACACTTTAATAAAACTAGCTTATTAAAAATATTACGAATTCGTAAAATTTCAAGTATACTATATTTGCTATAAAAGATAATAAGTACTTACCATAAATAATTTCATGGAAATATGAGCTTTATATATTAATAATCACCATATAATCCATAATATTCAATATAAAACGTTTTAACGTGGCCATTTTAAATTATATATAGTAAATTATTTTAATAAATTATAGAACCCGCAAAACCCGCAAGAGAGCCCGCAAAAGAGCAATGTGCAACAATTTGCCTATATCATTATTCTAAACAACGCGTAGTATGTGTTGCATACATACAGCAACCGTATAATATATTGGCATTATATATTAAAATTAAATGGCACACATCTGTTTTCCATTAAATATTTCTTTACTAATCTTTATAATAATCTTTTTGTATAAAGATAATACATATATCCAAGGTTGATATGTTAGCTATGTTATCTTATGTGTCATTATGTTGTCATTCTAAAAATACTGTTTATTCTCATAATCTTTCAGGATTATTCCTATATCTTAGTATATAAGCTACTATGTTTTTTAATACTATTTCATGAAAGTCCCTATTTCTGCATTTCTTAATATTATAATAAATTTTCATATATTTACGTCTTGTTTGAATGTGTCTACTGAGTATATAAGTGTAGCATGCTACAGGTGGACTACGGTAAAGAGTTTAGCCAGGGTAAGATAAGAGCATATAAAGATTAATAAACACACACACACACACACACACACACATATATATATATATATATATATATATATATATATATATATATATATATATATATATATATATATATATATATATATATATATATATCTAACCGGAAACTGATAAAAATATTGAGACAATATAGGTCGTTGATCCCATTTTTTAACGTTGTGCTGTTGCACCTAAATATAGTGAACATGGCTAAGAAATTCAATTAACACGAATATACACTTATATAATGTTAATATGTATACTGACATATTGGATAATGGTCAACGTAAATTGCATTTAATACAGCTGTACGTAATTCTGTAATGACAATGGTATTCTGAAAGCAGTTCCATTTAATCTGAAATGTTTGTGTTAGCAGCACTATACTGACGATATATTTCTAGTTAAAATATAATTAAAATTCTAAAATTCATCTAAAGTCAATAGGTAAACCTTGCAATTAATATTGTTTTACAATTTTATTAAAATATTGATTTTATTGCAAATGTGGAATAACAGGAATCAATTTTTCATAAAAAAATGTACTTGAACTGTAGACATGTTTATTGGTATTGGGAAACAATTATCAATGTTATGTTATATTGTGGTTACAATTATCTGTTTTTTATTGAAAACCTTAACTGAAAAGCGACCCACCATCACACTTTTATTCAAAATTAGATATATCTAGAAAACTATGGCGCAGGCAACAAAGGCAGTAGGTATTGGAACACTATATACTTCATTAACAGTTTCTTGATCGGGTTGATCAGAACTCCCAAGCATTGGGAAATCCGTGGGATTACCCATGTAGAAACTAGAACAGTTATCTTAGCGCCTTAGCTGTTTTCACAAGAAAATCCTCTTTGGTCCCTGAATGGTCAACTTCTAACCAGGCTCTTTCGTGTATACCTAATATTTGAAATTCATTATAGCTACATTACAAAATATTGATCACTTCAGTAATCCATTTATCAGTCCATTCAAAGTACATAATATTTTCTTATCCACAGATACGCTTAGACGTATATTTTTAAAAACCATATACCTACAAGATATAGAATTAATTATATATATATATATATATATATATATATATATATATATATATATATATATATATATATATATATATATATATATATATATATATATATATATATAGGAATATTACTAAAATTATAACATTTAAATTTGCATTGCATTGTTCATTAATATACAGGATATAGGTATTTAGGTATGTTATATTGCATAAAATACTAAGAATATATTTAAGGCCTATTCTCCTAAGTATTGTCATTAAATTTAGTAGGTATTCGATTATGCCCTCAAAATATACGGCAAGGACATAATACAAATATTAAAATTAATTTAGAACTCATAATTAGTTTTCTATTCAAATCCAACTACTTGAATGCACAACATCGAAATTCCATATAATTTTTAACTTACGTGGTGTTTAAAAGTTTAAACTATGCTCGCGAGAATTTAATTAGGACAATACTTAGAGAAAATTGTCCTTAATAAATACCTGCCTTTGGTACTCGTTATTTCGCGCCAATTAACTCACTACATCTTTTTGTAATTCATCTGTTAACGTTTAATTAAGTCTCTGGTCGTAGTCGCTAGTGAACGAGAAAATTCTTTAGCTTTACTGGCTTTAATGGTGAAGAAAATATATGTATGTCGTAAAAGCAATGTTTGGTGGAGACTGAAAATGTCCTTCGAGTATATACACTAGAATTGTGTGATGTAAGCCTTAGCGTCAATAGACGCAATTCTTGAGAGTCTTAAATGCATCCAATTATAGAAAAATGTGTTCACTGCTTTGATGATTCATAAGTAATAATAGTAAATATACTCGTCAAAATTTGCTTGGGAACACCATAAAATATCGCCTATTCAAATTTGTGATAGTTGGAAAAAATGCTTATACAGGATGTTAAACAACTGTCTATTTTTTCAATCAAGTTTTATCTTGTGCACAACATACCAATACCATGTATTTTAGAGTATCATAAAATTTGCTTGCCTTAGGTGTCTGCTTTAAAACACTTCTTGAATATTGCTCCTGAATTGTAAAAAAACAACAAAAGCCATGGGGTCCGAACAAGAGGGATCCTGGGTTTCAGTAGCTTTTCTGAATTTTTTTGTACAATATATTATGTACAATATATTGTACAATATATTTTGTACAATATATTACAATATATTTTGTACCCAGGATTACACTAGTATGCGCGGAAAATTTTTGTAAGCCTATAGGGTGTACCAGAAAAGAGGTCTATTGATTCCTTCTTTTGCAAGGTTTAAAAAATCATTATTCTCTTTGGATATAATTATCCTTTAAAAAAGCGATTAATATAAGGATTTTGAATTATAATATTATATTTATTTAACGGACGTCCTATGTTCGGTATTTATCGAAAAAATTGACTGCATTACAATTTGTTAACTGACAAGTTAATAAAATGCAAATTGTTTATGTTGGAGGTTGATTTAGTGGATTTAAGGACTGACATTTAAATTATTATAGTAATAGTTGCTTGTTTATTGTTCCTACACCGCATCAACCCCTTCATGATATTATGTTATTAGTGTTAGTAGTATTATTACTAAAGAACATTGCTACAAATACATTTATTTGGGATGATATCGGAATTAGATAGTTATAAATTTTATCACTTGAAAAATGTATTGCAAAATGAAATATGATTTAAAAATTACCCCATTATAAGTTTAGGTAAGTTACCGAATTCTTTAATCTTCCATTATCTCCTAGATTGGTATATTTCTAAATATAGGTTATAGCGTCGGGTATTTAGCTCTGTTTTTGGAATATTTTAGTCATCCAAACTATAAGGTCTCAATTGACAGCATAATTCAGGTGATCCATTATAATTCCAATGGCTCCGAGTTCTAATTTATTTTACGAAATGGGCTTAAAATTTCACATCACGAGATCCAACTACGTGGCTCACAGTAGCCTATGTGACAATACCTTGCCCCTTACTAAACGGCTACTTGCAGGGGATTGATATATTCATTTCTATCTCACTTCACACATTTAAATTATTAGACCCCACTTATAAAGAATATTTCTTCATGAAACAGCACTTGTAATAACTTAATTTTATACTCGTAATTCATATAATAATAATAATAGTAATAATAATATGTCTATCTCTCATTCCCAGCCCAGAAGTTAGAGATTTGTGCGGGAGAGGGGGCGGCATATTATTATTTCACGGGCTGCATGTGCGACCCGGACCGATTTAGGTTTGTAAATTCTAACTACCATTCAGTGCAGGCATGAGGGACGCCTGTAAAACCTCATCAGTTAGGTAAATAAATTAGGTATCCTTATCGTAAATAACGTTGTAAACACCTACTTCAAATGTCTTTTTAATCGGCAAATGGAACGCCAGTAGCACAGGTTCACCCGGCATTCTTCATTTTCTTGAAATTCTGAAACGGGAAAACTGTAGTGAAATAGCTAGGATTCTCATTTTCTGTATCATCTTCGACCACTCTGTTGCTCTTGTCATTTGATGAAACTCTGATATCATTATCAGCAGTGTTAATAAGTTTGTGCATGCGAAAATTAGGCTAACTCATAAAATCTTTCGTAGATTTGAGAAATGTTTCAGTCTCTTGATGCAACCCTTAGGGAATTTACCAGAGGCGTGCAGTCTGGATAGCAAGGGAAGCAGAGCTTCTTCTAACACATAACAAATGCGGCTTTGACTCCGATCGAATCACAATAGCAGAAAAACCAACAGAACCTATGCCGGCCGCTAGTTTCTCTGATGTATCGGCTGCTGAATGCATCGGCGCGCGCTGGCTGACCCAGTCACGTATTTTATGCGGGCGCGGAAGCCATCGTTGGAGTAGATTCTTTGTTTGCGTCAAGAGAATATTGGAATTGCATCGGCGAGGGCTGGCTAACCACTCGCGTGCTTTATGTGGGAGCGGAATCTATTGTTGGAGTAGGTTCTTTATTTTTAACTTTAAGTTTTAACGGCTATACGTGTGTGTTACGTGCGTCGGACTGCGTCGTGTCTCATGCGATACAACGCAATACAATAATACGTAGAAGAATGTATAGTGTGTGCCTTAATAATAAAGGGATTTTCATCATTAAACTTCGCAGATAAGCTGCAATTAATTACTAAATGAATGGTAAAACCACATATGAAAAATTTAACCACAAGAATGAAAAACTGTATTAGGCATTTCTACCCGGAAAAATATTAGGAACAATTTGAATGCTTAACAGGGCGAGAAAATATTATTAAATTATTTTAAATGTTTACTTTTTGAAAATGAAAAGGGTCTCTGGAAAAAACTGTTTTTTCCGATTTAAACAATTTGCATAAAGCTGTAAAAAGACATAGGTAAGAAATAGGTAAGCAAAATAGGTGTTTTTAAAAATTGCTTCCCTTACTTAAAATTTCACCGCACGCTCTTGGAATTTATGTTTTTTAAAAAAATTTTGTATGCCAGAACGGCATTTATGCCATTGGTTTGTATGTAATATTTCGACAAAAGTGTTGTCCATTGTCCATAAATTTTGTCTATAAATGACACGCAGTGCTCAGTATAGTGTAAAAATAACATGATGTATCATCGCGCATGCGGTGTGACGCCATATGTTTGATAGACTCATAGGCGTACGCTTTTTATTAGAGCCCATAACTTCTCATGTTTGATAATGTCATTTCTTCACAGGAAGAAAAAGATATTTTACTACTTATGTAACGTAAACTAGGTATTTGGAATAAATGACGGCTATATACTACAAATTCCAATTCGCAATAATTTCCGTTCGCATAGTTGTCTACAATAATATACTATTTATTGAATATTCATTCGCGCGACCGACTCTAGAGACGCCGGCCTACTGAGCCCGCTAGTCCTTTTTAAGATTATTTTTTTTGCTTGGAAGAACAACTGAACATAAACTAAAACTGAATATAAGAGTTAGGCAGGACATATATTAAAATTGCGATTTTCAATCAAAAGCTTTCAAATTTGCACCATGCAAATACTAAACACAGTCCTGGTATCAAAACATATAAGCTATCATACTTTTGTCAGTGCATCCCTACATTTTAAATAATTTTCAGACACTCTTGCGCGACTAATGAATCAAGGCGGACTCGACGAAGATGAAAAATTGTTGTATTCAAAATCACTGTCAGGGCTGAAATGCAAAATTATAAAAATGGATTTAAAAACTGTTCATCGCTAATCTCAAAGGATTAACCATTCTCTAATATCCCAGTAAAAACGTGTAGTTTTCAATACTCGTCGAGTGCTTTAAAATTGGTCGTTTGATATCAATTATCTGGATGTTATGTTTGCTAGCAAAATATTCGACAACAAATACAAATAATTTTCAAAGCTCTTCATAAAAAAGTAAATGAAACCTATTGACTATATCTATAGTGGTATACGTAAACTCGTACAAGTTTCTATATTTAATTTAAAATATAAGTGTTAAATTATATTATCGTTTGCTGAGCCCATAAAATGACTAAAAATTATCGTAGTTCAGTGTTGGGCGCTATCTTTGTAGCGGCGGAGCAATCTGTCATGCTACTAGTCATAACAGTAATTTTCTAACACCGTTTTACTGAAAGGGTTGAAGCAATTTTCTTGCTACACGATAGATGGCGCTGACATGCAGGCTAATGCAGGCGGCAAATTTAAATGTAGTAATTTTTATATTGTTGTAGGCTTCTTCGGTAAATAAAAATAATTTTTTTCTGATGTTTCGCTTTGCTAAAAACATCTTTTTCACTGACTGTAATAAGTTTTACATATAATGAAGACATTTTTTAACAATATAACTAAGTTATTGTTTAAACAGGATTTTTATTAAGTGTAGAACATACGATAAATATGTTTTAATAAATCAAACGGTCACAAAACAATTTTTCGTTTGCTAATAATATCGGAAACCTCGTATACAATGATCAGGAAAAGTAATATAGTGAATATTAAACCAACAATGTTCAACTGCAGTTATTCACCATAATTTCTATATCAAAAATTACTTTTTGCCGCAAAAAACATAATTGCAAAATTAAACGATTATTGAACACAGTTTTAATTCAGTAAAATATTTAGTATATGTATTAAAGAAACATCATTCCTCATGAATATTAAGTAATAAGTTGTTAAATATTAACAAATACGTAGATAGTTACCATGCGTACATGTTATTTAAAATAAAATATACCTAGTAGGCTATCACTTATGGAAATCTCAGATGCTTACCAGAAGACCAGAGAATCAGACGTGAGCAAAACAGAGTTGTCATTACCCGGGAATTTTAAAAAACACCTCCTACCTGCTGGGGAGTTCTAGTTGTTGTTCCGCCCAGCCGCACAATAGATGGTAGTATGCACATCTAGGTAGAACAGTGGACAGACAGATGTCGAGACGCATTCGTTTGAACCGAAAATACTAATACTCCATAATTAATGCCATAATAACTTATGGGAATAGGCTCAGATAAATAGTATTTTGAAAAAATGGCTCAAAGAGAAACAGTATTAATACGTTATAAATTTTTCATTTTGAAAAGAACGGAACAAAAATAGTTTCTATGTATAGAGTTCCTTATTAATCTATTTTTGTACGCTACAACATTCCTGGCGAAAAAAAAACATTTGGTTTTATACAACCTATATTATATTTATATAAATGATATCAAAACTTCTTGAAAAATTATACATAAATCGATCTCGCAATTAAATTTATAGAAAGCCTACCATGAAATTAATCTCCATAACCAAATGTAAATTTTCCTAACTTATATTAAAAAAATAATTAGTTATTTTGCGTCCTTTTCGCATTTCACTCCTCGTTTTGTTCTTAATTGAAAATAGAATAAGCCCTCACCAAATGGGAAGTAACACTTTTAAAATTAGAAACAGCTAACCAGTTTGTTAGAAGATGAAAGGTACGCAAATTAGAAGCGAACACTTGTATAAATTTATGATGTAAAAGATGCTTTGGTGAATTAATTATTTACGCCTTTGTTAATCGCATTTTGTTTGTACCTGACTCTTTATGCCAAGAAAGAAACATACATTATAGTCATTGTTATTGCAAGGTATATACATTAATGTATTAAACATAGCATCAAATTCATATTAATATAGCATTAATTAACATTTTGTAGACAAAATAATTATATTTTGTATTAATTGTACGAGTATAAGCAGTGCCTTTCACTGCTGTTATTTTCTTTAAAATGTTTCAGTCGATTTCAAACGATGCATACATTAACGGCGAATGACTTAGTTTCCACGAACACTAAAACATCAATACATTGCTCGACACGAGTTTCGCCAACCAAGTTGACATCATCTGTAGACGATTAAATAATTTAGGAATCGGAGACGATTAACTAATCTTAAACTCCCTATTATACCTACATTATTTTCATGATTCAGTGAACCGCGATGAAGTTTTTCACGGTTCAACGAACTGTGGTCAAGTGACGCGTATAGCGGATTATACGAAATAGGTCCTTTGTCAATATTCATACTATATTTATACATTTTCCAATTTCTACGCTCTCAAATGCATCCAACTATATCTGTTTGTTATATTTCTAACCAATATGAAGTTACTAATGTCTATTTTCTGATTTTTCTCAAAAACATACTGGGAAACACTCCGTTCTTCCATATGTTAAATGAGATGATGCTCTTGAAACATAATTTTAATTGATCGTAACGTTTGCCCAATATATTTTTGATTACAATCATCCGGCTTATGTTGATGGGGAGGGGTTAGATTAGCATTTCTTGTTGAAGCTGTTTTCTATAATAGCGTGTTCGAGTACCTTTACAAACATGAATCTACTCAGGGGAGGCAAGCAAATAACACAGTTGTTCATTTCTATTTAACATGAAGGAATATGCATGCTCCCGTTTCCTGAACCCTGTCTCTCGATCTAAATCTGAAAGTTTGTTTTGAATAGCTGGGCAAAGGTTTGTTTGGTTTAAGTTGTAGCTGACCTCCGCTCTGGCGTATCAATGGATACAGGGAGTATAGAAAAAGTGTATTTGAGACATTATGCTTAAATAAGTTCATTATGCTTCAATAAGTCAATCTCAATAAATGTATATCAAATAAATGTATCTTTCAAGAAATATTCAAAATAGCACGAATTATTCCTCTGTATAAAAAGAAGATACGGAAAATATTGCCCTATTTGTAATGCTGCTCTTTGCTGATATGTGAAATATAAAGAAAATATGTCCAAAGCCGTAATTTCTACTAAATATATGTAAATATGCTACAGTTCGATATTACTGTAAGCTTTGCTTCCGGATACTACAAGGTAGTACAAGATCGAAAAATAAAGTACGATACCATATTAAATTAAATAATCATTTAATAAAAAATAATGCGGTAATAGTATACCATAAACAATATATACTCGTGGCATATATGTCCACAGCTCACCCAAAGAATGCACCTTTGCTAGTGTTAAGACGAAAGAAATCAGATGTGGCCAGAAGCCTATTTCAGGGTCGTAACAAAAAAAAATAAGTCGCATAAATCGACGTAATTTCCATACGGAAATCTGTATCCTAATTTCTAGGGTTTGTAATTTCTGTAGCTTGTAGTGTCGAAGCAATCTCTCACAATACCGAAAAAGATAAGAGCTAGTTATCAAACTATGCGAACAAACAAAATATGAAATCAATTAACGTCGGATTTTAAAGATATTATAAATAATAAATTGTTTAAGGAAAAGTTGCAGATCTTGCTACTTGATAATATTTTTTATAGTATTTTTGAACGACTGATATAAACGACGCTTTTTCTACATTGTGTTTTATACTTTATATTTTAAACCTTTATTTTTTATACCATTATTTTAAGAATTTTTTGCTGATATACTCTCGTTTGTTAAGTACTGTTTGTATTTGTATTGTCCTTGTTAAAAATGTATCATTGTATACCTACTTAATTAACTTACCTGTATGTATAAATTTGATGTACAATTGATAACTTGATTGATGAATTGGTGACAATTGATATTATTTTCTATATAATTAGAAGGCATGTATTTCTATCATGCCGGTTGAACGTAAGGAATGTTTAAATGCAGCCGGGATTTATCACGTTACCGGTGCCGAAAGGCTAATTATAATGTATTTTTAATTTCGCTTAATAAATTAAGTGATAACTAGTTTCTGACATACCTTCCTAATTATTGTTTTACTATAGAACATTTTCGAGTTCGACAATGATAACACATCTACATGTTCGTGAGAAGGTTAGAAAAATATCACTTGAAATATGAAAATATGCCACATGAGGATTATTAACGGATTTGTAACTCAACATATAATTATTAGTTTTATTTCTTTCTTCCACAATTTGCTAAATAGACATATTTTTGAATATAATGTATATTAATTACCCGTAAAATGAAGGCGCACAGAAGAAGAAAATAAAGATTTATTGGTTAGGCATTTATATTTGTGATACCTACATTTTGTGATTTATTTTAATGTAAATGTTTTCTTTACTTAATATTCCAAAACAATTTCCCTTGTATTAATAAGGCGAATTCTACCCCATAACATTTCTTTCATCCTTATGTATTCTGGTTAAAGCATATTTACATGATACGTTCTAACAATAAGTAATTGAGAAGGCGAGAAATTTACAAAGAAAATAAAGCGGTGCGGAACTCCAGCGTCTACCGCAGTTATAAGAATAATTGACAGATGCTCACAAAGATGTTTCATTATCATCGCAAAGATAACGTTCAGCCGGGAATGATCATTTCCCATTTCTTTATGCCAGCAAAATCATTTCACCAACATTAATCTTCCATTTCCGTGACACACTTCACACGACTACAATTTCCCTGGAGAAACTACCTGACGTGTACCTAACTGATATTTTAAAATAACACAATAAACAAATGTAGATTTTTATTTTGAATTAATAGAAGGAATAGCACATGTATCTTATACTTTATGACGTGCAATTCTGATGGGTATATTTGTCATCGATATCTTCATATTCTGATAGATAAGGAAAACATTTGAATTTCTTTCCGCACAATGCTGCAAGTAGCATATAGAATGTATACAATCCAAACAGCTCTTATAATATAAAACTATGTTCTTTTAGTTTTATCGATTGCCATTGCTAGGGTCATCGGATGGGTTCAACTGTGCCACCCTAAAGTGTCACTCTCTTCTTAGGAGTAAATTGGGAAGCTGTCTTTTTACACGGGTTATAGTAGCTTCGCGGAGGGTTCTTCATAGGCAAGCCAGTTGCGGAAAAGCAACCAGATACTTTTGCTTAGTTTGTATTTGTATGCTATTCGTTCCACATTTTATTTTTTTTTCATTTTGTATAAATTACCTCTATCAAAGTCTACTAGCTAATGATATTATTATACTTGCGTTTATTAAGTGTGTTACCTTTCAAAGTTACTTGGAGAATCTCTTTCTATGAGATCTATTTTTTTAGTAGAGACATCTTGTGGAGGTTCATTAAAGTACAACTATATTTCTCAGTGGTAAGATCTAGCGGAAGCTGTGGAAATCATAAATCACACAACACAAAGAAAGCATAACAGATCACCTTAACAATTTATTAATTTACATAAACAAATAACGACAAGGGTAACGACAAAAAGCATTAAAAATTTAGAGTAATAATCTTTATAAAAATATTAGAAATGGTCACCAAGAGAAAGTCACTCACAAAATATCGAAATTCTTATATGTATTCCATAGAAAAGCAGTTCTAGTTGCATGTGAATTTAATAACTGTAATACTATGTATGTGGTTCTATGCAACAGAATTATTTTATAATTGACTTAAGCTAACTTAACTTAAGGTAAGTGAATTTTAGTTTCAAGAAACTTTATGGAGTTTTTATGTATTTTATGCGTCAGTGTTGACTTATTTAATGAAATTTTAAGGTACCTTAATCTTTTTTAAACTTTAAAATACTCCTTCTTCTCCGGCCGGGAACAACTCACAGGATTGCTTCTTACTGCTGGACTTACTGGGAACTGGGAAGTGCTGGATTTTAATTCACCACTTCGCTGTGGATTTTATACGTTCACTTAGGTAAAATTTTGATTATTAATTTAAGTTCTTTTCCAATTTAAATGTAAATTAAAGTTTATCGAAAAAGGATGCTGCGCTTCAACTTAAAATCGTAACCAAGTCAATAATAATAACATTTTTTTCGTTCACTTATTTCCAGTCCCTAAATTTGTTCTTTTTAATTTCTTGAGTTTATTTTCAAAGCAGGTGCATAGCACTTAATTTCACTACACCTTGTCACATACCTACTAAATTTACAATAATCTTTCTTATTAAATAAATTTTATTATTGTCTTTTATATATAATTCTGTAAATGTAATGTCTTTTTCAGATATGGTAAATATTATTATCGAAGTCATGCAAAGTCACCTACCACATGACAGTTGTTGACATTTGGAAAATTTTACAATTGGGATACGTTTTTAATATTCACATGGTAATATTTCTCTAAAGATCACACGTCTCATATTATACCTAGTACTAAATTCAAGGTTGGATTTAAGACATCTTTTTGACAATGTATTGTTTAATACTAAATTGCCTTGTACGATATTTGAGCGAGAAATCTGTGCAAAATTATTTCTACTTTCATTATAAATTTGAATTATAGTTTATTTATAGTACTACATATTTAGTTATTTCTATATATAATCAATCAGTTCGGTGCCAAAATTTTATATTTTGTAACCTTTACTGCCCGAAAATAGAATTTTACATAATAATGATTCGTGCAAAGCTTATTTTCATCTTGATTGCCTTGTCTCTGTGTATATGTTAGTTCGTATTTATGTTTTTTGTTAATTACGCTAGAGTGACTTTGGAACGAGCGCTTGTCATCTCCGATTCAATATGACACTGGTTCCCTTTAATCGTTCTCCCACGCTTTTCGCACCATCTGAAAATTTATAATCGTCCTTCATTTCCAATAAATCTTCCTCATAAAACATCGAAAACAACTTGTCTGCCATGATAATTCGAAAATTATGCTGATGCACGACTGTGATAACAGAAGTGTTAATGCTATAAATACCCCCTCTTAAATATTTTATTGTAAGTCGGTATATGCCTATACATGTGAGAATGAGGTTTTTATTTGAAAATACATACAGGTTTCATCGTACAACAACATCAAATACTGTGTAATGCAACATTGAGAGCGAGCAATAGCAGCGATTTTACCTCATAGTACGTTTTACGATTACGACAGATTGCCTCGCAACAACCATTGTATATATTATTTTTTGATTATATGCAATAGTACTTGTATAACAGTAGATGGCTGCTGCTTTTTATTTGTATGTTTCTGGCTCCATACTGTACAACTGTAAAATCATCCGGTAAATGTTTTCAGATCAGATGGTATAGGTCAGGAATTTATATTCCGAACATTTCACATTGCATCTGGCAAACGCCTGACCACGTCTTTACGTAGAGTAGGCATTCATAAAAAGTATTATCGCCCACATAAATAGGAATTTACAATTAAAAATAAAACACGGATATATTAAGAAAGAAAGATTGTTAAAAATAAGAAACTCGCAGGCAAGGCGTAAATGATATTTTTACAATATAGGAATTTAATAAAGCAGTAAACATCAAAGACTTGCTGTGGTGTTTGTAAGGATTTATATAAACTTTATATAAGAAAAGAATGTGCATTTCTAAAAGATGTACTTTTCTATTTTAATTACATTTCATTTCTGCATATTCTAATGACTGAGTGCATCGGTAATTGTTTTTATTTATTAAAAAATATTACATCCACATTTGTTGATGCACCAAAATACGAGAGGCTACTAGAAATTCCGACATTCCTGAATCAACAGTGCGGTGGTCATTTAAAACCAAAGAGCGACGGTTGTATTGTACTCAAGCTGACCCTTCTCTACAGACTTATTCTTTGGAATGGAACAACTCTTTTCACGCAACAAGAGGAAAAATTAGCAGACCACCTTATGAAGTTGGGAAGTATTGCAATACTGCAAAGCACTGCATAATTTTGTACTTTTTAAATTAACATGTTTTCTTTAATAACATATTATACATATTATTAACTGATATAATTATGTCAGAAACATTTACTAACTGGATAAAATCTCACTACCATAAATTTAAATAAAAAAATTATTTGGCCTAGTGTGTGGCATTATCCCGCTTTCTCCTACTTAATGCATTTTATACTACCTCTCCTTTTAATTTAGTTTTCCTGAATTAAATGGCCTCTCATCCAGGAGATGTATTATACTCATCGATTTTTTTATTTTCATTTTAAATGACTAGACAATAATTACCAGCCACTGTGATTCAGATTTTTACTTAGAGAAATAAAAGAAATGTATTTTTTAAAACAATATATTCACAAATAAATATATGTACCAGTGGATGGTTTACAAAAATACTTAAACTAATTAAAATTGACAATTAATGAGCCTGAAAGGCTTTAAAATAACTCTTGTTTGTTCAAAATGACTTAAAATGTTTAAAAAGTAACCTGAAGGGCTCTAAATTGAAACAATAAAAAATAATTACTCTTGACACCAAGTCAAGCTGAAAAATTCAACATTTACAATGAAGTGCAAGCGAGGTATAACCAGACCCCTCTAGCGGTCAGTTGATACTACTCATCAGACATTACTAAGTAATGTCTTGTGACAAGCAGCGTCCTGCAATGCGGGCACCTAGAGCAGCGACCCTAGCCAAAAGTAGGCTAAACTACATGCTGAATGGATTTACAGGTAACAACTACTCAGAGAGCTAATACTCCTTCCTGTATTAAATTACACCTGCAAATCCGATAAGATAGTCATTCACCAATACCCCCACCAGGTGTAGACTAGTTTCTAGCTGTTAGCTCTCATCAGTACACCGTACTGATAGTACGGTGTACTGAGGTAGAGGAATTAATGAAAGACCAACTATACCGTAAATATAAGAGCTAGTTATCAAACTATGCGATCAACGTAAAAATGAATCGGTCCAAGAGACACGGCTAAGAGGCTTTTGTTGACGACGCGTGGCTTATTTATGTATCTTACCCTTCCATTTCGGCTCGCGGCATACACACGTGGTTTCAGTATCGCCGAACATGGTATGGAGGTACCTCGCGGTTTATTTTAAATATTTAAAATAGGGAAATATTATTCAAAATATTTGCTATATAACGGAACCGAATTTATTTACGTTACAATATGTTATATTATTCTGATCATAAAACGGGATCAAAGATAAACCAAGCACATATATGTTTGATATAAGCCAATCATTTACAGAATTGAGTCAACTACACAAAATAATCATTAGAAAATACAAAAATAATTATCTCAATTATTTATAAGCTTCACTCTAGTGTCTGTAGCAACAACTGAAACTTGTGATGTCTTCCGCTAAATAAAAAGACATTTCAGGCAACCACCGCACATTGTCAAACCAACCATACAAATGTTTCAGTAAATAACTTCAATATTTCTAATATTTTTGTGGCATAATTCATTTAAATATTGGACGGTTTGATTCAAATATATCGATAATTTGTGCTAAATATAGAAATACGTGAATAAAACGTTTGATGTATTTAACCTAATCACATAAATGTTTTCTAACACCACTTCGTGATTTACGTTTTATTTAGGGTATATTTGGTTTATACATGCTATGGCTATTGGTTTAAATATGATTTATTATCTATTTTAGTAATTTTTTTATCTATTTAATTTTCTATAAAAAGATCGAGAAAAATATACCTAGCAAGTTATAAAGATGTTAAAAACTATTTCGCATCTTGACATTTCATGTGGAATACATTAAATAATAACGTCTTTAAATTTTCTGGGAAATATAAGTAAAAGGTTAAGGCATGCATGGATTGTTTAAAAAAAATGAAATCCAACATGTATATATTAAAGAATAAAAATATATTTTGCTGTTCAAATATATATACATACATACATTACCTAATAGCTGTGTCCTTAGAAACAAGTAGGTACAAAATGTTAACGTTCACTAAAATGAAAGCAAAATTCTTAGGTACTTATACAGGGTTAGGAAAAATTCGTATACGTTCTGGAATAACTAGCCGTTCTAATTAATTTCTTTTAATTTCTTCGTAATTTCTTATTTCTTCGTAATTTCTTTTCAGACGAACCTTGTCCCCAATCCCCTCTATCTGGCCGTCTGTTAGAAGCTCTACGATTTCCAAATCGGCAATTTTCTGTTGTAAAAACAATGATCCTTGAGAAAAAACTGGGTCTTTTAGTTAGATGTAATAGAACAGTTAATGGAACCGACCTGCGCAATCACAATATGGCTCCTGTAGGACATAAACAAAGAGATTATCCACCAGTTTCTGAATAGTCACAAACCCATAATTTGTGTTTTGTAAATAGCAAGCTATTGATTCTCGTCTGTTCTTGCTATACAGGGTGTCCTGAAATTAGACGTCAATATTTTTAACCACGTATTCTATACACCCTAAAATAAAGATAAAAGTTTATTTAAACTAGGGTCCGCAACTTCTATGTTTTTCAGATACAGGGTGATACAGGTCTTCACATTTAACACCATGTATCTGAAAAACTAAGAAGTTGCGGACCCTAGTTTATATAAACTTTTATCTCTGTTTTAGGGCGTATATAGAATAACGTGCTTAAAATATTGACTTCTAGTTTCGGGACATCCTGCGTAAACACAATACCTACATAGTCCTTTATGTCCTACATTTATGTCCTACAACAACTAAAATCAGCTGAATTTGACTTTGAAGTGCCAGGTTTCTTAAATGCCCTATTAGTGGTGTCCTGACTAGTAAAATTAATCTTAAAACCACCGCCAGACCAAACATGACTTTATAAGTAAATTCCAATCAATTCTTTAGAAAGTTAATGGAAACGGGTATAAATTTCATTGAAGAATACCAGAGTTCTTCCTAATACATATGTATTTGAGACAAAAACATAGAAGATTCACTGGACCCAACCCTTTCTGGTATTGTATTAAGTAAATTTCAATTAATTCTTTAAAAAGTTAATGTAAACGGGTATAGGTTTCAATGAAAAATACCAGACTTCTTTCTAATACATATGTATTTGAGACAAAAATATAGAAGATTGACTAAACCCAACCCTTTCTCGTATTGTATAGGTAAAATGGAAATACAACAATAGGCTACAATAGGCTATTTTTGATGAAACATGGCGTCTTAAACCACGTTACCTATCTGGAATTCTGGAATTTGCCCGGAGTGCGGATCAGAGATCCGCTGCACATAGGCCCCTTGTGCTACCACGTTACCTAGATAAGAAATTAATTACTGGGTTCAGACGCCATGTTTAATGAAATAAAAAAATAGGACATTTACAAAATATTGCTTCTATACTTTTTATCTATATCTACATGAATTTTACTTAAAACAAGTTTTTTGTATAAATGATTTTGATGGGGCCAGCTGAGTGTCGCCTGCCATTTATCTTGATGTTTATTTAGGCTTAAAAAAAAGGTGTGTGTGTGTATGCACTTACCTTCGAATATTGCTTTTAAATGCACCAGTTTATTTGCACTAAGGAATTCATCCATTATCAGCTTGAAGTCACAGTTTTCACAATTTTACTCCGTACTTCCTTAATAATAATAATTATTTAAAAGGGACAACTAATAATTAATTATTATGGAGGGACCCGCATGGACCCCAGGGACCCGCACGCGTCGCGGGTACCTAGTAGGTATATAAAAATCGTACGTCGAGTACGGGGAAGCTTGTAACAAATATATTTATTATTGGATTAGCCTTGAAAAGGACTGGGGAAAATATTTTAAATAATTCTTAAAACTCTAAAGATTGTACGAATTTCTAAAATTCAGCTAATTATCGACGCATTTAGGCCAACTTATCATAAATTGATTAATAATTATTATTTCATTTAAGTAACTCGAATTTTTTATTCAAACAGCATTGTTCAAACATGTGATAGATGGATATCAAATATGCAAATTTCGTTAATTCAAGCCATTCGTGATTGATTTAATTGAATAGGTACTTAGGTCAATTAAACATAGCTCAACTACACGATATATTTGTCTTCGCATTATGCAATTTTTTCTGTGTACATAAATACTCGTCAATAACTACACCACGCCTTCTAGGTGGTACCTACATTTCATATTCAAGCCTATTTTTTAACTTATATCCCAATATCTGTCGAATCACATATGAGTGACAAAATATATCATATATGCATTATCTATCTAGAGCTATATATATTTTTAAAATTATTGAATACGTGATGTTCATGGATAACTGATGTTCATTATTCAGTGGCAATAAACTCAAGGTCGTCATTAGAATATCGTTGTATCATATCCAATCCAATAAATCAAACCCCAGCAGATTATATCCATATTTGAATGTTTCTCGTGCGTAAGCAAATAGAAAACTAATTTATATCTTGTGCTTAAACGTCACAACATACGCCTTTCTGCTAAGAACGTTCCATGATTCAAACAAATATGAGAAGGTAGGCATGCTAATTTACACGATATCATATTTTACTCTGAATATTTTCAGTAGGTATGTTGTTGATCTTTAATGTAATTTATTGGCCGAGAAAATAACAGTGAATTTATATGCAATACTGAGTAGGTTATTTATGAAAGCTATATGTTTTAATTTTTTAATGGATTGTAAGAGCGTGGAATATTAACTCGATTCTTCATAATTCTAAGGGCTATCCTAGCTATTTATGTGATATGTATGAGTATCAGTTTTATATTGGTAATTCGAAACTGTATCACTGGAAGCAATCCAAATTTACTCAGTTCCAAAATTATGACAAATTTTGCCGTGTAACGTTTATCTATAAATTTAGTAAATGTTTTTATTTAAAGCACTCTTTATTATGAACGTATATTTTCTGATATGGAACCATAAACAACGATAAGCTATAATTTAAGGAATTATAAAAGTACATGATTAAATCAATTATATTTAATATAGGTGAATACATATTATTAAATATAAAAAATATGCCGGATGCGCCAGTTACAGCAATTAAGTCAAATTATTCTATGACTGGCGCATCCGACATAATTTTAAATGATGTAAAACAATTATTATAAAATATAATATATAATCCTATAATTTTATAATCCCTGTCATTACTGCCTATAGCTTCTATATATTATTTGTATTTTATATACAATTTTCAGTTTATTCATAAATAGAAATTGTTATTATTTATGAACAATCTCCAATAAAAAATTAATATTTAGAAGATGTGATCTAACCTACGATTGATATGGGATCATCAGTTCTACGAAAACTGAAACAAGGTATATCATTCGTCTATTATGGATATATGCGAAGATATATAACCTATAAAATGCTAATAACGATCATACACACACCAACATGCACATTCTAAAAAAGAGCTTTCACATTTCTTACAAATTCACGTTTTACACGAGTGTACTGTGCAATATTCTAAGCTAATTTTATTTAATAATCGGCAATTAAAGAGCCACAGAAACACTCCAATCACTGGGTGACCTGAAAATTTTTACGTCGCTTATAACGATTTTGTTGTCAAAAAAATATTAAGATGACCGCTCATTTATAAACATTTTTGTCATTTATAGTCAGAATCAACTCAAAATACAAAATACTATATTGTGCAATACTAAAATACAACTGTTTGTTTTTTTCCGATTTTACACGTGATGAAACCTCTGGATACAAACTGAAACTCTTTCACGAAATTACTAGTGGTCTAGAGTGAAATTCAATTTATTTGCGAAACCAGATTAATTACTTAAAGCCAAATTGGCGTCACTAAACGTTCGTTATATAGAAGTCTTTTGACAATATCTCTATTTCCTCGGATAGAAGGCAGTTCATCCCACGAATTAGCACGGGTGCGAGATAGCAAATCTGCCCGTTACACCGAGGCAGGACTAAGTAGTTCATAGACGCATATCTTATTAACACTCGTAATTTTTTCTATTCATTTTTTAGATACTCCGCATATGCTTCCTCAAACTCATTGTTATCGAAAAAAAAATCATGTTTTTTAAAAAATGTATACCCTCTAAAATAATATTTTAAAGAACTGATAAAATAGCCTCTTTATTTTTAGTGTCATTGTGTACTGTTGTTCTGTTTACCCAGTAAGATATAGTCATTATTCGCAACATTATTATTTGTCGAATGATGAGCTCCTTTTGACAGCACTATGTCCATATAGTTTATATACTATGTCGAAAGAATCCACAGCCTCTTATCCGAGATGGTGCACTTCTTTTAATATTTAGCTTAAGAGCTATATTTATATTAAAGGTTATTTCTCTGTAGACCCTGTATTGTTGCTGTTTGCTCTGATTTGTTTCGGTTTAAAAAATACATTGATTTTTATTTGGTTTTATTTATTTATATCTCAACTAATACGAAAATAAGGTTGGCGGTTTTTACCCATAATCTGCATCGGGGTAGCTAATTTTTTTAAGTTTAGGCGCGCTTTGCACTTTAATTTTTGTGGGCTCGGCTATGTAACGCTTTTGCGGGTAAAGTCGGGTAAAGCGCGCTTTTAAAGCATTTCAAAGACCCTTATTCTGGTAGAAACAGTGTATGCAACCTCCTTCGCCATCGCGGCATCGAGTACACGCCCAAAACCCCGGAAAATCCATAAAAAAAAGCAAATTCAAAAAATTTTGACCTACATGTCAATTCCTGACACGGGACCTACAAAAATGGACACAGGCCCAACCAACACCAGCACCAAAATTGAAAACAGCACCAAAATTGAAAATGTGTGCAGACTTGCAAAGAAAAGACGTATCACTGCGCAAGGTACGTAATTCACACACCCTTCAACAACCAAGAAACCAAACATCACAGCTACAAAATCCGCTGCGGAAATAAAAACGCAAAACAAGTTCCAAAGCCTGAACACGGTAGGCAAAACCAATGATAACCAAATACCTGAGACCCCAAACAGCCAAACTAGCAAAGATACGGAGCCCGAGGAAGGAGAAATCAAGCCAAAAGAAGTCAAATCGCCTCCAATCATTGTTCATGGGATCTTCGACAACCACAAGCGGATGACCGAATACTTAAAAATCAACCTGAAATGCAAATTCGGCCGGATCAATACGACTATTTTATATACTGATACGTTAAAATATTGACACATCCATTGAAACTTTTAGGCAAGGCCTATCATACATTCACCCTCAAAAGAAGTAAGTACTGAAGATATTAAAACTGAACACGAATTGGAACAAGGCTACCAGTTGAAGATAACAGCAATATACAAAATGAACGGTACCAAATACAACAATTATGTGGTAGTAACCGACAATACTGTAACACTGAAACAGTGAAGATTATTACTCGATGATCTTCACTGTTTTCTGTAGATGTTTCAGTGCCGTCTGATGGGAGCGCCATATAAATAACAAAATCATTATCCAGTGCCACCCACCGCTGCCAGAGATGGGGGCACGCTACCTCAAACTGCCAGGGGGAGACGAGATGCCTGGGCCCGAAGCCAGAACCACCTCACAAAGGAATGTGGCAAGAAGGACAATATATCAGGAGGTTCCGAGGTCATAAGCACACATCCAATTTTTTGTGTTTAAGTATTGAAAATAAAATTTTATAGGGCTGGTTTCTGGCAGCCAGAATATAAAAATACAGAAATATTAATTTTTGGATGAAGCCTCATTATTCGGTAGGGAACATTTAATTTCTTATTCCCACTGTGATATCAAAGTTGTACTCAAGAGAAAGTAACTCGCACTTAGTTTGTATATTTATCAAGCCTATGAAACTAAAAAAAAGTGGGAAATTTATCTCTCTATATGTTTTCCTTTCGCCAATATGTGCCAAAGAAATCTTGAACATTATAGTTTTAGATAGTAATTCGTTTGTACAGAGATATTTTCATTTTTTACAATATATACTTATTGACCGCACATTCGCGAACAAAGCGTTATGTAAAATTCGTAAAATGAATACAATTATCGATTAAGATAAAAACAAAATTCATATTGTCCTATTCCTATAGGAAATTTCCGTTCTTTAAATTATTGACATAGGATTTCGGAAAACCTAACCCTTCATGCAGAAAAATCGTTTCAATGTTTGTATTGATTTCACCCCGGCAGGAAGGTGGTGTTGCTGGCTACCAAAAACTATCCCTATGCAAAAATTCAGTTCCCTTGATGCATGTTCCAAGTAGACGCCATTTTTCGTCTCTGACAACCGTACCATTAGTCTAGATGTGTTCCATGTTTAGCTATAATAAGCAGTCAACGCATTCGATTTAAATTAAAGTAAATTATCTGCCTATTGGCGGTTGTTCGCGTGACACATTCAGAGGAACGCAAATTCTATATGCAGACAAGCGCTTAAGCAGTAAATCTGAGTATATTTACCCCACCACAGTGTCTTAATTCATTTACTAGATCCTAATGAAGAATTTCTCATTTTACAGGCCTAAGAACATGCCAAGGGGATGAAAACGAAGTCAGATTGATGCGTTATCTCATGGCAGATTACGATGCAGCTGTGCGCCCTGTTCAGAATTCTTCGCTGCCGCTGAGAGTCATCTTTGGAGTGTCTCTTCATCACATTATTGACGTTGTAAGTGGATAAGGGAAATTTAGCAACGCTGATTTTTTTGTGGTCTATTCTTATGACGCGAGTTGCTTGAGACACAGCCGGTTTTAAGAATATCACTTTTTTCAGCATATGTATCATGATGCAGCAAAGTGATTTACAAATATGTATACTGCATTGTAGGTAGATAACAATTTGCTGACTTATTAAAACAATTCTAAAATAAAATGTGAGCAAAACCATTCATTTGAAATAATTGTTAGTTAGTGAGATTTTCCGTAAAGGAAAAAATATGATTTTGAACAATAGTCAACATCATTTTTATACATATGAAAAAGGCTAACGCTATTTTTTCAAAATAATTCCGAATAATGACGATGTTAATAATGATGATAATTGCGATGTTGTTATATTTATATAAATTTATAACTATATATGTTTATGGTGGCTTAGTTGTTGTTGCCGTTGTTTGAATTTGTTTTACTTAAATTTTTCTCGAGTCCCGATAGGAATTCAGATATTAAAATGGACATTATTATTTTTCTAAAGTATGTACCTATACTTAACGAAGAATTTTATAAGTTTAAACTATCGGAAAAGTGTTTTGATCGGTATTTACTAAAATAATTCACAAGTCCTATTCTGATTTACTGTTTGTATTTGAAACATAATAAATCTGTCTAAGATCAAAATATCGGTAAAATGTTTCAATCATAAAATACAGAATAATACAACGCTAACATTTACCTCTAATACTGATATTATTCTCACTATGTTTCTACCTTTTTCCCGGTGTCGATATATATATAGTGAAGATATGCTTTAATGACGAATTCGATGCAATTAGTATTTTTCAGAACGGATTTGAAGCCTAATATAAACAGAACTGAGTTCAGATTAAAATATAAATGCTTCTAGGAAAAAGAAGTGAATTTCTACTATTAATATTTACTTATAATCTAAACTATACTGCAGGTTATCGTAACAAGTGGCTATCCGAAGTTTCCACTTCGCTACAGTTACTATTGTGTTGGCATTTTGTGAACTGTAATCATTAATTTATCACTATATAAGGGTCTTACCCTTTCTTTCTGTGTTGAATTCAGTTGCGTCTCGCTAGAAAAGTGGGAAAAGAAAAAGGTTTCGGAGTGAAAACACTTCCATTATTATTATAATACCGTAACACTATTTAATAGCTGCAAGGTAGCTTTACTATTTAAACTGGTCAATTCACTTCTGTGTGAACTACTTTTTTTTATTCATATAAAGGAACAGTTGTTTGTCTCGCAAAAACCTAGCAGTATTAGTGAATATACTTATTAACGTACAATACAAAATATCAAAAATAATCAAATATATATATATATATATATATATATATATATATATATATATATATATATATATATATATATATATATATATATATATATATATATATATATATATATATATATATATATATATACACTCCCCGGCACAAAATTCCGTCACCCTAAAATTTTGCCCAATTTTGATGTTTTATAACTTTTTTTATTTTTCATCTGATTTTCATAAATTTTTTACGAGTCTGTAGATCAGTTCATTGTGTGTCTTTTTAATTATTGTAATAAGTCATATTTTTCGTCCAGGCAATATTATGCAGGGTTAAATCAAAGTGTTGTTTTTTGTCGTAAACTCAAAACACCCTGTGGAAAAATTGAGGCGAATAATTTTGTTTACAAACTGTTTGCTGCCATCTTAGACGTATTGTAAACATTTTGTTTTTTGATTCATCCCATTATCTCATTTCTTCTGCGAGCAGCAAAATTTTAAATGAAACGCTGATTTCAAGCTTATTTTTATTAACAAAAACATCCACTAGGTATATCACAAAATTAATTAACAAAGACAAATTTTAATAACGTGTATGTTCTCCTCTCGCAGCAATGACAGCTTGCATTCTTCGTGGCATCGAATTAATAAGATTACTTATTCTGTCTTGAGGAATAGCCTGATATTCTTCTGTCAGCGCCAGCCGTAAGTCTTGCAAGGTTAGTGGTTGCACAGGACGGCGACGGAGTGCTCTTTTAAGAACATCCCAAAGATGTTCGATTGGGTTGAGATCCGGGCTACATGCGGGCCAGTCCAATCTTGGAAGTCCAACCTCATCCAGATATTCGCTCACTACCCGTGCAACGTGAGGTCTAGCATTATCATGCATTAATGTAAATTGGTTCCCAATGAAAGGAGCAAATGGAACAACAATTTCTTGGAGGATTTCCTCAATGTAACGGTGGGCGGTTAGTGCTCCATTTTCAACAAATACAAGGTCAGTACGTGCATCGGTAGAAATACCCGCCCAAACCATGACGGAACCACCGTAATATTGCAGTCGCTCAGATATGGTGCAGTCTGCATATCTTTCATTTCTACGTCTGTATACCCGTTCACGACCATCCGGTGACCTTAAACAAACCCTGGATTCATCTGTGAATAGTACGTTTCCCCACTGTTCTACAGTCCAGTCAGCATGCGCTCTTGCAAATCTCAGTCGGTGTTGTCGATGCCGAGGAAGCAATTTTGGACATACTGCTGGCCTTCGTGAATGCAATCCTGCTTCTAACAATCTTCTACGTATCGTTCTTTCACTTACACTTACTCGACGTACCATTTGCAAGTCATTTTTTAGATACACAGCAGTAGCTCTTCGATCTCTTAAAGAACTCATAATGACAAAGTGATCATCAGCTTGAATGGTCATTCTCCTTCTGCCAGAGCCTTGCCGCCTAATAAAGTTTCCCGTCTGTAGATACCTATTCCAAACATCACAAACTGTAGACCGCGCAATTCCCAGAGTACGGGAGACATAACTCTTATTGCGGCCATTCTCTATTAAGGCAACAATTCTACCTACGTCTGCTGTAGTTACCATGATGACAACACACTAAATTAACTGTACTGTCAAATATTCTGTCACAATAACCGCGTATTTAGCCAACGTCGATGTTTTTTAATTAAAAATGATAAAATTAACAGCGTTTCATTTAAAATTTTGCTGCTCGCAGAAGAAATGAGATAATGGGATGAATCAAAAAACAAAATGTTTACAATACGTCTAAGATGGCAGCAAACAGTTTGTAAACAAAATTATTCGCCTCAATTTTTCCACAGGGTGTTTTGAGTTTACGACAAAAAACAACACTTTGATTTACCCCTGTATAATATTGCCTGGACGAAAAATATGACCTATTACAATAATTAAAAAGACACACAATGAACTGATCTACAGACTGGTAAAAAATTTATGAAAATCAGATGAAAAATAAAAAAGTTATAAAACATCAAAATTGGGCAAAACGGTGACGGAATTTTGTGCCCAATTTTGTGAATTTTGTGAATTTTAGGGTGACGGAATTTTGTGCCGGGGAGTGTATATATATATATATATATATATATATATATATATATATATATATATATATATATATATATATATATATATATATATACATATATATATATATATACATATATACATACGTTTTAGGATATGATTTACGATAGATGAAAAGGAAAAGTAGAAAAGTAATTATCTTATTAGACCGGGAGATTATAAGAGTTGAAATCGGATAAAATATCCGATTTCATCTGGCATGCCTTGTCGAGGAGTGAAAGTGAGAGTGAAACCTGATGACAACAAAGAAAAGCGGGTACTAGCCCACTGGACGTTTTCCGGTATTTTTTTTTTATCTTTTGTAATATTAAACTGCATGTCCTTTTATCAAAAGAAAGTTAAAACGAATTTTAAGTCTTATAATAATAGGCATGCGTTTTGCAGGGTTCCAAAGGGCTGTGACGGTCACGTGTACTTGAAATAACAAAAAAAATATTTTCCGTACTTTCATCCTGTAGAAATTGAAATTTTTTATTTATTTAAATTGAAATATTTTATTTTTACCATATTATACAGAAATGTGACCGAAAAGCGTCATTTCTGTATAATATGGTCGAAAGAGTCGTTTCTGTATAATATAAACAAATATACAAGTGGTGAGTGTTTTCATTTAATTTTTCTTATTGGTTATTGATAGTATCCCAAGATCGCTTATGATATGATTTTAGTCTACTGGACAGGGGCGTGCAGTCCTTGGAAGCAAGGGAAGCAGAACTTCACCTAACCGTCCTCGCCTAACCCATACCAAATGCGGCTTTGATTCCGATCGAGTCACAGTAGTAGAAAATCTGATAGAACTTATCTTTTGCCGGCCGCTAGCTGATGCATCGGCTGCTGCATGCATCGGAACGCACACGCTGAGCTGAGTCAGCCGCCTTTATGCGGGCGCGAAAGCTATCGGTGGAGTAGGTTTTTTGTTTGCGTCTATGTCGAGAGGATATTCAACCTGCTGAATGCATCAGCGCGCTGGCTGGCCAGTCCCGGGCATATTCTAGCGCGGAAGCTATCGTCGGAGTAGGTTCTTTTTATTAAAGTTTTAACGGCTACCAGTGTGTAATACGTTGCGGACTGTCTCGTGTCTTATGCGAAGCAGCGCAATGGAAGGCAATAATATGGATATGGACAGGCAAATACCATCAACTTCGGCTGTCGGGGATAACGTTGAAAATGAACAATTAAGTAAGAGGAGTGTGTGTGAATGTGTGGTGTGTCTCTTAATAATATGTCTCTTAATAATTTTCATCATTAATCTGCGCAGATAAACTGCAATTAATTATTAAAGGAGACGCAAAATTTAACCACAAAAATGAAAAATTGTATTAGGCATTATTATCGGGAAAAGCATTACCAATAATTTAAATGGAGAACAGGGTGTGAAAATATTAGTAAATTATTTTGTTGGCCATGTTTACTTTTAGAAAATGAAAAAGGTGGGTATTTTAATTATACTTGTCGATTTTGTTAGAGGATGTGCCCCTTGGAATTCGACAACAAATGCTATTTCAGCATGATTGATAGTTGTAAAGCTCAAATGAGCTGTGAATGTGCGGAACTTCTTGTATACCACCTACCCCGGTAGATGGATAGGACGCGGCAGCATATTTCCATGGCCAGCTAGGTCACCAGATTTAACATGCCTGGATTTTTATTTATAGGGTCAAGTAAAAGATATATTTTTTGCAACCAGCCTACTACAAGGCATAATATGCTTGTACGAATAAGGGACTGTCTACAAATATTTCAGTGGCACAAGAAAGAATGCTAAAGTGCATTTTTAAATAACGCGGCAGGAGGGACTTGAAAATAAACTTCTATTGAAAATATCTATTGAAAATATTGAAAATAAACTTCTCCAAAACATGTTGTTGGAGCATGGACGTTTTTATGATGACATCATTGACGAATTTGCAAAATCTGTTCGAAGAATCGAATTACATTACAAATTGGTATGTTTCCCTTACTTTAAATTGCTTCCCTTACTTTAAATTTTACTGTACGCCCCTGCTACTAGAGTTCTTCATAAATGATGTACGATTTATTTACTTAAAGCCATTTAATTTTTCAATGATAGGAATAAATTTTAAACATGCTTTTATCTGACATTTTTTAATGACAAAAAAGATTTACATATATAGAATAACAACTTAGTTTACTATATATATTTCGTTCCATTGATATACATGTATCAGGCATAAGTTTATCTACAAGATTATTATACTGTTAATTGAAACCGTATGAAAAAAAAGTCTATTATTATGATGAAGAGTAGATTTCCCTTTTGTAATAGTATAGGATACAACGTGCAAAAATAAATATTGGCAGTGGCATGAACTGGGAAAGTCCTGTCGAAACGAACAGGACGTAAAAGCATTTATTATTCTTAGTAATTGTGTTCCCGGTCGATGTAATCTCCATATCTACCGAAATACGTCCATACGAGTTATAATACTCTCTATCGGCTCTTTCCTCCCTACTAATTGCGACTATATTGATTTTATACCTTCACAGACCCTTTCGAATCAACAATTAAAATAATTAAACCGACTGTGTAAACGGCCTCGACTTCGTGATACAATTCCTGATTGTCTTTCAGGACGAGAAGAATCAAATCTTGACAACAAACTGTTGGATCACCCAGATTTGGACCGACCATCATTTAAAGTGGAACGCCTCCGACTTCGCAGGAATTAAAGTAATCAGGATTCCTTACAACCGAGTTTGGAGGCCGGACTTGATCTTGTACAACAAGTTAGTATGAATTTTCACATTTCAATTTACTTAAGGTGAAAAGAAAGTTTCACCGTTTGCCAAGTTATGTTAATTGGGTCAAAAACGATATGAATTTAAAAATCTATTTTATTCCAGTTGCTGGATATGCTGTATTAAAGATCTCTCAACTTTCAATAAATAATTTAAGTAATATTCGAACTATACAAAATACCCTTTTATTTCGTATTCATCATTAACATATGAAACGAATATTTAGGATCTCTCAAGCAATAGTTTCACTCCTAAAATGATATACAATAACGCAACTTAATTTAGTATTTATATTGATATTATATTTCTAAGTATGCTAATATACTTAAGTGTTAAGTCTTAGGCTTAAACTATAGTAAACTTTAAAATGCTATTATATTATTAATGTGGACCCATCAAAACTACCTACCTACCTTTCCTGGCTATATTCCAGAGAAAATTTAATTTCTTGGCTGGAAAATTTTCTATTTTCAAAGAATGAAGTGGAATTATTTAATTATTTTAATATTGACGGACTACCCCTGTAATAACAACACTGTCAACGCTCCGATTAACACTAGCTAGCTTACTTTCAGCGGGCGCGAGATGTAACGGAAATAATAGGTCGTCCCGCGGCGGGTATCTTCGGCGGTTTAATGGAGTGACTCTACTATATTATATGTACGCTGGTAATATAACCTCCAAACTCATTAAGGTTGATATTAAATTTTAAAGAAATATTTAAAAAAAAGTGCTTAAAATAATTTTGTCAGCAACACTGTACCACCAGTGCCTTGCAAAATGTCACCGATGACATATTTGGAGCCATTGATAAAAAATAACATCATCTCGTGCTTTTAGATTATATTTGATACTTTGGATCACTGTTTTCTACGTAAGACAACAAATTTTTTTTTGGTTTCGACAATAACTTTCCTTACACATCCAGTCTAGTCGCTCACATAGTGCAACGTTGGATTCACAAGTGTCGGGTGCCTTGCCTGTCCATTTTGGTGTTTCACAGGGTTCCATCTTGGGACCCATGTTATTTTCTTTCTACATTTCGGATTTCCACACCTATATAGAAAAGTGTATCACTCATCATTATGCAAATAAATCTTGACTTTCTCACAAATGATTATTATCTTGCAACTGAGATTACCAACAAAGGTTTGGTTTCTTTATATGGCATTTCGCTAGCAAACAATTTAAAGTTAAATGCTAATAAGTCGGCAGTAATTTACCTCGAATCAAAGTAAAAACGCAAATTTCTAGGTCATTTGAATATTCTTTTAAATGGAGTAGGTACTACTTCCTGTTGTAGATGAATATAAAAACTTGGGCTTATGGATTGATTCCGATTTAAGGTTCACTAAGTATACTAATCAAACTTCAAACAATACGCTCAAGTTATTTGCACAAAAGGAATTTTAGACTGTAAATTAAAACTGCAATTATGTGAAAGTTTAATATTTTCTAAGTTGTCATATGTTGATGGTATTTATTTTACGGACTTGCACTGCAACTCTCCGATGCAAGAAGACTATAACTATTGCAAAACACATGCTTACGATTTACATGTTTCGTCGAGTGAAATACGACATCAAAGGATCGCTTGATTAATTGTGTGAATCGAACGATGATATTTAAAAAAAACAAACCGAGACGGAATTTCCTGAAAAATCCTGCCTTCGAATTTGACGTCTTTTCCTGTATCCGCTACGTAATCAGCTGCCTGCTGTATCGAATTAATTATCGCTGTATGGTAGCAGAAGTCAGATTTGTTTCACTTCACACAGTTCCATAATATCAACAATATTCTTTCTTTTTAACTCAATTCGATAATTTGATGTTCTTTATATACGAAATATAATAAAACGAAATTATCAATTTTGTTCCAATTTTGCAGCGCTGATCCACAGTTCCAGTCATCTGTAATTAACACCAACGTGATAGTGTCCAGCACGGGGGAAGTGGTATGGCTCAGCCATGGGATATATCGCTCCTCGTGCGATATCAATGTCGAGTATTTTCCCTTTGATCTACAGAGCTGCCACATGAAATGGGCCTCATGGACATACGACGGCTATCAGGTAAAAAAATACCCACTAGAAACCGCAATCACAAGAATAACAATAACAGTAAATAAGATAAGAGGCCAAATTATATCCGGGAATTTTTTGGAGGTCATGAATATTTTTAAAATTATACATAATTATAGATAAATTTTCTAAAAATAATCATGAGTGAGAAAAAATTCCCAGGTACAATTTGATCTCGAGTGGTATTCGGTAAGAAAATTTCACAACAAATTACATTTATTATAAAATACAAACATTTCACAATAAGTTAGGTTACCCTTAGTTTAGTATCAGACACAAACAGTTAAATTTTCTAAATCGATAATCTATATAAAGTAATTAGAGACAAAGTAAAATGTGACATTTAATACGTAAAGACCTCATCTATAAATATATATATATATATATATATATATATATATATATATATATATATATATATATATATATATATATATATATATATTTCAAAAATGTACTATAAATACATTTTTGGAGAAGAAAATATTTCAACTCATAAGATTTTACCCCTTAAGGGATGGACGAATCCCTCCCCATAAGGGATGGATTCGTGAAAGACAATAAACAAAATATAATAAACAATATAATAAATATAATAAACAAAACAAGTGTTTTAACTGTCAATATTATTTAACCTAAAGACTAATGAAATAATATTACTTTGTAATATATATATTTCACATATTATATTTCAACAGCACATAATTCGGCCTACTGTGAAGCAATAGAAATAGTAATAACAGTATATTGTTGTGATGCATAATGTAAATACTCAACAACTGTCGTCATTGTCCGAGTACAAATAAATGTTGCTGTCATCATAAGACTCATTCCAATTTATAATTAGTGGGTTCACTTCACTTTCTATGTCTATATAGTTAACTCACCGTTTCTGCGATTCTAATTTAAACGTTACATTTTTTGGGATACGTTGTTTTTAACTGTATTCGTTAACCGAATTAATTGAATTGGGTTTAAATCTGGATATTACGGCGGGAGACGAAAAACAGTGTGACCATGTGCATGTAACATCTCAGCCAATGTGTATCTTACAAATTGTTCTTTATCATTTTTAAACAATTCATATAATTCAGGTTTCAAGGCAGTTGGTTGAAAAGATATTTTTTTCTAGTGAGATTTTTTCTTCCAGTCCCTTACATAACGAGTCTGAATTCCTTCATGTTTCTCGAGAATGTCTCGAGATTAATATTCCGCTAAATCCTTGACTGTTGATCATCTCACACGTTTCATTCTAGAACTGGAAACATTGTCTTCACCGCTGCTCTCTAATAAACTTTGGCTTTAGTTAACCACTCTCTCAATGGGACGCACAGAAGTACTTAACAAAAAAAATATTAGAAATCTACATTACTGAAATATTAGATCACATAAATGTTTTCTTTGACTTACGTATAACTCTATGCATTAAATAATAATGATAATAGTAATAAATAATGGTTTTCATATCTATTATTTAAAACGCAATAGAACATATAAAATATGTTTTTTACTGCGTATTTAGCTCTTTTCAACACGTAAGTAAATCTGTGGTTTACTAACAATAATATTTTTTTAATTTATATATATTTTTCTTGAGAAAAGTTTAATGCATTAATATTAACCCACCTGTCGCTTGGAATGTTTTATCTTTCACTTCCGTCAATCTTCGATGGTGCAAAAGGCATATGTGTGAGAGAAATCCTTAGTTTCGTCACGTGTACTGCAATATACTTATTATTACCCCATAGAAAATAAATAAAAAGCAGCAACTAGATATTTATAGGCGTCAAAATTCCGTGCTATGAGTGTACATTTATGTGTTTAATTTATATTTATAAAATAAACTTTTAAGTTCCAACAAGATAAACTTAATGATCAAAGGAGTACCTATATTCCGTTTTACATCTCGAGTATTAGTTTTCCTGTATCCTACGTTCCAGTACTTCGTGTATATATTACAGAAGAATTGGATACACATACATGCTGTCTGTATTCAAATTAATATTAGCTTCCAAATGAGACATAATTAATTATATAGAGTGTCTCACTTAGAAGATAATATTAATTATAATATCGAGGTTGTGTAAGCAAATTATTAATAGTAGTTACAAAACACACTTTATCCACAGATTTATTAATCCGATAATCATAGTTTACTCAGCTAATTAATATATTTCCCTCAACCGTCATTAAACTAAATGACTCTATTCACTAACAAATTTCAATTTTCAAATACCCGTCCCGTAATTCATAATTTTACGAGACAAAATATTTATTTTGCACGCAAACTTCAATGTAGTATTTAAAAAAGTACATGGTGGGCAATACAAAATCGACTATTTTAACATGGATATAACCTTTTTGGATATTACCTATATTCGTCGTGGTGGGGGATCATCACATAATATATTAATTAATTGATGAAATGATTAATGAATTAATGCAGAGTTTAGACTGAATTCAGAGATTAATAGTCCAGGCAATGGGAGGTTTCTACTCGCAAAAGGTCGGAAATAAATGAAATTTGGTGAGATGGTAGACATAGGTCCCCTGATAATACATCTTAGTTTGTGAACTCGGGGGGTTGCCGCTCGAGGGGTGGTGGGATGATTTCCCTTTTCGGTAAATAGCGCCATTGTGGTAAGTGCCATCGATAAAAAATTCAAATGAAATATGTACAAACAAAATGTGCATAATTTTGGTTGCGGTTGGTTACTAAATTTCGTTTTTCGTCTGCCACCAACAGTTCCTGCTCTACGGCGCGCCAAAGTTGGGGGCTGATTTGCAATTTTCAACAAAATCATCATTTCATCGCGGATTAAGACGAAGATCGCTCTCAACCAATTCTGTAATTTTTCTGAAAGTGTAATGTTTTCTGATTCTGCAGATGCCCGATTTGATACATTTGATCGTGTATAAACCTTGGTAAACTTAGAACAATTACATAAGACCTGGTAATTCCTGAGGGCAATGAAAATAGACAAGGTATACCTTTTCTGGTAGACTCTGGGGATCCCCCCTTTGATAACTCCTTAAGTTATCAAAGCAAACGAAAAAGGAAAATCAAAGAGGACGGGTGCTGGCTCGCGGGGTATGGTAGGGTAACTTTTACCCTACCATTCCAGCTAGCGGCGTGACCACGTATACTTCAGGCGAGATATTAGCATGCCTAATAAAGATTTGAAATACTGTGCGGTTATAATATTACGGCTTATTTTAAAATATTCGAAGTAGGGTATTATTATTTAAAATATACACTATTTAACGGAACGGAATTAATTTACGTTACAATCTAGGCGCCCACCCTTGAAGTTAATCGGTGCGTTTTTTAATGGTATCTCCAAGAGGTCCATCCACGGCCGATTACAGGGTTCATTTCACTTTGAGTCGCATGCCACGTTGCGAGCTATCTGCGAAAAATCATCCAAGAACATGCAATTTTAACCTTTTCAATCGCGAATAACTCAAAAATATCGATATATCGAAAAAACATATTGGATATTTTTACAAAAAAATTGTCCTTCTATCCATTTCCGGGGATAATTTTGAGAGAAAAAATTCTACCCCCGAGAAGTTGCATCCACACATCGGCGCTATGTCACTTTTGCTCATTGAGCCATCCCCTAACTACTCACTAAATTTCACTTCAATCGGTCGAGGGTCGAAGAATTCGGAGCGGAAATCTTCAATGACTGCACTACCTGTCGCGCTGTGCCTCAGAGCGCCTGTAGGTTTGATCTGCCAAAAAACATCTGCCAAGATGTGTATTTTTGTGTATTTTTTTTATATTTCAAGCCATTCTCTTTTATAAATTAACAAAAATTGAGTTATTATGAAAAAATATAGTTTTTTGCACCATTTTTTCAAAGTGGAGGTATTTCCGATTTCCGGAGTTTTTTGGAGAGAAGTGAAAATTGAAAAATTCAGAATCAGCAATCCAAAAAACATGAACTTAGCATATCCTCCTATTTTTTCTAGGTGAGCCCTTTATTTAGTCTTTACTGCCTGGAGTAACGACTAAATATATCAAATCGAACATCTGCAGACGCAAGAAAACTTTACTCTTTCAGGAAAAAAATATTACAGAATTGTTTGGTAGCGATCTTCCCCTTAATCCTCTATGAAATTCTTTTTTTCGATAACACCACAACTTACCACAATGGCGATATTTCCCGAAAAGCGTCCCGACGCAGAAATTTCTTCCCCCTACCCCTCGAGCGGCAACCCCTCGAGGTCTACTATCAGGGACCTATGTCTACCATCCCACCAAATTTCATTTCTCTCCTTTTGCGAATAGAACCCCTTTTTTGTACCCCTTGCTTATACTATAAAGTCTATATTCAGAGTTTAAAGTCTGAATTGAGAGTTTAAAGCCTGAATTCAGAGTTAAAAGTCTCAATTTAAAGATTAAAGTCTGATTTTACAGTTTAAAGTCTGAATTCAGAGATTCAAGTCTAAACTTAGATATTAAAGTTAAATTCAGAGTTCAAAGTCTGGATTTAGAGTGTTGTTGGATTGTATATATAAATATTTTATATTTTTCGTATTTAAATTGTGGTACTCTATAGCTAGTGCAGATCACTAATGAAGGCCGACACCACTTACCCATTAGTCTACCCCTTAGTCTCAGCTTCTACAGTTCTTTCAAATATTCTAATGTTCACTCTTTCAAAATTAAAGAGGAACTGAACTAATTCAAATCCAAAGCAATAGTGCCAATAGTGAATGTGAAAAATGTAAATCTGCGAAGAGTATCCTATAGAATGTACATTTTATAATTGATCACTACACTCCAAATCTTAAAAGAAGGCACTCATGTCACTAATTTATTTTTAATCTGCAACATACGCTGTTCAAGGGTTATTTGTTAAAAAATAATAAAATGAGAGACAACACAAAGAAGTCCATTATTTGAGCCTATTGATATATCCGACTAACGTTGTTACAGTACTGATTTGATTCTTATGGTTTATAACTATGACGTAAGTGCCAAATTCCAAGATTTGGATAGTAGTTAATTCGTTGAATAATACATAATATTAAACAAGAAATTATTTTAAGACGCCGCGCCGCGCCGCGCCGCGCCGTGCTGAGACAAATATAATTCTCGATATACAGGAGGGTTTATATGGGTTAATTGTTGAGAAGTAGGTCTCCGTTTCTCAGCTTGTTCTGACGACTACCGAGGGTCCGACAATCCACTTACTTTCTTGTGTCATCGTTATGCTTGTCAAAGAATTCGCTGAGTTGGTATAACTGAAGCAGATAGGGAATTTCGGCACTTGTTATGATAACGATCTATTATAGCCACGTGTTTGCTCGTTTGTTTATCTTTTAAGTATAGATTACCACTGCTATCTGATTTTAAATGATTGTTTAACGAGCACCAATGATCTCCAATTATGTAGGAAATAAGCTTTGGAAGAAAAATAAATCACAAGGAAACAGACGTTTAATTTACCTAAAAAAGTCCTAAGTGGTACAGAAGGAAGGTAATCGTTAAGAGAATATGAGAAAAGTTTACATATTTTTTTGTGTAACTCTTCGAAGGTAAATATTCCATTCTTATTTCATTTTAACAAAGGGTGACAAATATTAAACCCGCATTAAACAGCCGATTTTAAATTATTTAAATATGGCGTAGATTTTCTATTAATAATTTAAGTACTCTTAATACTGTATTCCTCGAACTTTCAATAGTATATTGCAATATACTATTATTATATTGCAATAGTATATTGCAATATAAATTCAATAGTATAGTATATTTAATCTAGAAAACTAAAATCATCAATTTTCGTCGGAGAGCAAAAATATTTGTACCATTGTTTTCATCATCTAATTTGAAATAACTCAACATGACAGTCTCTCCGACAGTTTTTTGACTACAGACCTATATCACTTATTTCAAGGAGAGCAAAAAAAATTAAATCGCATTAAAAACCAAAATTTCGAAATTCCTGGATTTAGTGGAGGTAAATCTACGAAAAATGCAATTACTTTGTTTACTAAAAAAAAATACGAAGCACTGATAATTTGAAACCTTCGTTATGTCTATTTTCAAACTTAGCGATGGCTTTCGACACAATAAGGCATAACATAATTATTATCAAGTTCAGAAGAAATAGGAATTAGAGGTACTCCGTTAACACTGATAGAGAACTGTCGTGAATTTTGCTATTGGCACCTATTTCTTCGAAATACGTTAGTCAGTTGTTTTTTGTTGTAAGTTCTTCGTGTTCTAAGGCTATCCAGTTTTATGGTTTGCTGTTTCTGACTTATGGTACTTTTTAGGGTGTAGGTGGATTCATGCGGGTATTAGTTAGATAAGTAGATTAGTAGTTAGTAGATAAGTAGTTAGATTCGTATTTAATTAGTTAGATAAGATGTGGTTAGTATTTACGAATTTATTTTAGTTCGTATTATGAAAAAAATATAATGGAACTTGTATTTCCAAAAAAAATCTCTGTAGTCACCCGCCATTTTAAATATTTGTTAATATAAAAAATACGTGATTCTCTTCGTTGCTACCAGAGAAAACATCCAACAAATAATGTTGCATTTTTTTTTTATTTTAAATACTCGGCTCTGCGAAGAGTATACTATAAAATGTTACACATTTTATAAATTCACTGTTAAAATATTAAAAAGAGGTAAAAAAAGGCTTTGAAGAGTTTCATACTCACAAAAACAGTGGCTTTCTCAGTAATAGCCTGTTAAATATTCCCATTTCTTTTACATTTTGACGATCCAACTGGTTAAATATGGATAAAGGTATATTTGTGTTGGCTCATAAATCTCCCTTTCAATATTTTTGACATACAATGCATTATAAAAATATATCGCCGTGGTAGTAATTTCAAATGGCTATCTAGCTGCTACCGCTTATTATAACCCCACAAGCAATTTTAGAAAGAACGTAAAATATTTCAATAAGCCTTAATGAACATTATAAGTCTCCTACTGCCTGTTTTGCTGAAAATCCTTCATTATTTTTTTAGTATATAAATAAAAGCGTATTCATGTGCTTGTTGGCGTATTGAAAAGCTTTTTCTTGAATGAAAGCTGCTGAAATTCTAGTGTACCTATATTTACGTTTACGGAAGCATGAATTCAACATCCGGAAAATTATTACAGGAGATAAGCACTTCCAAGGAATTATAGAGAATTACTTATTTGGCTGTTCAAAAGACTGTACTAATACATAAATGTACGGAACAATATTTAAAGCACCAACATTTACACGTGGGAATACTGATGACGTACTTATTATTACTGATGACTTGGTATAGCATTTCCTTCGTTTTTGGTCTACGAACGTATCGAACAAAAGTTTTGCTGATCAGGCTTCACAGGCATTGTAAGAGGTGTCGGTCTGCTCAAGAAGTCCCCGAGGTACCTTTGCAGAAATTGATCAATGTTGATCCCTTGAATAAGAATATATCGGGTACTTTCCTGAAATCGAGCGAGGTTAGAAGTTATAGGGGATGAAGCACCCCGTAAAACGAACATATTCTCTATTTTTGCCCATATCTGGTAAACCGTGATAAATTACCCTTAAGTTAGAAGAGTTGTAAAAAATATTCAAAGCCTTCACATTTAGCAACCCCAAAAAGGAGCTTGTTCTGTATCATCTACAACTTTATTATAGATTTAGATTCGCCATCAACATCTACAGGCACCTGAATTTTAACATCAACAAGAATTCAATTCAATTATTCCTAAAAAATTTAATTTACTGACAAAAATTGAAAAACTAATTAATTTGTTGGTTTCTGTTCACGGATCTCCGGGTATCCAGAAAATAACTATAGGGTCCGCCAATAAGCGCGCTCGATCTTTAAAATGAAATAAAGCAAGTTGTGTGAGAGGTATAAATGAAATTTATTTTTTGTTTGAAAGAGTATTCGAAGGCATTATGTATGGAAAATAATATCGGTCAAATGTCCACCTCGGCTTCGCTGGGTGGCGCGCATACGAGAAGTCCAATTTTCAATGACTCTGGCGCACAAATCGGGCTGTATTTCATCGATGGCGTGGCGTATGTTGACTTTGAGGGCATCAGTGTTTTGTGGTTGGTTTGCGTAGACCTGTGATTTAAGAAAACCCCACAAGAAATAGTCTAGTGGGGTTAAATCGCACGATCTCGGTGGCCAGTTGATGTCGCCTCCGCGCGAGATAACCATTCCTCCGAAGCGCTCGTGCAGAAGATCCATTGTGGCGCGCGCTGTGTGGCTCGTAGCGCCGTCCTGCTGAAACCACATATCCTCGACATCCATATTGTCGATTTCATGCCAGAAAAAGTTCGTTATCATGGATCTGTATCGTTCGCCGTTTACCGTGATGGACACACCATCGTCGTTCTCGAAGAAATACGGCCCGATGATGCCTCCGGCCCAAAATCCACACCAAACAGTTACCTTTGCTGGGTGCATTGCGACCTGGTGGACCTCCTGTGGATTGTTCTCGGCCCAATAACGGCAATTCTGCTTGTTGACATTCCCATTTAACCAAAAATGTGCCTCATCGCTGAAGATGATTTTGCGACCAAAATCGGGGTCGACTTCCAACTGCTCTAAAGCCCAATCAGCGAAGATACGGCGCTGTCTATGGTCGTTTATTTTGAGCTCTTGTGTCAGCTGGATCTTGTACGGATGCATGCCCAAATCCAGATGCAAGATTCGGCGAAGTGATGTTTCCGAAAGGCGGAGTTCCTGTGCGCGACCTGAAATTGACTGTCGCGGATTTTCACGCACACTATCGCGCACAGCGGCGACATTCTGGGCAGATCGGACGTTTCGACGACGCGTCGGTGTTGGCTGATTGTTCACCGAACCGGCTGCCTCGAATTTGTTAATCAAACGACGGATAGTCGACTCAGCAGGACGATCAATTGCACCGTAAAATTGGCGGAGCGCGCGGAACGTTGCTCGAACCGATTAATGATTTTCGTAATAAGTTTTAACGATTTGCACATGTTGCTCGCGGCTGAATTGGTTCATGGTGATTTGTGAAGATACACTGAATAATAACAACTGCGTTTGCCAACTCTACCACAAACAACATGGCCGCCATGAGCTGTCAAAGATCGAGCGTCCCTATTGGCGGACCCTGTTTAGTAACTGTTTAAAATAACTGTTATTGCATAATAACGGTCGTAGGAAAATTAAGGGAAACGGAGTGTAATTTAGAAAAAGAAGGTGTGCAAGTGTGAAAAATAGATAAATTTGTATTTCAATATCTGTAGAGGCATATAGTCATAGAACTAGTTGTTTGGTATTACGTATGATTTAGTACTTATTTTATTAAATAAGTCACTTCGTATAAGTTATAATAAATTTATTATTTTTTATTGTTTATTGAAATATTGTTTATTGAAACAATATTTTTATCTAGTATAGGATATAGTTTAATTACTTAAGATGATTTCAAGTGTTTAAATTTGTAATGAAGTGGTAATAATAGGGAACATTACTAAAATTTTAAATATAAAAATAATAATAGAAAACATTGTAATAAAATGTGTTCTAAAATGTCTTCAAAAGAAAACAAGATTTCTAATTCCGCGCGATCAGTATGAAGGATCTAAACAGTGGAGTGGCCCGAAACTAGCTGTGACGTCACAAGCTACAATATTCGGTAGGCGCTGCGCCGAAAAGTGGCCGAATGAACTATGAAATTAAGCGGTCGAGTGCTGGGATCTCCCATAGCCGACCGAATCAGCAGACCGTCGTTTCTAAGTTGTAGGCTGTGGAGTCACGACTTTGAACCTATTTGAAGCGGTTTGCTCGCAGGCGAGACTAATAATTTATAACAAATTTATTATTGGGAATTAAGGCGTCATATTTTGCATATTTTATTTTCGGTATGGTAGAACATTCTTACGCAAAAAAAAATGGGAATGTTCCCTTGGTATTGATAATTGGTGAATATTTTAGGTTATTAGGTATGTAATCCTGTACTTGTATAAAGTTGTTGTGTACTATAGGCTATAACATTCCATTTCTTTTTCGCTTTTTGATTACAGTTTGCTTACAGTTAAGCGGCTTGACTGTAATCAAACTGAATTACCTGTATATAGATTACATAATCTGACCTGTCCATAATCTGTTATACCAAGATTGAAAATAAACCTGATGTAACCGTTATCTGTGTATTCTGTAAGATAGGGTAATCAAAGGCCTATCTGTGGAACACGTATAACCCCTGGAATTCCGCCTGCCTCCAGTCGCAGCTATTCAAGGCCTTTACAGAACGGCCTGTAAAGAAAAGTGGTCTGTCTGCACTATTAAACAGACAGTGGCCCTGAAGATAAGAATCAAGAAGAAGAAGAAGAAAGCGGCACAAATTTTTGTCTCAAAACATGTATTACATACGTTATAGACATACAAAAGAATATTAAATTAATGTAAAATATAGTACAATAAAAATTAACAGTGTAAACTTGAAATAAATATATTGTGCTAGCATATTATGTCAAATGTACACCCTGCTAGGGTGAGCTTACACCTAGTAATATACTGATTATTTAAAAGAATATAAATCAAGCTACCCTTAGGGAAGTTCTCTTTGTATCTCAATTTCTTCTAAATAAATAAAAAGTAAGTAATGTAATTACAACTCCAATTTGTTTTATCAATTTTCAGTGTCGTCTCAATTTATAACAGATGGAAAGAAGAACAATATAAACAAAGACAAACTTATATTATGAAGAGTTCCCAACCAATAATTTAATTACCAAAATAAATGTAATATTTTTTCCGGTCGATATGTAATCTATGTAAGTGCCATTAATTTACATCTCACATGGCACTACAACTTCGGACTACGGAAGCGTTTTTTAAAAGTAACACTTAAAACAAAGTGACATTTCTATGTGACAGTGTCACTATGAAAATAGTAGGTATTAATAATAAATTCAAGTGTAAATAACCAATTAAATAAATCGTGATTAGTCAACTAATGGCATCCGTGGTGGTCCAAGCAAATCATGGAAACTATTGATATATTGATCAGTTTTGCAGGAAACATCTACTCAGTGGGCTAATACCCCTGTCTGCAATGAATTATACCCGCAAATCCCATTTTGTAGCTTCGCTCGTTTACCAGGCGTAGACTTGTTGCAAAGTAATTGGTTCTCATCAGCAGATAAGTTGCCTACTATCAGTGAGTAGGTCTATCATTTTATTTATATTAAATAGTGTGTTAATTTACAGTATTTTTTTTAATCAATGACCATTTAGAGAAAACAATTTATTACCACAGACTTACAGCCACGTGTATAATTATGTAATGTACCTAATGTGTGGGATATTTTTGTATGTTGTCTAATGACAATATAGCATTTGTTTCTTATATATTCTGGTTATAGAATTGCTCTTCACACCGTTTGATCAACACCTCTGCCAAAAATATTACCATGCATATCACTAATGCCCCAGCATAAATGACAAAGTACGGCTGCATTTCTTTCAAACCCAAACTATTCGATTTAAATACGTATCTCTTCTTCTTATACATATTGCTGGTAATTACATACTCCAAGTCATGACAGATCTTCGCAACTATCCCACTTTCGACGCTGTAAAACACATAGTCGTCCACTGTCTCTTTCAGCGGATAACCCTTGAGGAAGAACATTTGAGGGTAAAAGTAAACCACTGGTTCTTTTAAAATGTAAACCAGGCTGTTCCCATTTTCGTCGAGGTATTTTTCCGAAATGTCGAGCAGCAACCAACGCTTGGATGCTATTATAGCCGTGGATTTCGCAAGAGCTACTTCTTGCATAACGAGTCGGTGCTTTGCCACCCCGTACATATCATTTACCCTCTTTTGAATTATATACCGGTCCTTTGAAATTGGGCTCTTACTAAAAATTGCCTCAAATCCCGATGATAATTTAAGAGTTAAATTTGAATGCAACAAATCGTCCACAGTTTCAATATTTTTTATTCTATCACTGGATTGAATAAAGAAAATCTGACTTTTCAATAGTGTTGACATTATTAAAAAACCAAATGTGCACATTATTGTGACAAACTTTACGTTGGTAAATCTTGCGTGGAATCTATTTACGCCGCTTTCCACTAACAGTTGGAAAATGGTTAAAATCAACGCGGTAATATCATCATTAGTACCAAAGGAAACGGCAAGGTAAAGCAACAGGAACATTAATGTTGCTGCTACTACCAGCCACAGCTTTAGGCTAACTACTCTTCGTAGCCTACTCCAGCTCGTGTCTGGTAACATTGTAGGAACAATCCAATGGGTGGTCTCTGAAACGTAAGGCGGCGCTTGTTCAAAATCTAAGTTGTTTTCTTTGTTTCTATTACATAAACCAATCATGACGTGACCATGCCTGCTTTGCAAGGCTCCGAGCCCACCGGGATATGTGCCATTATTCTTATTTTCCCAATGCGATACTGTGGCTTTGGTTAAATTGGGTTCAAAACCGATCCTCTCTTGTATTATCCTAAAAATGTCTCCTTCTATTCCACATAATTCTGTGGAATTTTCATCAGGCTTACATAAGTATACGTAGGGCTTCACACTGAAATAAAAAACATTCGCCGTGGTATTCCTCCATTGCCTTGGATATGTACCTAATAAGACAAAAAAAATTAATATAATTTATTTGATAACAATGTTACTAAACAAATCACTTATACTTAGAAGGGGAAAGTGCATATCATAACTTAACATATTTTAGTATAGAGATATGTACCCTATAATTCACCCTAATTATCAAACCTCGTAACTCCAAAATAACAAATTTTACAGGAGGCAAACATATCCAGGTACCTTAATGGTTTTATTTCGGAAATTTTATTTGCATATCCGGATATTTGTGTAGGCATATCTTATTGTAATGGAGATACGAGGTTTTCCTTTGTCACAAAATGTTTTGGAGTTACGAGATTTTTTTCAAACGTTGTCGTTTGTCTTAAACTAGTAAACTACAATAGCGCCGTTGCGAGGTGTGGTGGGAAGATTTTGAGGTTAACTAATATATAGCGCATAATCTCGATTTCGGATGCAAATGGAGTTACACGACGCGACGTTTGTTACTACTACTAATAATTCCGTTTAATTCTATGATATTTAATAATATAGACAATATTTTAGAAAATATTTTAAAAATATAGTTTGCTGAAAATTCGTTGAAAACATCATGAAAGTCTAACCTATCACATTATGAATACACTTAGTACATAGTTTCAGCTAGTTCTTGTAGTTCACTAATTGAATCTAGTCAAGTAAGTACAATATGCGTAACCTTAAAATATACTAATTATGCTGAACCCTATATATAAAACCTATGTGCTAGTAAAACACAAATAAGGTAAATAAAAAAAAATTCTTCGTTAGATATAATTCTTGCAGCACGTAGGGAAAATGTCTACGTCTGCGTCTAACGGTATTTTATAATAATTAACGGGAAACTGGAAAATATAAATTTACTTCAACTTGTTTCAAGATACTTGTTTATCAATTATTATACAATAGAAAAATATACTGGTCAACGCGTCGGACTCCACAAACTTGGTGGTATGGTAGGTGTGCTTGCTAAATATCTAAAGTTGGATAATCCTTCTTCATATATACCTAGCCCCATTGCTTCAGGCGTAGCACTTTAGTAAATTCACGAGCCAGTAGGGAAGAAATAAAGAGACTCGGAGGTAGAGGTTAAAGCTTAGTGGCAGAGGTTTATATCGAAGACAGTGAATAGCAGTGAAACAGTGGCAGTGAATCCAGGTCATTTTTAAAAGAAGCAAGCGGGGATCAAATGTCCTATTCCGCCTTTGCAATGTCCCCTATTAATACTTATTGCAAAAACCCCATATATCAAATCATGTCGTTAATAATCTATTCCTAGTATTCCATGGACAAAACTCAGTTAAAATTCGAAAAATGACTTCATTGGCACCACATTCTATGCAATAATCAATGATATTGAGAGGGAACTGGATAAGAATACCCAAGCGGCCGATTCGAACAAATTTCGAGCCAAATTATTTCTCGTTTCCATTTATTGGCGTAAACGGTTGAAAAAAGCATTGGTTCATTCGCGTTGGACATTAACTTATTTCACTTTTTATCAAGTATATAGAACCTGCACTGTACCATAAACTTTAGTTTCATGATTAAAAACTATTTCAGTTCCGCGTATATAATATACTATAGTACCATTGCAGATGCATTAAAAGAAAAGAGTCGTTTGTACATTATAAAATCTAATGAAAACGTTAAAATAATTCAATCGGCGATTTATGGAGTTACCATTTAACGCTGTTTTGTATTTAGGAAAACAGGAGTTGGCTTGTCATAGCAATGATGAATATAAATTCCTTAAATCGCGTAAATTTTAAATAATTATTAAAATCTTATGTGAACACTCTGATTTTTTTAGGTAGTATTAAAGAGAGGGTTATCTATCTATTTCTGTAATCAGTTTTTTTAAGAAACCCGTAGGGGAGACAATTTTCAAAAAAATCAAGTATGCAGTGTATGATATAATAAAAATAATAATTTTTTTCTCAAAAACGACTCACTGTGTCACTCTGTTAGGTAGTATTAAAAAGAGAGTAATCTATTTATTTCTGTTATTAGTTTTTTTGAGAAACCCATAGGAGAGACAATATGCAAAAGAATCAAGTATGCAGTGTATGACATATTAAAAATAATAATTTTTTTCTCAAAAACGACTCACTGTGTCACTCTGTTAGGTAGTATTAAAAAGAGAGTAATCTATTTATTTCTGTTATTAGTTTTTTTAAGAAACCCGTAGGAGCCACAATATTCAAAAAAATCAAGTATGCAGTGTATGACATACTAAAAATAATATTTTTTTTCTCAAACACGACAAACTGTGTCGCTCTGAATTTTTAAGGTAGTATTAAAAAGAGGGTAATCTATCTATTTCTGTCATTAGTTTTTTTGAGAAACCCATAGGAGAGACAATATGCAAAAGAATCAAGTATGCAGTGTATGACATATTAAAAATAATATTTTTTTTCCCAAAAACTACAAACTGTGTCACTGAATTTTTTAGGTAGTATTAAAAAGAGGGTAATCTATCTATTTCTGTCATCAGTTTTTTTGAGAAACCCATAGGTGACACAATATTCAAAAAAATCAAGTATGCAGTGTATGACATTAAAAATAAGATTTTTTTTCTCAAGAACGACAAACTGTGTCACTCTGAATTTTTAAGGTAGTATTAAAAAGAGGGTAATCTTTCTATTTTTGTATTCATTTTTTTTGAGGAAGCCGTAGGCGAGACAATATCCAAAAAAATCAAGTATGCAGTGTATGACATACTAAAAATAATATTTTTTTTCTCAAACACGACAAACTGTGTCGCTCTGAATTTTTAAGGTAGTATTAAGAAGAGGGTAATCTATCTATTTCTGTCATTAGTTTTTTTGAGAAACCCATAGGAGAGACAATATGCAAAAGAATCAAGTATGCAGTGTATGACATATTAAAAATAATATTTTTTTTCCCAAAAACTACAAACTGTGTCACTGAATTTTTTAGGTAGTATTAAAAAGAGGGTAATCTATCTATTTCTGTCATCAGTTTTTTTGAGAAACCCATAGGTGACACAATATTCAAAAAAATCAAGTATGCAGTGTATGACATTAAAAATAAGATTTTTTTTCTCAAGAACGACAAACTGTGTTACTCTGAATTTTTAAGGTAGTATTAAAAAGAGGGTAATCTTTCTATTTTTGTATTCATTTTTTTTGAGGAAGCCGTAGGCGAGACAATATTCAAAAAAATCAAGTATGCAGTGTATGACATACTAAAAATAATATTTTTTTTCTCAAACACGACAAACTGTGTCGCTCTGAATTTTTAAGGTAGTATTAAAAAGAGGATAATCTATCTATTTCTGTCATTAGTTTTTTTGAGAAACCCATAGGAGAGACAATATGCAAAAGAATCAAGTATGCAGTGTATGACATATTAAAAATAATATTTTTTTTCCCAAAAACTACAAACTGTGTCACTGAATTTTTTAGGTAGTATTAAAAAGAGGGTAATCTATCTATTTCTGTCATCAGTTTTTTTGAGAAACCCATAGGTGACACAATATTCAAAAAAATCAAGTATGCAGTGTATGACATTAAAAATAAGATTTTTTTTCTCAAGAACGACAAACTGTGTTACTCTGAATTTTTAAGGTAGTATTAAAAAGAGGGTAATCTTTCTATTTTTGTATTCATTTTTTTTGAGGAAGCCGTAGGCGAGACAATATTCAAAAAAATCAAGTATGCAGTGTATGACATACTAAAAATAATATTTTTTTTCTCAAACACGACAAACTGTGTCGCTCTGAATTTTTAAGGTAGTATTAAGAAGAGGGTAATCTATCTATTTCTGTCATTAGTTTTTTTGAGAAACCCATAGGAGAGACAATATGCAAAAGAATCAAGTATGCAGTGTATGACATATTAAAAATAATATTTTTTTTCCCAAAAACTACAAACTGTGTCACTGAATTTTTTAGGTAGTATTAAAAAGAGGGTAATCTATCTATTTCTGTCATCAGTTTTTTTGAGAAACCCATAGGTGACACAATATTCAAAAAAATCAAGTATGCAGTGTATGACATTAAAAATAAGATTTTTTTTCTCAAGAACGACAAACTGTGTTACTCTGAATTTTTAAGGTAGTATTAAAAAGAGGGTAATCTTTCTATTTTTGTATTCATTTTTTTTGAGGAAGCCGTAGGCGAGACAATATTCAAAAAAATCAAGTATGCAGTGTATGACATACTAAAAATAATATTTTTTTTCTCAAACACGACAAACTGTGTCGCTCTGAATTTTTAAGGTAGTATTAAGAAGAGGGTAATCTATCTATTTCTGTCATTAGTTTTTTTGAGAAACCCATAGGAGAGACAATATGCAAAAGAATCAAGTATGCAGTGTATGACATATTAAAAATAATATTTTTTTTCCCAAAAACTACAAACTGTGTCACTGAATTTTTTAGGTAGTATTAAAAAGAGGGTAATCTATCTATTTCTGTCATCAGTTTTTTTGAGAAACCCATAGGTGACACAATATTCAAAAAAATCAAGTATGCAGTGTATGACATTAAAAATAAGATTTTTTTTCTCAAGAACGACAAACTGTGTTACTCTGAATTTTTAAGGTAGTATTAAAAAGAGGGTAATCTTTCTATTTTTGTATTCATTTTTTTTGAGGAAGCCGTAGGCGAGACAATATTCAAAAAAATCAAGTATGCAGTGTATGACATACTAAAAATAATATTTTTTTTCTCAAACACGACAAACTGTGTCGCTCTGAATTTTTAAGGTAGTATTAAGAAGAGGGTAATCTATCTATTTCTGTCATTAGTTTTTTTGAGAAACCCATAGGAGAGACAATATGCAAAAGAATCAAGTATGCAGTGTATGACATATTAAAAATAATATTTTTTTTCCCAAAAACTACAAACTGTGTCACTGAATTTTTTAGGTAGTATTAAAAAGAGGGTAATCTATCTATTTCTGTCATCAGTTTTTTTGAGAAACCCATAGGTGACACAATATTCAAAAAAATCAAGTATGCAGTGTATGACATTAAAAATAAGATTTTTTTTCTCAAGAACGACAAACTGTGTTACTCTGAATTTTTAAGGTAGTATTAAAAAGAGGGTAATCTTTCTATTTTTGTATTCATTTTTTTTGAGGAAGCCGTAGGCGAGACAATATTCAAAAAAATCAAGTATGCAGTGTATGACATACTAAAAATAATATTTTTTTTCTCAAACACGACAAACTGTGTCGCTCTGAATTTTTAAGGTAGTATTAAAAAGAGGATAATCTATCTATTTCTGTCATTAGTTTTTTTGAGAAACCCATAGGAGAGACAATATGCAAAAGAATCAAGTATGCAGTGTATGACATATTAAAAATAATATTTTTTTTCCCAAAAACTACAAACTGTGTCACTGAATTTTTTAGGTAGTATTAAAAAGAGGGTAATCTATCTATTTCTGTCATCAGTTTTTTTGAGAAACCCATAGGTGACACAATATTCAAAAAAATCAAGTATGCAGTGTATGACATTAAAAATAAGATTTTTTTTCTCAAGAACGACAAACTGTGTTACTCTGAATTTTTAAGGTAGTATTAAAAAGAGGGTAATCTTTCTATTTTTGTATTCATTTTTTTTGAGGAAGCCGTAGGCGAGACAATATTCAAAAAAATCAAGTATGCAGTGTATGACATACTAAAAATAATATTTTTTTTCTCAAACACGACAAACTGTGTCGCTCTGAATTTTTAAGGTAGTATTAAGAAGAGGGTAATCTATCTATTTCTGTCATTAGTTTTTTTGAGAAACCCATAGGAGAGACAATATGCAAAAGAATCAAGTATGCAGTGTATGACATATTAAAAATAATATTTTTTTTCCCAAAAACTACAAACTGTGTCACTGAATTTTTTAGGTAGTATTAAAAAGAGGGTAATCTATCTATTTCTGTCATCAGTTTTTTTGAGAAACCCATAGGTGACACAATATTCAAAAAAATCAAGTATGCAGTGTATGACATTAAAAATAAGATTTTTTTTCTCAAGAACGACAAACTGTGTTACTCTGAATTTTTAAGGTAGTATTAAAAAGAGGGTAATCTTTCTATTTTTGTATTCATTTTTTTTGAGGAAGCCGTAGGCGAGACAATATTCAAAAAAATCAAGTATGCAGTGTATGACATACTAAAAATAATATTTTTTTTCTCAAACACGACAAACTGTGTCGCTCTGAATTTTTAAGGTAGTATTAAGAAGAGGGTAATCTATCTATTTCTGTCATTAGTTTTTTTGAGAAACCCATAGGAGAGACAATATGCAAAAGAATCAAGTATGCAGTGTATGACATATTAAAAATAATATTTTTTTTCCCAAAAACTACAAACTGTGTCACTGAATTTTTTAGGTAGTATTAAAAAGAGGGTAATCTATCTATTTCTGTCATCAGTTTTTTTGAGAAACCCATAGGTGACACAATATTCAAAAAAATCAAGTATGCAGTGTATGACATTAAAAATAAGATTTTTTTTCTCAAGAACGACAAACTGTGTTACTCTGAATTTTTAAGGTAGTATTAAAAAGAGGGTAATCTTTCTATTTTTGTATTCATTTTTTTTGAGGAAGCCGTAGGCGAGACAATATTCAAAAAAATCAAGTATGCAGTGTATGACATACTAAAAATAATATTTTTTTTCTCAAACACGACAAACTGTGTCACTCTGAATTTTTTAGGTAGTAGGTAGATGTATTCTGTTTTATCCCTTTGAATTATCAGTATGTACCTAAGTGTTTTTTTTTATTAAATTTTTGATTTTTTAGTTGACTAAACGCTATTTTATAAATATACCTACCTTCGTATAAATAACTATACATCTTCCCGATGATTCCTTATAATTATGTAAGAAATTAAGAAATATGTATAATAAATTAAATGACCTGATCTAACTAGATAGGTAGATTTGGAAGGAATCTTAAGGAAAAACCAGGGCGCTGAGCTTGGTAATACAAGCTATGTTCTATTACGTAATTACGTAATAGAACGTAATAGTTCTATTACGTAATTAAAACTATTACGTAATTGTTATAAGCGGAAATAAACACTTCTGGACCTCTCCGATTTAGTAAAGATCTGATAGTAATGCAGATAAGTCATACATACAAAGTACGTCAGCGGTTTCATCAGCGCAGCGCCAGAACATTTAACAATTCAATGCAATTGTAACACAAGATCTAAAAAGTACCACGATGATGTTTCTAAATATGTTTGGAACAAAAATATTTGCCATCAAATTGCCTACGTTCTTGTTCTTATCATTTTTATGGTATAACCTGTATTGAACTCTAGCGTAGTAATATAATTAATTATGGTCGTAATACTATAATAATTCAATTACCTGCGTTTACAAGTATATTAGTCACTTGCTTGGTGTCTACCTCTAAGCAATGGCATATCAGTATGTACTGCAAGTCTGGGCTATTAACGTTTTCGTAAATATAAGGAAAGTAAGTATACAAATGCCCTCTATCGTCCAGAACCAAAACAAATGTTATATAAAACTCGGAAAGGGCTTTAAAAATGGTTGTGTTAACGTATTTAGTTGTTATAATAAAAGTGCCTCTTGGGTAAAAATATGCTTCTCTCTCTAACACATTTAGGATTGCGGCTAAGGAAATATCTTCTATATTGATAATGAATATATCGATTCTTCTAATTTCTGTCCATTTGGTTAATTTTCGAAAGTCATATCTGATAATTGGGTATTCTGAGACTAACTCTTCATGAAATACCAAAACGTTAACTCGTTCCTCGGTCAATAACATCTTTAATAATCTATTCACGCAATTGTTATGTTTATATTCATTGCTTTTAATTGGTGCTAAATATTTAAAAGTGAAGCAAAAGTTAAATGTTAGGAATAAGCAAAGTACCAGATACACCACCGACATATTTATAGGTACTAATAAATATCAGAAAGCAGAGAACGAATTGTAACACTATATATATTTAAATATAAAAAGCCCATTACGAATGTTCTCTTTTTCGTAGATTATCCTTTTTACAGGCTGTAATAGAATAAAATAGAAATAGAATAAAATGATTACCTATATCGATTACGCAATTATTAGTTGCTGTAAAATTTTTACGACACCACTATGAAATATTATCCTTAAAGTACATACATTAATGCAACTACTAAAACTAATATTTATATATTTATATGTATGTATGTATATGGGTCGGATTGTAGTGGTTTCACTTCCACTACAGCACTTAGGCCTTATTAGGCCCTTTGTGCATTCCTCCTTTTTTACTTCCGTACTTTTCTTCAAAGCATCGTATATATTACGCTTGGTGGCTTGGTGGCAGTGGTGGTAAAATTTTTATGTCTGACTATGGTTCTGAGTTACCGAGATTTATTACTCTGGTCCTCATTACCATTTAGCTGGGACCACGCGTCCGCGGCAGATGTTGAATGTTCCCAGGTCTCAGTTATCCCCAAGCCTGCCTAAGTCACCCATCCAAGTTATACAGGGTGTCCCATTTCTATTCTGATAAAATTCAGGAAAAGGTAGATCGGATAAAATTAATGAGACTTTGCTACATAAACTTATTTCGAAATCTGAATCTTTTCCAAAATATAGGATGTAAAAGTTGATTTTTTTTCATTTTTTGTTCATATCTCTTATAGTTATTAACCAACTTATGCTTTCGGCACAATAAGGCATACATAATTATTATCAAGTTCAGAAGAAATAGGAATTAGAGGTACTCCGTTAACACTTATAGAGAACTGTCGTGAATTTTGCTATTGGCACCTATTTCTTCGAAATACTTTAGTCAGTTGTTTTTTGTTGTAAGTTCTTCGTGTTCTAAGACTATCCAGTTTTATGGTTTGCTGTTTCTGACTTATGGTACTTTTAGGGTGTAGGTGGATTCATGCGGGTATTAGTTAGATAAGTAGATTAGTAGTTAGTAGATAAGTAGTTAGTAGATAGTAGATTCGTATTTAACTAGTTAGATAAGATGTGGTTAGTATTTACGAATTTATTTTAGTTCGTATTATGAAAAAATTATAATGGAACTTGTATTTCCAAAAAAAATCCATGTAGTCGCCCGCCATTTTAAATATTTGTTAATATAAAAAATACGTGATTCTCTTCGCTGCTACCAGAGAAAACATCCAACAAATGATGTTGCATATTTTTTTTTTATTTTAAATACTCGGCTCTGCGAAGAATATCCTATAAAATGTTATACATTTTATAAATTCACTGTTAAAATATTAAAAAGAGGTAAAAAAAGGCTTTGATCCAACTGGTTAAATATGGATAAAGGTATATTTGTGTTGGCTCATTCTTCCTTTCAATATTTTTGACATACAATGCATTATAAAAATATATCGCCGTGGTAGTAATTTCAAATGGCTATCTAGCTGCTAGCGCTTATTATAACCCCACAAGCAATTTTAGAAAGAACGTAAAATATTTCAATAAGCCTTAATGAACATTATAAGTCTCCTACTGCCTGTTTTGCTGAAAATCCTTCATTATTTTTTTAGTATATAAATAAAAGCGTATTCATGTGCTTGTTGGCGTATTGAAAAGCTTTTCCTTGAATGAAAGCTGCTGAAATTCTAGTGTACCTATATTTACGTTTACGGAAGCATGAATTCAACATTAAAAACAAAAATTATTACAGGAGATAAGCACTTCCAAGGAATTACAGAGAATTATTTATTTGGCTGTTCAAAAGACTGTACTAATACATAAATGTACGGAACAATATTTAAAGCACCAACATTTACACGTGGGAATACTGATGACGTACTTATTATTACTGATGACTTGGTATAGCATTTCCTTCGTTTTTGGTCTACGAACGTATCGAACAAAAGTTTTGCTGATCAGGCTTCATAGGCATTGTAAGAGGTGTCGGTCTGCTCAAGAAGTCCCCGAGGTACCTTTGAAGAAATTGATCAATTTTAATCCCTTGAATAAGAATATATCGGGTACTTTCCTGAAATCGAGCGAGGTTAGAAGTTGTAGGGGGTGAAGCACCCCGTAAAACGAACATATTCTCTATTTTTGCCCATATCTGGTAAACCGTGATAAATTACTCTAGTCATAGTCTAATTTTGTTTTACCCTTAAGTTAGAAGAGTTGTGAAAAATATTCAAAGCCTTCACATTTAGCAACCCCAAAAAGGAGCTTGATCTGTATCATCTACAACTTTATTATAGATTTAGCCATCAACATCTACAGGCACCTGAATTTTGACATCAACAAGAATTCAATTCAATTATTCATCAATTATTCCTAAAAAATTTAATTTACTGACAAAAATTGAAAAACTAATTAATTTGTTGGTTTCTGTTCACGGATCTCCCGGTATCCAGAAAATAACTAGCAACTGTTTAAAATAACTGTTATTGCATAATAACGGTCGTCGGAAAATTAAGGGAAACGGAGTGTAATTTAGAAAAAGAAGGTGTGCAAGTGTGCAAAATAGATAAATTTGTAAATCAATATCTGTAGAGGCATATAGTCATAGAACTAGTTGTTTGGTATTACGTATGATTTAGTACTTATTTTATTAAATAAGTCACTTCGTATAAGTTAAAATAAATTTATTATTTTTTATTGTCCTATTTGAAACAATACTTTTATCTAGTATAGTTTATATATATAGTTTAATTACTTAAGATGATTTCAAGTGTTTAAATTTGTAATGAAGTGGTAATAATAGAGAACATTACTAAAATTTTAAATATAAAAATAATACTAGAATATATTGTAATAAAATGTGTACTTCAAAAGAAAACAAGATTTCTAATTCCGCGCGATGAGTGTGAAGGATCTAAACAGTGGAGTGGCCCGAAACTAGCTGTGACGTAACAAGCTACAATATTCGATAGGCGTTGCGCCGGAAAGCGGCCGAATGAACTATGAAATTAAGCGGTCGAGTGCTGGGATCTCCCGTAGCCGACCGAATCAGCAGACCGTCGTTTCTAAGTTGTAGGCTGTGGCGTCACGACTTTGAACCTATTTGAAACGGTTTGCTCGCAGGCGAGACTTTAATAATTTATAACAAATTTATTATTGGGAATTAAGGCGTCATATTTTCCATATTTTATTTTTCGGTATGGTAGAACATTCTTACGCGTTAAAAAAATGGGAATGTTTCCTTGGTATTGATAATTGGTGAATATTTTAGGTTATTAGGTATGTAATCCTGTACTTGTATAAAGTTGTTGTGTACTATAGACTATAACATTCCATTTCTTTTTCGCTGTTTGAATACAGTCTTCTTACAGTTAAGCGGCTTGACTGTAATCAAACTGAATTACCTGTATATAGATTACATAATCTGACCTGTCCATAATCTGTTATACCAAGATTGAAAATAAACCTGATGTAACCGTTATCTGTGTATTCTGTAAGATAGGGTAATCAAAGGCCTATCTGTGGAACACGTATAACCCCTGGAATTCCGCCTGCCTCCACCCGCAGCTATTCAAGGCCCTTACAGAACCGCCTGTAAGGAAAAGTGGTCTGTCTGCACTATAAAACAGAGTGGCCCTGAAGATAAGAATCAAGAAGAAGAAGAAGAAAGCGGCATAGACATAGACGTTATAGACATACAAAAGAATATTAAATTAATGTAAAATACAGTACAATAAAAATTAACAGTGTAAACTTGAAATAAATATATTGTGCTAGCATATTATGTCAAATGTACACCCTGCCAGGGTGAGCGTACACCTAGTAATATACTGATTATTTAACAGAATATAAATGAAGCTACCTTTAGGGAAGTTCTCTTTGTATCTCAATTTTTTCTAATTAAATCCAAAGTAAATAATATAATTACAACTCCAATTTGTATTATCAATTTTCAGTGTCGTCTCAATTTATAACAGATGGAAAGAAGAACAATATAAATAAAGACAAACTTATATTATGAAGAGTTCCCAACCAATAATTGAATTACCAAAATAAATGTAATTTTTTTTCCGGTCGTTATGTAATCTATGTAAGTGTCATTTATTTACATCTCACATGGCACTACAACTTCGGACTACGAAAGCGTTTTCTGCATCTGCAATGAATTATACCTGCAAATCCCATTTTGTAGCTTCGGTCATTTATCAGGCGTAGACTTGTTGCAAAGTAATTGGTTCTAACTTATCTCCTGATGAGTTGCCTGCTATCAGTGAGTAGGTCTATCATTTTATTTATATTAAATAGTGTGTTAATTTACAGTATTTTTTTTTAATCAATGACCATTTAGAGAAAACAATTTCTCTCCACAGACATACAGCCACGTGTATAATTATGTAATGTACCTAATGTGTGGGATATGTTTGTATGTTGTCTAATGACAATATAGTATTTGTTTCTTATATATTCTGGTTATAGAATTGCTCTTCACACCGTTTGATCAACACCTCTGCCAAAAATATTACCATGCATATCACTAATGCCCCAGCATAAATGACAAAGTACGGCTGCATTTCTTTCAAACCCAAACTATTCGATTTAAATACGTATCTCTTCTTCTTATACATATTGCTGGTAATTACATACTCCAAGTCATGACAGAGCTTCGCAACTATCCCACTTTCGACGCTGTAAAACACATAGTCGTCCACTATCTCTTTCAGCGGATAACCCTTGACGAAGAATATTTGAGGGTAAAAGTAAACCACTGGTTCTTTTAAAATGTAAACCAGGCTGTTCCCATTTTCGTCGACGTATTTTTCCGAAATGTCAAGCAGCAACCAACGCTTGGATGCTATTATAGCAGTGGATTTCGTAAGAGCTACTTCTTCCATAACGAGTCGGTGCTTTGCCACCGCGTACGTAGTATTTACCATCTTTTGAATAATATACCGGTCCTTTGAAATTGGGCTCTTTCTAAAAATTGCCTCCAATACCGATGAAAATTTAAGAGTTAAATTTGAATGCAACAAATCGTCCACAGTTTCAATATTTTTTATTCTATCACTGGATTGAATAAAGAAAATCTGACTTTTCAACAGTGTTGACATTATTAAAAAACCAAATGTGCACATTATTGTGACAAACTTAACGTTGGTAAATCTTGCGTGGAATCTATTTACGCCGCTTTCCACTAACAGTTGGAAAATGGTTAAAATCAACGCGGTAATATCATCATTAGTACCAAAGGAAACGGCAAGGTAAAGCAACAGGAACATTAATGTGGCTGCTACTACCAGCCACAGCTTTAGGCTAACTACTCTTCGTAGCCTACTCCAGCTCGTGTCTGGTAACATTGTAGGAACAACCCAATGGGTGGTCTCTGAAACGTAAGGCGGCGCTTGTTCAAAATCTAAGTTGTTGTCTTTGTTTCTATAACATAGACCAATCATGACGTCGCCATGCCTGCTTTGCAATGCCCCGAGCCCACCGGGATATGTGCCATTATTCTTATTTTCCCAATGCGAGGCTGTGACTTTGGTTAAATTAGGTTCAAAACCGATCCTCTCTTGTATTACCCTAAAAATGTCTCCTTCTATTCCACATAATTCCCTGGAATTTTCATCAGGCTTACATAAGTATACGTAGGGCTTCATTTTGTAATATAAAACATTCGCCGTGGTGTTCCTCCATTGCCTTGGATATGTACCTAATAAGACAAAAAAATTTAATATAATTTAATTTAATATAATTTAAAAAAATTTAATTAATATAATTTATTTGATAACAATGTTACTAAACAAATCACTATATCAGACTTAGAAGGGGAAAGTGCATATCACAACTTAACATATTTTAGTATAGAGATATGGTAGGTACCCTATAATTCACTCTAATTATCAAACCTCGTAACTCCAAAATAACAAATTTTACAGGAGACAAACAGATCCTGGTACCTTAATGGTTTTATTTCAGAAATTTTATTTGGATATTCGGATATTTGTGTAGGTATATCTTCTTGTAATGGAGATACGAGGTTTTCCTTTGTCCCAAATGTTTCGGAGTTACGAGATTTTTTTCAAACGTTGTCGTTTGTCTTAAACTAGTAAACTACAATAGCACCGTTGCGAGGTGTTGTGGGAAGATTTTGATGTTCACTAACATATAGCGCATAATCTAGATTTCGGATGCAAATGGAGTTACACGACGCGACGTTTATTACTGCTACTAATAATTGCGTTTAATTCTATGATATTTAATAATATAGACAATATTTTAGAAAATATTTTAAAAATATAGTTTGCTTAGAAAAGTCTAACCTATCACATTATGAATACACTTAGTACATAGTTTCAGCTAGCTAGTACAAAATCACTACGAAAATTTAAAACCGTATTTTCAGGTTTTAAAAAATACCACGATGATATTTCTAAATATGTTTGGAACAAAAATATTTGCCATCAAATTGTCTACGTTCTTGTTCTTATCATTTTTATGGTATAACCTGTATTGAACGCTAGCGTAGTAATATAATTAATTATGATCGTAATACTATAATAATTCAATTACCTGCGTGTACAAGTATATTAGACACTTGCTTGGTGTCTACCTCTAAGCAATTGCATATCAGTTTGTATTGCAAGTCTGGGCTATTAACGTTTTCGTAAATATAAGGAAAGTAAGTATACAAATGCCCTCTATCGTCCAGAACCAAAACACATGTTATATAAAACTCGGAAAGGGTTTTGAAAATGGTTGTGTTAACGTATTTAGTTGTTATAATAAAAGTACCTCTTGGGTAAAAATATGCTTCTCTCTCTAACACATTTAGAATTGCAGCTAAGGTAATATCTTCTATATTGATAATGAATATATCGATTTTTCTAATTTCTGTCCATTTGGTTAATTTTCGAAAGTCATATCTGATCATTGGGTATTCTGAGACTAACTCGTTATGAAATACCAAAACGTTAACTCGTTCCTCGGTCAATAACATCTTTAATAATCTATTAACGCAATTGTTATGTTTATATTCATTGCTTTTAATTGGTGGCAAATATTTAAAAGTGAAGCAAAAGTTAAATGTTAGGAATAAGCAAAGTACCGGATACACCACCGACATATTTATAGGTACTAATAAATATCAGAAAGCAGAGAGGGAATTGTAACACTATATATATTTAAATATAAAAAGCCCATTACGAACGTTCTCTTTTTCGTAGATTATCCTGTTTATAGGCTGTAATAGAATAAAATAGAAATAGAATAAAATGATTACCTATATCGATTTCGCAATTATCAGTTGCTGTAAAATTTTTACGACCACTATGAAATATTATCCTTAAAGTAAATACATTAATGCAACTACTAAAACTAATAAAGGGTCCGCTAATAAGCGCGCTCGATCTTTAAAATGAAATAAAGCAAGTTGTGTGAGAGGTATAAATGAAATTTATTTTTTGTTTGAAAGAGTATTCGAAGGCATTATGTATGGAAAATAATATCGGTCAAATGTCCACCTCGGCTTCGCTGGGTGGCGCGCATACGAGAAGTCCAATTTTCAATGACTCTGGCGCACAAATCGGGCTGTATTTCATCGATGGCGTGGCGTATGTTGACTTTGAGGGCATCAGTGTTTTGTGGTTGGTTTGCGTAGACCTGTGATTTAAGAAAACCCCACAAGAAATAGTCTAGTGGGGTTAAATCGCACGATCTCGGTGGCCAGTTGATGTGGCCTCCGCGCGAGATAACCATTCCTCCGAAGCGCTCGTGCAGAAGATCCATTGTGGCGCGCGCTGTGTGGCTCGTAGCGCCGTCCTGCTGAAACCACATATCCTCGACATCCATATTGTCGATTTCATGCCAGAAAAAGTTCGTTATCATGGATCTGTATCGTTCGCCGTTTACCGTGATGGACACACCATCGTCGTTCTCGAAGAAATACGGCCCGATGATGCCTCCGGCCCAAAATCCACACCAAACAGTTACCTTTGCTGGGTGCATTGCGACCTGGTGGACCTCCTGTGGATTGTTCTCGGCCCAATAACGGCAATTCTGCTTGTTGACATTCCCATTTAACCAAAAATGTGCCTCATCGCTGAAGATGATTTTGCGACCAAAATCGGGGTCGACTTCCAACTGCTCTAAAGCCCAATCAGCGAAGATACGGCGCTGTCTATGGTCGTTTATTTTGAGCTCTTGTGTCAGCTGGATCTTGTACGGATGCATGCTCAAATCCAGATGCAAGATTCGGCGAAGTGATGTTTCCGAAAGGCGGAGTTCCTGTGCGCGACGTGAAATTGACTGTCGCGGATTTTCACGCACACTATCGCGCACAGCGGCGACATTCTGGGCAGATCGGACGTTTCGACGACGCGTCGGTGTTGGCTGATTGTTCACCGAACCGGTTGCCTCGAATTTGTTAATCAAACGACGGATAGTCGACTCAGCAGGACGATCAATTGCACCGTAAAATTGGCGGAGCGCGCGGAACGTTGCTCGAACCGATGAATGATTTTCGTAATAAGTTTTAACGATTTGCACATGTTGCTCGCGGCTGAATTGGTTCATGGTGATTTGTGAAGATACACTGAATAATAACAACTACGTTTGCCACCTCTACCACAAACAACATGGCCGCCATGAGCTGTCAAAGATCGAGCGTCCCTATTGGCGGACCCTTTATTTATATATTTATATGTATGTATGTATATAGGTCGGAATGTAGTGGTTTCACTTCCACTACAGCACTTAGGCCTTATTAGGCCCTTTGTGCATTCCTCCTTTTTACTTCCGTACTTTTCTTCAAACCATCGTATATATTACGGATGGCTTGGTGACAGTCTCAAAAGTGGTGGCAATTTTTTTTCTAAATATATCTAAATTATTGTTCACTTCTGTCATGAGCACTGTCAAGTTAATTTTCAACTAACCTTGAAATTTATTCCTCGGAAATTATTCTTAAAATTATGCTTTTATAAAAGTTTTATAAAAATAAATATATTAGAACCTACCACACCTTAATTATCTTAAATTGATTAAATATTTGGGACATTCAGAGTCCAATCTCTATATATATAAACAAAACAAGAAATATAAAACTTTGTGTACACACATACACAAGCAAATAAATGAGTCGTTAGTAAAGATTACAATAAATGTCAGATTGGGTATTACCTTTTGCTATTAATGTTAATTAATATAATTCCTTGAATTTTCACAGAAACACAAATCACTTTTCTACAAATTTCATTCTACTTTTTTTTACTGGACACAACAAAATCGTGGCTATTGCTTTAAATGCCATTTACGTTATATCCTAGCATTATTACACATCACTAAGGATGTGGGTTTTTAGAAACAAAAGCACAATTTCCTGGCTACCAGCTTTGTACTTTGATTTTGCCCAATCAAAAACATTGTTTAATTTCGATTTTACCTATTTCACAACAAATACGTACTGATGGTATAGTTCAAAGTATATCTTCGCTATTCACACGATTTAAAACACTTTTCGTCTGTCTATTCATTTTGCCTCAAATGTATACACCGGTCGTCTCGCTTGGCGTTTTGACCTTTCATCGAGATTACGTTGCTAGGTGTTTTTTTATTTCCAGGTGTTTGATTTTGCTTGATATCTTTGTTAATATTTTGAATTTATATGAGTTCTCTATAATTACTACTATTTATAAAGGGTCCGCCAATAAGCGCGCTCGATCTTTAAAATGAAATAAAGCAAGTTGTGTGAGAGGTATAAATGAAATTTATTTTTTGTTTGAAAGAGTATTCGAAGGCATTATGTATGGAAAATAATATCGGTCAAATGTCCACCTCGGCTTCGCTGGGTGGCGCGCATACGAGAAGTCCAATTTTCAATGACTCTGGCGCACAAATCGGGCTGTATTTCATCGATGGCGTGGCGTATGTTGACTTTGAGGGCATCAGTGTTTTGTGGTTGGTTTGCGTAGACCTGTGATTTAAGAAAACCCCACAAGAAATAGTCTAGTGGGGTTAAATCGCACGATCTCGGTGGCCAGTTGATGTCGCCTCCACGCGAGATAACCATTCCTCCGAAGCGCTCGTGCAGAAGATCCATTGTGGCGCGCGCTGTGTGGCTCGTAGCGCCGTCCTGCTGAAACCACATATCCTCGACATCCATATTGTCGATTTCATGCCAGAAAAAGTTCGTTATCATGGATCTGTATCGTTCGCCGTTTACCGTGATGGACACACCATCGTCGTTCTCGAAGAAATACGGCCCGATGATGCCTCCGGCCCAAAATCCACACCAAACAGTTACCTTTGCTGGGTGCACTGCGACCTGGTGGACCTCCTGTGGATTGTTCTCGGCCCAATAACGGCAATTCTGCTTGTTGACATTCCCATTTAACCAAAAATGTGCCTCATCGCTGAAGATAATTTTGCGACCAAAATCGGGGTCGACTTCCAACTGCTCTAAAGCCCAATCAGCGAAGATACGGCGCTGTCTATGGTCGTTTATTTTGAGCTCTTGTGTCAGCTGGATCTTGTACGGATGCATGCTCAAATCCAGATGCAAGATTCGGCGAAGTGATGTTTCCGAAAGGCGGAGTTCCTGTGCGCGACGTGAAATTGACTGTCGCGGATTTTCACGCACACTATCGCGCACAGCGGCGACATTCTGGGCAGATCGGACGTTTCGACGACGCGTCGGTGTTGGCTGATTGTTCACCGAACCGGTTGCCTCGAATTTGTTAATCAAACGACGGATAGTCGACTCAGCAGGACGATCAATTGCACCGTAAAATTGGCGGAGCGCGCGGAACGTTGCTCGAACCGATGAATGATTTTCGTAATAAGTTTTAACGATTTGCACATGTTGCTCGCGGCTGAATTGGTTCATGGTGATTTGTGAAGATACACTGAATAATAACAACTACGTTTGCCAACTCTACCACAAACAACATGGCCGCCATGAGCTGTCAAAGATCGAGCGTCCCTATTGGCGGACCCTTTATAATAATTTATATAACTAATTTATACGAGTTCTCTATAATTACTACTATGAGTACTCTATAATTATCGATTTCACTTGTCCGCACTGATTTTGTGGCAATACTAAATTTGTGACTGTTATTTACTGTGCTATAATATTAAATATGATTGACCAATTCTAGCGGACATGTTCACTGCATCGTCCTGACTGTCTCTCTTTGTTTTATGCACCGCGATTTTGTTTCGCATTGTCTTTGTCTGACCCATTGTCATTTTCCATAAGCAGGTAGATAATTTGTATTTCAATGCAATTTTATATTTATTCTGAGCCATAATAAAAATATAATAATAAACATTTTCTCAATGTGATATATACCAACGTCTGTGTTAAACAGATAACATACGTCTATTAAATGTTACTTAAAAAATCACATTAAAAATGCTGCTTCAACCTATTTTTTACATTAATTTGTTTTTCTTAAGAAACAGTTCATTATAAAATACAAAAACATTTCCTCCTGAAGCGCCTTACTTTTCCATTTATTATCCTGAACTATTCCGCCCACTACATTATAATGAATAGCGTCTCTATTCCGTACCCAACAAATTCTCTATTGCCGTTTAATTCGTTATATTCACAACCCTGACATGGCCTTTGTTGATTCTCTGGAACTTATAATACGGGATAATAGGGTCAGTTGTTGTCTAACTGTTGTTTAACTTACATAGTTATACAGCTACAGCCTATTAATTATTTCTGAGATGTTTCTAGTTCTTACATCGAATATTATTTGTTCGAGCAGGTACTAGAGTACGAAATAATATTCAATGGCCAGCAAATGTCATTGAACTAATTTAAGTAATAAACCGACACATTTAATGTACTCCTGCGCATTCGGTAAAACGGTAAGACTGTATTTAAAAAGTTGTATGTAGGGACCTAATTATAACTTAACCGATTTTCGTACCATTGCATTTGCATTTGGCATTATTATTATATTAGTTATTACTTATCATTTATACAGCTTGAATTAGCTCGCATAGAGATGACAGAACATCTAATTTTAGAGACAGTAGAGAGAGTTTGTGGGTATTGAATCAGACTGAGCTGTCAGGTTCGTCTATGTAACCCTCAGTCTACTCGTTGACTAAGCGAGAGAGATAAACGACAATATATCAGGAGGTTCCGTCTGGTCGGGTTACCGTCCAATTGTTTTCCGCTCTGTATCGAATTGAATTGGATTGAATCGAATCGACTGCCGTCGCAGTACTTGCTAAATATGAGTAGGTTTTTGGAGCGACATTCAATGGGGCGCCATCTAGCGGCGGTTGCCAGAAGCATCTGTGTCACGGGCGTACGGTCAACATGTATTAACGGGTGCCGTGTACGGGCGGACGGTTACAGTGTGTTTAGGATCACAAGATTGACGCTTGCTGCGTCTTACCAATAGCGATAATATTTCGTAATCAAGTATGTTCTAGCATTTTTGAAGTGAAAACTGTATTATCGGGTATTAACGGATGTACACCGCACCCTTTAACCCTAATACCCGTTAACCCGTAATACCGTATTGCGGGTTGTGGTAATGCGGGTTGTGGTAATGCGGGCGGACGGTTACAGTTATATTTTAAAATTAGAAAATTAGAAGTTTTCACTTCCATCGTGTGGTCAAAAGCACACACCCATGTTTTTTTCTTACAATTTAGTCACCTTTCATCTGTTAAAGTTAGTAAGTTGAAGTGGTTTAATTCAAATAATCTGAGAATTTGGTCAGCTTATAATTCACTATGTATAGAGATGGTCTGATTCTTAATATTTAACCTAAATATATTCCAGATATCGGTAGACGCCTTATTATATCTACGAAAACTACTAATCAGGCAGTCAATAATCATTAATTATTTACTAGCACTTATTATGCAAATGCTCAGTTTTATTTTCCAACTTTAGAGCCATAGTAGTCATATGCAAAGTATTTTATGTAAATTCGGGATTGCATCTGTTTCCATATATTTCGAAAGCGATATAAATCCACAGGCAGAGAAATATTTAATAACACACCCCATTCCAGCGAAAAGTGTAATCTTAAATATATTCCTGAGTTGTCATTTCAACTTCCGGCTATAACTGCCATATCTACATACATGACGAGATGTCTACGTCATATTGATGATTTCTTGATTAAAAACTCAAGGCTATTACAATAACCGAAATACAATTTCTGCTATATCCGGACCATTCTTGCCATCAGAAAATAGCATCCACCTCAAAGCATATGAATAGGAGGCTGTTATGTAAGCTAGAGTATAGCTGCACGTAGACGGGTTCCTCTTATCTAATTTAGAATTAGTTCCCTTTTCCTGGATTTCAATCCTTTTCGCTCTAAATGTTTTTATTCGCATATATGTCCTTTTCAATGGATCCCACTATCTTCAACCGTTATCTCTTAGTGCTATTTCCTTTGCAGAATAATGATCCTACCTCTCGATCACACTGCATTACAATATTCACCAGACATATTCGTTTAGCTTGGCACCAGACATTTGAAACATATTCTAATTTGGATCTAACGTAGGAAATATAATAGTATATTATTAAACGAACCATTAAGTGTAGCCATTATTCACACAGGGTCACGTTTGCATCACGAGCCGTAGGCTAGTGATGCAAGTTCCTCGAGTGAATAATTGCTATTAATTGCGAGTGAATACTATATTTTGCCCACGACATTATACATTTTCGATCTCGAATGAGTTATTTTTTAGTTCTTAATGCGTTTTTTGGTAAAGTAGTTACATAAACCTAAAAAACATAAAACGTTAATGACATCAGTTGGCACTCGCAAATACTCGGGATGTTGTAAAAGTTACGTTGCCACGACAACATTATGTAAATCAAATGTAAACTGCGATTAATTATTAATCACTGTTATAATTCACTTCGACACAAATACGGATACTATATGTCTCAGTCACAGCTCATCGCATGAAGCACATGACGCTGAGTTTCACTGTAAAATTTGACAACAGTGTATGTTTTAATACCTACTATTCTTCTATGAACCTAAATAAACAAATTTCCAATCTATGTCATATTACATTATTTATCAAATATCAAAATAACAATAAAATAATTGTTTCAATATATCTCGCCATTTCCATCCGCGCCGCATACCCACTGTCCCCACCAAGGTGCAGCGCGGCTTCTACATCGCGTCATATAAGCCTGTAATCCTCAAATACGTGGTTCAAAACTATGGTTCTCCCTCCACACCAGGTGGTTAAAATAACGTGATTTACGCTGAGCTCTTAGGCAAGCTTCTGTGAGCTTGTATATGTTTCGCCGATTTCGCGATATATGTAACGTTGATTACCAGATCAACAGATTTGAAATCACGCGTACAACGAAAACAATGGAGACAGTATTGTCTTCTGTTTGACAGATATGATATGGCGGGCCACTTGATGCGGCTCTATCTTACTCTAAGATTTATCCGGCCCGCCATTTAATTTTTTCGCTACAGGGCCAAACCCGTTTGAAAAGAATACTAAAAAAATGTATTTTAGAAGAATGCTCTATTACCCTCAGCAGGAAATATCTATCGGCCGCATCATGACGGTAGAATCCTAAAATATCCAATATTTCCGTACGATAGCAACCGCGAGAAGACACTAGAATTCAGGAATATTCAGGAAGAAAATTCAGGAATATTCGAGATTATTATGCATCCGCTATATAAAGAGAAGCTGATGTTATTGCCGTAAATCTACGTTAAAATCCGTTTGGAAATACAGAAGTTGAATTAGTAGTGTTATGAATTTCTGGTTCTAAAATATATCGAGACCCTCAAGTAGTAAATATAAAAAGGTTATTCTAAATTAAAAACTTAATATTAGGCGTAGAAATCCATTTCTTTTTAGACAGGTATTGTTATTTTGCTGTAAACAACTCAGTGCTGCTTACACTGGGAAAACAAATTCATTCTAAGAAAATACGTTCCACCACGCATTTTCCAGTACCTATCAAGGAACATCCCGATGCCCTTACTAGATACAACCGACTTTTTTTACGTTGAGAAGCACCTAACCGTAGTCCTATAGCGCAATCTGCGCTGCGCTTTTAACATTTAGCATCGGCCAGAAAACGATGAATGGAGAATCGTATATACTTTAGTTTTTAATTGAAATCCGTGACCGTTAAGTATATACAGGTTGAGTCGAAGACGGAAAGCATAGCGAAAAGTGAACCAGTGAGATAAGCGCCAAAGTGAATACGTGCCAAAGTGTTGTGAATCAAATAGTTTACCTACCAGAATATTGTACACGCTTCACGATTTTTTTACCGCTGGGTTGTGCATTTGTTATTGCTCAATTTTAAAATATTACTCACCCTCACCACCTGGTAAAGCAAGTTCTCAAATTATTAAAGCGTCGAAATAATAGTTTCTGAAATAGATCATTATGTTACTTTAACTACCATTGCTCTATTGCCGCTTCCTCCCTTCTACCCTACCTTAATTAAACACTCTTGCCTGTACTGCTATAAATCCGCTATTATCCGCTACTACTATAGCCGCTTATACCTACTACAGCTATACAAATCCGCTATTATCTGCTACTGGTATAAAACCGCTACATAGCATATAGCAGCTAAAACTTACTTAGTGTAAAACTTGAGGATAAACGAGATGTAATAAAGGTGTATTGCTGTAAAATGTAATATTTCTTTTCCCTGTTGATCACTTAACCCCTGGACGTACTGTCTTCTCCATTGCAGCTATCTAAGGCCCCTGCAGTACGGTATGTAGGCAAAAGTGGTGCCTGGACACGATAATGCTCTGGCTGGCGGCCGGGAATCACCGCACCGTGACGTGGTAAGAACTTGTATTGCATTTTCCATAGCATCGCACGAAAACACTGGTATTACTGATACAGCGCAACTAGTGGTTTTTATGTGTTTTGAAAATAACAGATTTGCTTGCCCTTAGAGCTAAGAAAAACACTAGAAACAAGAAATTTTTTAATAGACAATTTTTGTAATGCTTTTAAATTAAACTGGGCAAAGTTAAACGGAGTCACTACAGAGGCCCCACAATAACAGCGGAATATGTGACACGCACGTGATGCAGGCAGTTGTCATGTGTAAATTACATTAATCAAAGGGTTTAATTCACCGCCAGTTTAAAGCTTAAAGCAATTTCTGCAAGACTCGGAAACGAAATATGGAGACAGTTCTTCATTGTTAGGTTGATTGGCTCAATAAGCTTTTGACAGTCACAGATTTATGGCATACATGCAGTGTCTTGATTTAGATATCTAATTTTATACATTGCTTCACTAAAATCGTTTTTGAAAAGGAAAAGCATGTATGATTTTAATTTATTTAATTTTAATATCAGATTAATATACGGCCTACGGAAAAATTATAGTTTTCCTTCTTCTCGCTTTGTTGATAAATACTTATTTATATTATATGTATAATAACTCCAACACTGATGACACATTAATATGTGTCATATGTAATGTAATGTGTCATGTGTAATGTAATATGTAATATGTGTCATGTAAAATCAGTATAAATATCTGATCTAATGATAAATAGAGTTAATCATAAAATTGAATAAGAGTAATAAGATATTTATACTGATTTTATATAATGCAGAAAATCATGTTAAGAGTTACACAAGATGTTAAAAGTTACATATTTTAGGGATAATTGTTTTATATTGCAGGTAGAGTTACTGAAGCAAACCGAAGAGGGTGATGTTAGCAACTACCAAGCCAATGGCGAATTTGATCTGATAAGTTTCTCATCTGTAAAACATGTGGAGTTCTATTCGTGTTGCCCTGAGCCATATCCCGATATCACATATACGATTAAGCTAAGAAGAAGGCCGTTATTTTACGTGTTTAACTTGATACTTCCATGTATATTAATCAATGGAATTGGTAAGTAGAATAACAAATATGTTTTTTTCAATCCCATTCTATAATTTTTAATAATGTTAATACAAGTATTGAACTAAATTTTCTTATTAATACAGTATTCAAAAAGTACTATTACAAGAAATTGAAACTTAAAAATATAAATAAATTCAGTAATACAACATACAGACGAAGAATCTGTAATCCCTCGGAGTACAGCCCAAAAGATGCAGCACCTGTCTCATTGGGTCCCTTGTACTTTCTCCGTGAGAAAACGTGCTCGACCGTCTCATCTTCTTATTCACATTCTCTACATATATAGATGTGTCACATTGTCTCATATTGTAGAGGTGTTTCCTTACCCGGCAGTGGCCAGTTAGGATTCGTATCGCAAATCGTAGGTTGCCTCTAGACATTGCTAGATAATTATTTTCTGTCTCTTCGCTGGGATATATCAAGAGATTTATACTTGTTGCCATCTCTGTTTTTTGGCAGCTACTTGTTTCATCCTACAAAATTTCTTAGCGGTGTTTTCCTTAATAATTTGTAATATCGCTTCAATTGGTAATATACTCGCAGGACCAGACCCAAAAGGATGGCTGTCTTGTTGCCTAATTTATCAGCTAGCATTTTGAGTATCCTTTAGCCCAACGTAGAGAGATTATATTCATCTGGGAGGCTCTTACAAGCGTTTGGTGATATTCCCATATTGGTATATTTAGTTATTTTATACTTTTTCAGGGCCAGTAGTGAATATCTGCTATCTATGTAGACCCTGATTATTTCGATTGTTATTTGTCTCCCAGAAATCTCTCGCGGATATATGCCAATTATTATACGGATATATATTATGCCAATTCTATTTACACTTCACTGGAATTCTTATCCGTAGTCCACATACATTGAAGGCGCGCAGACTTCTCGAGTATATACACAGCATGTTCCATCTATCTTCTTTGATCCATCTGTGAACACATAGTTTGTCAAAGACAAGGCGAAGCGGACTATCATCTGCACATACCTTTAATAGGGGCAACGTTTTTACAGCCTCGGTCCACAGGCGGCGCCAAGTTTGGCCACAGCTTGCGGTTAGTTTGATAACAACAGACTTAAGGCAAGCCATGATAGTCAAGGCCACTTCTTCTAAATGTAGCTCTAGCGGTGGAAGACACCAAATCACCTCCACTGGTCTGGTTGGTGTTATTCGCGTAGCTCTGGTTATGCTCAGACAGGTGCAACTCTTTGTACCTGACACAGCTTGAGTTTTGCTGTTATTTGTCAACTTTTGGGCCACGAGACAACAGTTTCATAGGCCATCATTGATCACATAATAGCTATCAACATGACCATCTGCAGTGGTCCTGTAGGAGATATTGTTATAAGAGGATTGGTTCCGAGAGGCTCCTACGGACACTGCTCGTATGAACCAGGTTCCGTAGGAGCCTCTCGGAACCAATCCTCTTATAACAATATCTCCTACGCTGATTTGTACTGTCACAATGTGAGGACATGTCTGATGGGGCTGCTGTAATTTTGGGAAAGGTGGTTTTGTCAAACGCACCCTCTATAAACGGAGAACTTGAAAATGTTAATCATGAACAGCACATTTTTATGTGCGGGAGGATTGCCAGAAACATGTTTTTGTAATAACAAGCAATATTTAAAATTTGGTCCTTCTACAAGCGTTGACAAGCGTTTCGTATTCAATCTCTCAAATTCATTAATCGATTTTCATTGCCATCAAGCTATTTCTATCTATCGTATCGAAAATCAGGCAAATCTAAGATGACCATCACTGTTATCGTTAAAGATCGAGAGGATGGAAATTAAACAAATTTACATACTACCTATACATTGAAATTTAGCTTCTTTAACCCTAAACTCATCGCTTGTATGATAAAATATATATTAAAGCACTTTTTGATGTAGCTTTGTTAGTTTTCTACGTTCCGTCGGAATCTGGGGAAAAAGTAACTCTTGGGATCAGCGCCCTTCTCTCAATGACAGTCTTCCTGATGACGATTAGGGAAACACTACCACCGACAGAGAAGACTCCATTGATTAGTAAGTAATTTTAAATAATTCTAATTAGAATTTGAATTTTCAGGACAAACACATTTACACGGTGGATTATTTACAGCTATGCTATTACTTTTTTGTAACTGAGGGAATTTCAATTGGTTCAAATAATTAAAATAATGATGTAGTAACAAATATCAGTGTATCGCATTTTTTGTATTGTTGAGTTTTTCCTCACATATTTTTGCTTTAGAAAATATATCGAGTGTCAAACGAATGTTTGGACAGTCAATACCTTTGTTAACATCTTTGATAAAACGCTGATATTTGAAGCTGAGGATAAGGTATGGCATCGCATTTTTTTGAGTATTAAGACATTTTTTAACTTTAATTTTGTATGGTAGTAATGGAATATAGGCTTTGTTTGTTACGAATCCCCAGAAGAGCCATGTTTGTAAATCTTTTTAAATTCAGCCTTTTTTCTGAATTCAGACTAATCTCTGAAATCAGACTTTTTCCTCTGAATTCAGATTTTAGACTCTTGATTTCAGACTTTTTTCTCTGAATTCATACTTTATTCGCTGAATTAAGTCATTAACCTCTGAACTTATGATTTTATGCCTGAAGAAGGTTATATACATAATTACAGTAATTGCACAAAAAAATTTTTCTGTGGATAATTTCTAAAATGGTTTTTGCACAATTTCCAGGATTTTTATTGCAGTTTTTGTATGGTCCACTACCTTATCTCAAAAGCCATAAGTGTTAGAAAATAAAGTTAAATACAATAGTTATTCAGTATCTCATGCGTTTAATCTTTTTTAATATTTTCGGATATACAGGGTGGTCTACAAAGATGAAAAATGTTAACATTCAGACAATGTTTCAAACGATTTTATTAATAACAAGAAATTATTGAGAAATTTAAAAAAAACAGTTTTTTAAATTGAATTAACTCAAAAACTTTTTCATTTCTTCCCACAACAAAAAATACTTATAATTACACGGAGAAACAATATCCGTCACAAAATATAAGTTGTATTTAATTTTATTTTTGTATTTAACTCTTATGTCTTTGAGATAAGGTACTAGCCTGTCTTACGTGGACCGCTCTGTAATTATTATTCCAGTATAGTACAGTCGTCAGGGATTAAATACAGGCAAGATGTGAATTTTTTATACACAGGTGAATTTTTTGATTTCTACGTATTTTTTGCCATAGAACACGATTTCGGACATTCAAAACTTAATGCTTAATTTTATATAATTCACAATTTATTAAAAGAAAACTTTTTTTCTCTTTTTGCTTTTCACGTTTCAAGTCTGAAGTCAAAGAAAAGAGTCTGAGTTCAGAGATTAAAGTCTGAATTCAGATAAAAAAGTCTGAATTCAGAGAATGAAGTCTGAATTCAGAGTTTAAAGTCTGAATTCAGAGAAAAATGTCTCTAAGTTCAGATATTAAAGTCTGAATTTAGAGAAAAAAGTCTGAATTCAGAAACTAAAGTCTGAATTCAGAGAAAACGGTCTGAATTTAAAAAAATTACAAACATGGCCCTTCTTCATTTTCAAATGGAAATAAGCATATTATTTCTATACTCTGAGAGAACAACAACAGACACATTCTATGTATCGTTGATTTTGAAATTTTTTAATCGGTTCAGTATTTACAAGGACATGTATTAAGTTCCCAACTAGTAGGCCATGCCTTTGACATTTATAAAAGTGAAAGACGAAACATGAGTCGTGAACTCGTTAAAAAAAGAAACTGTAATTGTCAGAAATTAGTGGTTATTTAAATCACATACCTATTTATATAGATGTGGATTAGTACCAATGGTACGTTAGCCAGTATGTTCCCCTGATATTCCGCTTTTGGATTTTTTAATATAGATTAAGTGAATGAAATAGGTAAAAGAATTAGAACAGCTCTACAAAATAACACACCAGAGATTTTAAATGATGTGATGACGGAAACTATAGGGAGGGTAACTGCTCAAAAATTTCGTTAGCATCCGGTATACTACCCACAGTCTTCATTAAAAGAGTTTAAAATCGTCATGTGTAGGAACAGTGACTTATCAACAGTCGCGAATATTAGACTTATTTTCTAAAAGGAAGGCAATGTTCGTGAAAGAGATCCCTCTTTTCTTATAAAGCTGGTATATGTCTGCCATTCAATCTGCTATATAATTTCCAAAGTTCAATCAGTCCAAACTTTACTTCATTGTCTCCCAGAATAATGGAACTCATGGTACGATAAAATTTCACGAGCATGTTTCAACAGAATCATCAGGATCGATAGAGGGATTTGTTGGTTATTATAAACGAATGCAAAATTTAAAAAAATAAATTGGAGAAACGCGAGAACAAATTAATGATGGACGATGAGTATAAATAATTGTCTTTTTTAATATTTAATAATATAGTGGAAGCGCATACGGCTAGATTAGGGGTTTCGTGGGAAATAAATGATTAAAGTTGTAGACATAATAATGCTAAAAGACATCTTTCTATGTATGAAAAGTGTTTCCACCTTCTAAAGGTTAAAATATTTTTATTAAGATATCTCAAGAACTATTAATCGTAGACAGTTCGTTTTTCGAGAAATTAACGGTCTTCTTATTACGAAGAAAAAAAGGTATTATGGATATATATATATATATATATATATATATATATATATATATATATATATATATATATATATATATATATATAAAATGTATATTTATTACAGGCATGTATTATGGTGTAAGCATCTGCCTGGTATCCTTTGCCTCTGGATTATCTGTTGTAACGCTAAACATCTACCACAGAGGAGTCAGAGGTGCTGCAGTACCCGGAATATTAAGAACCGTGGTTCTGGACAAACTCGCCCCTCTTGTATTTATGAGTTTTGATAATAGGAGACACCGCAGTCCCCCAGTGCAGGTTAGACAATATTTAAATAAATATTAAACTGTTATCCAATATGTTTATACCTATATATTCATTGTATTTCCGTGAGTGCTAGTCTTGAGGGTAACAAGTAGTGTGTGTTGAAAATCGACATATAACACATTTGTTCTGGTATTAAGAGTAGAATGTTCTGAGTGATTTTGTCGCAGCGTTTATAACTAGATCCTGAGAGACGGCTTATCTCCAACGCCGTAAACTGAAAGACCACCTGTCAGAAGTAAAATACACAACTAGAATATTATGCTACTCGCATATAATTTGTAAGACTTGACAGGTTACTTTAAGTTTTTAGTGAAACTAATAAAATATAATATATGTTAGATTAAGATAAATTTTTTATATAATAGTCTAATAGCCATATTTATACCTATTAAAATTAATTACTGTAAATGTACAATTATTCACATCAATTCATCATATCAAGAATATAACTATATTATTAACATTATCTTACTAGGTACCTACTATTAAAGGATATTTTGATATTTTAAGATTAAACTTTGTAAGTAAATATATAATAAATATATAATATATAACTTGATATTGACATAAGGACCTATTTCTAAGAAAAAAATTATATATTTTTTATAAAATAGGTAAATCTCGCGATAGACTTTTACATCATATAAATTGTGTAACGTAATAAATTGGGTTTAACATTTGGGTTTAATAATTGGTAACGTATTGGGTTTAAATTAATTTAAAGTTTATTTTCTTCTTTTTTGCTATTAATGTATTTAATTTAATTCAATTTGTTAATTGTATGTTTGGTAAGCTTGGTAAGCGATAAAAATGACTAATGTGTAGAGTACCTGTCTTATTTCTCATACCTTTGGGTTTCTTAGATCCGTTTAATCATCTATACCAATGCTGGATAGAATTATCTATAAATATGTTAGATTCTCTGCGACATTTTTAAGTGCTACAAGCTTCCATCCATACGAGTTACAAGCTTCCATCCAATAAAATTGATAAATAAATAAAATTGTTAGTTAGATAGTTTTCGTATTATTAAATAATACGAAACGAAAAGTTTAAAAAAAGCATTAATTCAAGTTGTTTATTAAACCAACTGGTATAATGGTAGTGATTATTTCGAAAGGTATTAAAAATTCAGAGGAAATGTGACAATTTATACCGAAATATGGAGGGTCTAGGCTATCTACTTCATACGTACGTAACGCGAAATCATCCCCTTCCCCAGTTCAAGTAGTCCTTATAAATCATGAGGTTCATGAAACATTCATAACACTTTATAAAAATGGGTATGCCTAGAGAAGAAAAAAATTCTTTTAACCATTATTTTTCCTTATTGAATTTCAAGGTTGCCGAAATCAATCATTCCTTTCACCATCCCAATATTCTTTCATACACAGATTTCTTTGTTGTTCATTAGGATGTACAAAACAGATAGAATGATAAATTAAGGCATCTGTGCAACGGGGTTATTTTTCCTGGAATTTATAAGGAATTCCGGATATCCGCCCTTCCATAAAATCTTAACGAGAACCTCGACGTCTAATGAACTTGTGTAGGAGAGATTCTCTCGACGGAATTTCCAGTATTCTCCACATAAGTGAAAACACTCTATCACTTCTTTTAATAATAGTATTTCTAATTTTAGAACACAGAAACCATAGAGATACCCGATCATTCATCAGGAAAGTGATGACTACAATATAATAAAGTGGTAAATATACATTGTAGTGGATTTCTTTTCGCGCTACTTTTCAAATATATTTGTGCAATCCAATCTACGCTTACTAAATCTCACCCCTAGCAGGATTTATACTTCAAACAAGAGGCAGAGTACTAAAATTATGTTTAGCAAATATTTTTATATATATCTACATGGCAAATAAAATAAAGTTATCAAGTTATCAACTTTAATAAATTAAAATTGTAAAGGAATGAATCTGTAGAAATACCACATCCCAAAATATTGAAGATGTAAATCCATATATCTACACTAAGTTCAGTTTCGGATATAATATATGCCGAGAGCATTAAAATATCAACTTTTAGCGACCAATTGGAATTAGATTTTTACTAACAAAATTATTTTTAGCTCATGTCGTACACGTTTTTCTTTTCAAACAGATGCTCTGCATTTAGCAAGACAGGCACGTTGATTACGGTCAATGGAAAATAAGGCAAACTTTGCCCGCCACTTTATTTAATGAATATCGTGTAAATAGAAGCCCAGGAGAAATCCTAGGTGGGATGGTGGTAAAAAATAGGTATGCCGTTGATTTAGTAAAAAGTTACTATAGAAATTAATTATTCAGCAACACATATCTATACAAAAAAGTTCTCTCTCAAAAGCAAAATCAAAAGAAACATATAAGTAGGGGAAGGTGACCTGTGACCTTGTTCTTTTTTGTTATAAATTGAAAACCATTTGAGATATGAAAACAAGCTGTGGTGAAAATATAGTTTATCATATGTTGTTTTCATTGCTACATAATAAACTTTTCTGTATACTTCCAGTTTGCATTAAAACATTAAAATATGAGAAAAGTCAAGCGGCCATTATAGGCTCATGTTATCTAATAATGGCCCCCTTTATACCAAATCTACAGTCGGTTTTTATGAACAAAATTACTTAGTATTATTTAATTAAAATACTATGAAACTAAAAAAACTAATGATAAAGAGATATATTTCTTTTATAATAAAAAAACATTTTCAACACTTTGAACTGTATTGCTTAGCAATATGAGCAATATAGCAATATGAGGCTCCGTTCCACAACAAATTAAACATAAAGCATTTAATAAGAGACATATTGACATTTCATTAGTACTATCACAGGCAAAACGTCATGTAACACAAAAAACATTTCATAAGAAAACAAAACCTAAAAAATACCGACCGAATATGTAACGAAAGCCCTACTAAAATACCTCCCTCAATCCGTTATCCCTTGAGATACGAATGTAACACATGTATTTTAAGATAGTAATTTTTTACATTAGTTAACGGGTTCATTTTTTTTAAAGCACGGCAACAAATATAATGAAGGACCGACACAGGCACAGGTCACTTTCCCGTATCTACATATAAAGTCTCATCTCTAAACCACTGTTTATATGAACCAGTGGCTGTATTATATGACATAATAATAATGGTAAAGTAGGTAGTATATTTAAAAGATGATAAAACTGTTTCTTTAGGAGGTTGTTGCAACAAAAAAGATAAGGTATTATTGATATTAGACAAAAGTGCCATCACAAAAACAATCAGCGACAACACATTTTACGTGAAAATAAAACCACGTTGTGATAAAATTGTATATTTTAACATTCAAACCGTTCTTTAATTTTCTTCGAGTTTCTAGTTTCTTTGATGTTCTTATAACTCGATGATAGCCGAATAATACCCGAATTAAGATATAACTTCCGTATTTCAAATGGAATACTAGATATATATTTCTATAGCATTTTTTATTTATGTGCATTAATCCTGAACAATCCGTATTAGATATAATATACCTATATCATTAAGGTATAACATTAAGGGTATATACCCTTAAGGCTTAACCGTTTCCGAATTATTTCGATGTTTTTATGTTCACGTATCATACGAAACCTCATATTTTCGGTATTTCAAAGAAAATTACTCAAACTATCTAACTTACCCCAATCCCAATAACCCCAACTACCATAAGTAACAAGTTAAATGAATGCTCATGTCTACAGTGGCATATTACAGAAATATTATAGCATCAGTGACTCCATAATTCAGAAAATACACTTTCTGGAAGACCTTTCAAATTAAAATATTGTAGCATCGGCGACTTCGCCATATTCTAGAAAGATTCCAGTTTCATTATTAATAAGTTAATAAGTAATTTTTCTTGGATTATTTATTGGATTATTTCTCAAACGTTGATATGTTGTATTATCATTTAGCATATTTGAGAAATAATCCAACAAAAAAATATCAAACTGAAAGTAATAATTTAATAAAAAAATGGAAAACTAAAAAATATATCACAAAAGATATAGCTAATACTTTAAAAATTAATAATTCCCTTACCCCTAAATTTTATGGTCTACCAAAACTATACAAACCAAATATTCCATTAAGTTTCCTATTGTTTCATATGTTCAAAGTCCATATTTTATAATTTAGCAAAATTTTTATCAAGTATTCTAAACAACGTTGTTATAAAAACAAATCATTATATAAAGGACTCTTGGACATTCAAAACATTTATTGATACAATAAAACTTAATAACCAAGAAAAACTTTTCTCTTTAGATATAATTTCACTATAAACCAATATACCAATAGACCTTGTAAAAAATATAACAAATAAACGTTGGAACGAAATAAAAAATTATTCTTCTTTACCAGTAGAAGAGTTCTTATATGCCTTAGAAATCACATTAAATTGCAGATTTTTTCAATGCAATAATACATATTACAAACAAACATATGGCTGTGCAATGGGTTCACCAATATATAGTACAATCGCAGAATTAGTACTAGAAGATTTAGAAAAAACAGTAATTCCAACATTAAACTATAAAATACCATTTTTCAGAAAATAAGATAAATTTCTTACTCAACTCTAATAAATGATAAAACTGAAATATTAACAAAATGGAATACAAAAACAACATGGTCTGGTAGATATACCAATTTCTCAATTCAATTTCTCTCGCACGTGACGTTACATTCGCCTGCGTGCTGACATACCATTCTTTGTGTATCGTGACATCACATATTACTCTATATGTGGTGACACTGCGTAATTATATTCGGTTGTTGAGTGCAAGAAGTCCTTCATTCAATGATTCGGTCAAACTGCCAACTTGTGATACAGTTTCTTTTATACTGCATTATCTGTGGCAGTCAATAGATGTCAGCAGGAGACATAAATGTATATTCGGTATCACAGAAGAGAGCGCTCTCTCTCTTCTCTATCGGCATTGTCCCCTACGACAATTTCTGCTTTAGTTTTTTATGAAAATCATAGTTCGCATCACATTTATTTGTACTTTGTTAGCAGGAAATAAACCCCCAAACGGGAACTAGACTGGACTGCCCTTGGCCATGGTCAGACAAGCGCCCCCAAGAGGACGGCCATTGCTTACAGCAACGCCAGCAGCGGTCTCCACGCTTCGTCCCCAGATCCCGAGAGGCTGACTTTGGTAATAATATCATAACATCATATACACATTGGTAATTGCACTGATAGAGCAATTATTATTGTTCGCTACCGTCCCGTAGTTAGCTTTAAATGAAAACTTTTGCATGCAAGCGTTTATTGAAGGAATAGGGAAGATGCGCAACCATACGGGTAATGTATAACAAAATTGATGTCGGTTGGTATAGATCGGTTGATAGTCGGTTGAGTTGCTTTTGAGTTGATTTTTTTTTATTACAGGTACATTTTACTCACTAGTACGAAGCCGTAAAAAGGCCATGTATTTTTTTTATTCAGACTTTATTAGCTGAATTCAGGCTTCACTCGCTGAATTTACACTTTAAACATTGAATTCAGGCTTTAATTCTAAATTCCGACTTCAGATTTTTCAGACAGAAATCAGATTTTTTCCTAATTTAACCGATTTTGTATCTCATACTGTTCCGTAGATACCAATGGTAAACATAATATTTTTTCCATGCGTATCCTAAGCAGCACTTCAGTGACTTCATTTTTCCGTGATATTTACGTGACACATTCCGTCGAAATCACCAATATAATAACGTTGTAACGACGTAAAAATAACAATACGTATGTCTCATCGAAATCTCATTTCTCACGTCAATCTAGATTCTAGATCATCGGTTCTCAACTTTATTTTGCCCACCGCCCACTCTGAGAATATTTTTTTTCGCGAATCGCGAGTCGCGAGTCTGAAGCAGCTATTGTCAGATATTATATAGTCGTAAGATAGGATATGACCCCTATCCTATTTCTGAGTTTAAAGAAGAATGTTTCAATGAGAACAATTAAAATGCATACTTAATTATTATTTATTATATTGAGAAGTATTTTTATTAACATTCAAAATACATTGAATTTGACTTGTCTAATGGGAAGGTTGATTTTGATGCATTTTAAGGAGGTTGTTAATATCAGGCTCGATTTTACTTAAAAACCAGCAATAAATCCACGTTCAGCTAAATAGGACGATGGGAATGCTATCAGAAATCGTTGAACATTCATAATCCTGGGTACAGTTGCGAAATCGGCCTACAACAAAACAAAAACCTTAGAATTACAATATCAGGACACAGAAACAGAAACCTTATTATACAGCACAGGAAGCTCATCAAGCAACAGGAACGCCACTATTAAAAGATTTCATTGAAAATAGAATAATATCCAATTTCATTAACAAACTAAATTCTCATACAAATCCAACCATTATATGGACAGGCGATGTTCCCCACATTCAATCACCCTCCCAAGTATCCTTCCCCCGATTATGTATATAAACCCTGACCCTAGCCACTATAATTACAAAAATTATTGGAAAAAACCAAAAAAATCAAAGTAAAACAAATTAAAATAAAAATAGAAACCAAGATTACTAAAAATAGAAAAAGCCAAAATAAACAAACTAAAAACAAAACTAGAAAGAAACCAGTAAAAGAGGCATAATATAATAGAAACATAACAACCAAAACATACAAAAAATAATAAAAAGATCCCAAAAACCAATAACAACACTAACATAGAATAAGGACCATTGTAAAACGCTTCTCAGACCCCTGCTTATAAAGCTTATGTAAAATAAACAAACTAATTAACGCAAATAACCAGCTTCCTAAACACCCAAACCATATACCGAAACCAACGAAAGAAAAGAACAACTCAACATCTTCAGCCTAAATAGAGCCAAGTGCCATTATACTATTACAACACACGGCTAAAGTACCGATAAAGCTAAAAGTAAAAGCTCATATTCTCTTGCAATCGAACAACTGATGTCGTTGATTGAAAGAAGTCCTTCAATCAACGCTGATGTCTAGCATGCGGTGAGAGCAAACTGCTTACTAGTAGAGGATGAAATGTATACTCGGTTTCGGAAATATATATGAGTTATGATCTTTGATCAGAAACATCTAAATCCAGTTTAGGCAGGAACATCATTGGAGGAAAAAGTTTGCAAAAATAAATATATAAAAATACAAATATAGAACAGAACACATACATCGTGAGTCACACATAAATTCATAAATTAAGAGTTCAGTCTGAATTCAGAGATTAAATTCTGAATTCAGTTTAAAGTCTCCATTCTGAGATTAACGTTGAGAGATTAACGATCAGAGTTGAAAGCTTAAATTCAGAGTTTAAAGTCTAAATTTAGTGATTAAAGTCTGAATTTAGTTTAAAAGACAATTCAAATTAAAATGAATTCAGATATTAGCTTGAATTTAAAAAGAATTGCAGACAAGGCCACTCTACCGGCTTCATTCACTAGCACAGACGGTGCAAGATATGAAAATTCTAATCCAAATTATGTGTACGATCATATTTATATCGATCGAAGCGGTGCACTTTGCCCCTAAGGTTACGCACCTTCCCAATTCTTTTAATTTTCAATTAAGGATGAAAGGTCACTTAAGAGCTAATGTGTTATTCACAGACGTCTTCGAGAACCAGATAATCCGCATCCTGAACAAAGTCCACGCCAGCATTGACAGAAACGAACAAAGACTAACAGAACAAGACCGAAGGGAGCTCACGGAGTTGGAATGGAAACAAGCGTCCATCGTACTAGACAGAGTTCTTCTTGGCATATTTCTACTGATAACCATCATCAGCACCACCACAATACTTTGTCGCAGCCCGCAGGATCAAACGCCCTAGTTGCTTTTCTTCTGTTTCTGCGACAACTGACAGTATTCGGTAGTGCTACAAATCGAATTATGAATATCGATCAGAGTAAATTGACATCGAATATTGGGATTTCAAGAAGAAGTTATTGAAAGACATACGGAATTGTGATGTATGTGCATGCTGTTGATGTTTGGTATCGTTTATGCAGACGAATGGCGAAATTGTCATATTATATATAGAATTGAGCTCAAAATAAAATATTGTAATGATTGGATAATTTCAGATTTCGGTACATTAGGAAAAGCTTATATGTAGATATTCCTTGATTCTGTTTTCACTTACATGTATCATCGCTGATATAACCAGGAACCAGATAAGCATTTCTCCTGTATGTATAAAATACCTATGGACCGGGAGGTAGTGACAGATTTTCAGGCGTGATTTTACTCAGTATGCCTTTTGGAGGGTATTATCATATACATATTTTGATAATAATAAATGATAAATTTAAGAATCATCCAGGGGACTTCACATATTTTCCTAGCACACCATGGATACTTCTTAATGGCAGCCCGTTTAGAAACGCGGATAAATCATTTTCTAAATGCAAGCACACCTAACCGTGACAACAATTTGGGCTCACGCACACGGTATGCCTATGACTTTGCAACTATAGTATTTTACTTGAACTTTGTTTTGGAACACCATTCTTCCATGGCAGGCAGCCCGAGTAAAATCATATCGAAACGCTTAATTTGCAAACAAAAAATGTTAATTAACTTTAATATATGAAGTCCCCGGGATGATTCTTTAATTTATCATTTTTTATCATCAGAACATGCATATCATGATACCCTCCAAAAGGCATTCTGGGTAAAATCACGTCTGAATATCTGTCACTATCTCCCGGTCTACTACTTAAAAACACCTTAGCAAGTACCTAGGTGTTACACGAAAATGATTCTTAGACAATAACGGTTAATAAAACATATCCTCTTACTGTTGTCGATTTTTAGTTTTTTCCACCACCTATGTTAGTATGTGTTAGGTTTTGATTTGGACTTTGGACGAAACCCATTGAAATAGGGCTTGAAATAAATTCTTAACGTATATATAGTAAGCCATTAAAAAAGTTACAATGCGAGCAAGATACATGTCCTAGTTTTTTATTGCAAAATATTTTAAAAACAGCACCTTTTTCACTTTTCTCCCAATAATGGAAAAAGCAATGATTTTAGAGAAAAAAGTTCTAACAAAAGTTGTTCAGCAGATGGTTTTGTAAGAGTATTTTTAAAAAATCGAACAATTTTTTTCGCTGTGATATTTTGTCCCAGTTAAAAAATGCGAAAAAGTAAAAATCGTATAAAATTTACAATTTGCAATTTACTATTATTTATTTAAAAGAGACATTAAAATTATATACGGTGTCCTAACAATACAAAAAATATAGTATCCTGGTATTTTTTTGGTGCTGCTTTTTCTTATTCTTCTGCTACTTCATCTTTTATATCCTCTATCTTATATAGTGTCGCTCATTACTGAATTCATTAAATCATGTTCCATGTTCTGCCTCTGCAACGATTATAGACTAAACAGGATTGCTTGTTAGACAAAGCTCGTAACCCTCACCAGGTTTTTGACGTCAGCGGATACGTACGGCGTAGGTTCATTGCCCCCCCGGTGTATTTCCCGGCGTTTGTGTAGTGTGTCATTTGTACATTAACATCGATCGTGCCTAGAGAAGTGTTATCTGACCAAACATCAATTTGGAATCGACCGTTGGCGCAAAAAGATGACGGCCGAACTTAACCGCTGACGTCAAATCTTGTCTAACAACACGTGGCCGATAAGCAATCCTGTTAGTCTATAATCCTTGCTGCCTCTGTACACGAGACCTTAAAATCCTGAGGGATTCGTATTTTTTAACTTTATTTCCGAAATTTTTTGTTTGTTACTACTTATGGTAACTAAATTTTTTCTCCTAGGTAAAAGGCATAGTTGGGTAAAAGGATGCCAACATAATTTCTGAAAAAAAAAATAAAACAAAGTTGCAATTTTACTATTTCAAGTAACAAAAGTTTCGTGGTACGAATATGAAAACAGTATGAGTATGAAAAGAGTTACGTGGTATGAATATTCCTGTTTTTGAATGCCATGCTCATCACGACAATGTCTGTTTAAATTAGACTGCTTGCTTTATAACTTATTGCAATTTAGACATATAACCGGCATTTTTAGTTCCGGAACGACCAGTTACCTTGTGTAATGTATTTGAGGACAGCATCAAAGCACAACATAACGTAAACGAAAAACATAACCTAACCTTTACCTACTGTTGACAGCTGCATCCGCACATGCGCAATCGAAGAGCTCTCTCAGGATTTTAAGGTCTCGTCTCTGTCTGTACATCGTGTGGTAATCTGGGCCTTGGCCTTCGAGTAAAGACCCTTCAATGAGAGTCTGGCCAAGGCAGCCATTTTATATCACAATTCGTGGCGCCAAATTTAAAAAGTTTAGAATAATTTTACTGCAAAACATTCGCACCAATACACGTGGATATGCGGTATAAAATAAAAGGTTAAAAAAATGAGTAGTACTGCTTCTATTAACTTACCAGTAAACTATATATTTTCATGAATAATAATAATGGGACGAAAACTCTACAATAATTATTATCAAACAATTTATTAATCAGAACAAAATACAAGAATAAAAAGATTATATCACAACACTATGCATAGCCATACTTTTACTATCCTTGGCGGTTATTTTTTGTATTTTTTTTACAGTTCACTTTTAATCTAAACACTATAAATCTATTAATTAATTTATTTTTTAAATTATGACAGTTCAGAATGTGAGGAGCTTCAACCACCATAAACTTACCCAATAACAAATGGTCTGGATTGTTAGTTTCGTCTCTATTTTTTATGATTTCCTTATATTTTCGAGAAATGTATTCTAATTCAACTGTCTTTAGGTTTTCACCAATTTTTCCTACCAATCTTTGTTGATCATTCTCTTCTCCTATTTGGATCACGGGGAAATGCCCTCATCCCAGCCCCCTTCCTAGTGGAATTGTGACACTCAGGTACACAAAATCCCGTCATTTTAAGTTATTAAGTCCTATTACCTCCTAGAAATAACGTTTTGAGTTCATTTTTCTTTAGACACAAAGCCAATAACACAACAAACAACACAACCTCAATTTTTAATTACAACTTGCGTCTTCAATATTCTGATTTCTACATATGCACATATATTTGAAGCTTACCTTTGAGTTTTTCACAATGAAGAATGGTAGATTTACTTTGCATGTCACAATTTTGCGAATATAAACAACCTACAAATGTCAAAATCTGAGTGACTCACTCAATTCTGAACTAAAATGGCGGCACCAATCAGAAAGTGGCAACGTCTTGGCCAGACTCTCATTAAAGGGTCTCTACCTTCGAGTAGTACAGAGCCCCCTCGTAGCGGCCAAAGTGACCCCGAATCGGCAAGGGCGGCGATATGGGGGTGGGGCAAAATGGAAAAATTATTGACAAAGCAACCGGATAAAAATGCGGTAGCATTGAAGGTAATACCCTAATTATATAATACAAATTTATTGCCAGCCGAAACACACGGGCCGTTTTTGCGAGAAAATAAATATAGTTTTTGCGATAGAATAAAAAAAACAAAAAAAAAGTCACGAGGCAACCGCTTCAAAATTGGTGAGCATATTTATTGACACCACCAAACATTGGGAAAAATTGCCATCCGATCCTGATGGGCAGTTTCAGAGAAACAACCCCTCAAAGTCGCCGAAAAACCCTTGTATTCGATTGTTTCAACAATAATTAAAAAATAGACACTAAAAATTGTTGAAATCGGATGGCGTTGGAAATTTATACTGTCCTACAAATAATAGTGTGTATCAATGCCATCCGATTTTGATTAAATTAACCGCTATTTAGCCACCCTCCAAACCTCACTAAAATTAAAATAATGCCATATGCTGCACCAAATTGTTGAAAATCGTTTTCAATGAATATTTACAGACTGCTTGGACATGCTGTATGGACTGCTTTGGAGCAGGGACCAGGAAAGACGGTGTGTGCGGGGTGGTTGAGTTAAGTCGGGATAGAGTTCAGACGTGTGAGGTAAAGAGGGTGGGGACGAGGGATTGTGTATGGGGAGGTAGGTAGTTGTACTCTAGTGTGTGCCAGTGTTTGACGTCAAATTTCCCAGGTTAGTAAATATACTTAATTTGTAATGATTATTATAAAATTTGTTATCTCGAGAATTATCGCCATCATTTTATTAAAATTGTCCGTGTTATATTTTTTTTGAACTATGAATAATTTTGATACATTATGCATAAACTATGAACATTTTACTTGTTTATTTAGTGTGTTCAGCTCATTCTGTTTTAAGATTATTTTATCTTGTTTTATTCAGTTAGATCTAAGTAATGTTGTTGACCTTTTTGTTCCATTTATGGCTACGAGTAGGTTTTTCGTACTTGTGTCTTTTGTTTATAACAGTGACTTAATTGCTGCTTATTGTATGAGATGATGAATGTTTGTGCCTTGTTGAATTTATTAATACTTTTCCCCCGTGCCTGGGCAACACGCAAGTTGCCTCCCGTACGGGACCTTCGTTTTTGCACCAAAACCTATCAACTACTAGCTGAGTTGCCTCCCTTTGTCTTTTTTTTTCACATCAAAACCCACTTTTCATTAGTAACCAGTGTATCTCGGACAGGGTTAATTTAAATTAAACACAACGTAGGGTAGGTATTTTTCTTTTTGCCGATCAACTTTTGTACGAAACTTTTTTGTCAAAAATAATTACTTTTTTCATTACTGAGTGAAAAGTGCAGTTTTAAAAAACACCGCCTGCCTCGCGCATTGTAACTTTTTTAATGACTTACTATATACACTATATACATTTTTTAATGACTTACTATATACCTTCAAGCTCTACCTATTATGTTGTAAGTAGCACATACCCCAATATATTTTTTCTCCTATTCGACATTTTCTCTCTAATTTAACCGTAATTTGGCTTGATTATTAATACATCAGATAGGATAAAGTTTTTTTTTTTTAATATCATGTTTTGTAAAATAACAAGTTTTTCCCGTTCTCAACGCCAGGTGGAGAAACGAGAAACTAACTGTATGTCATTTCAAATGAATGTCTTTACAATAAAAGAAAACACTAAATCGAAACTTTAAAAAATATTTATTGGAAAATTTATAATTTACTTCGACGAGAACCAAAGTTAAAATTTTACATAGGTAAGTATGCAAAACCAGAGAAAATAAAAAAAATATGACCACAGTATAATATGGACATATCGTTATATTATGTACATTACCTTTAAAACTAGTAAAACAAGGTAAGTAATTACTATCGTGATAATTCTCATATAACATAAATGTACAAGCCTAAAATAACTATTATCAAAATAATTAAAAAGAAAATACTTCATAGATCTATGCTAATCTTATATATTAGTACAGAATCCAACCTAGAACAGGATTGTAGACAAAACACTACTACATCTAATTCACCGAATCTGTTATGCTCTGCCGCCAAGTGGCGTGAAACGGTATTTTCAGTATCTTCACCCTTGTGGTGGGTAAACTTTGTAACAACAATTTCTGCAGATTTGGTAACGGCAAGATTTCCACCTGCGGTGGATCGTGTGCAGGCGGTATCTCGTCATCCCTCTCATTTAATAAAGGTACTGGCTTTAACACAGGGATGCTGTCTCCATTACCAACCGGTTTCTTTTCCTTTTTATCCTTCTTCTCAGGTTCTTCGCACTGATCGACAAATAGTTCTGTAACACGTAGCAGCTCTAAGGTAACTCCCCAAACGAAATGCGACAGGGTCTTTTGCAGCCGTAGAACTCCCCCCAACACCATATGATTAGTTGTAGCACTCTGTGATATATATGTAGGTATTATAAGTAACTTTTTAATGTTTAGGCAAGCTCCTAAAGCTCTGTCAAAACCTGCCTTTATGTCAAAATTAACCAACTCGAGCTGCTCCAGATGTTTCATGTCTTTCACAGCATCCAGTATCTCAAAGGTATGGCAATTACCCTGACCCTTCTCTAGTCTCAGTTTCTCTAGCTTCTCAAGTTTTACCAGGATATCATTGCCGAAGCTTTTCGGGAAATCTGTACACTCTCCCAAATCTAGCGACTCTAAATTTATTAAATCAGCAATTACGGATAAATTCATGGTATTCAAATCTCTTATTGACGTCAACGAAAGATGCTTTATGCTCTTCATATCCTTCAATGAGTCAATGTTAGAAGTAAGCGTGAGACCTCCGGTGGACTTCAAGCGCAGCTCTTTGACATTTGTCAGAGCATTCAACGGATCTAGATCCATGCTCTCGCATTTAATAGTAACAGCATTAATAACCTCTAACTGAGAATTAGACACTGCTAACTTTTCTACCACAGACGCTGGACACCTGCACAATTCAATCCTACGCAACGTATCGACCTTTTCGATTGCCTTAGAAAATTGCGGCCAAATCTCGTCACCTCCCGTAGGCAGAAGCATCTTGCGCAAATCTAAATGATGCGTACCGTGTTTTTTTAATGTATTAGCAAGTCCTTCGAAACTGTGGACTTGCGAATTTTTCATCCGCACTGTCCTCCACAACATAGGGTGACTAGCTATGTCACGCCACATCGTACAGACACAACCCGCCCTCAACAAGTCCTGCACCTTGAGATACTGGAACACATACAGCAAGGTATTGTAGCCGTAGGAAAGGTTTTGTAAATAATTATCCATAAACTTGGATTCGTCACGCTCCTCGGTGTTCGTTATGCTGACAGCTTTGTTGGTGCGCTTCTTTGCCTTCACAGGCGACTCGGTTGACCTAAAACAAAAGAAGAACGTCGGATAATAAGACTAGTTAAATCCGTCCTAAACAATGGACATAGAGGTTAAGTAAAAAATATATATAAATCGCATTTATTTCTAAGACATTGTTTTATTAGCTACACATTCAATCATTTTTTTAATCCAGTTCTAATGCAATATCTGGTCTTCTACGCATTCACAGATGCAGTTAAACTGCCAAAAGTGGTCCGTATGCTTGAACTTGCATGAGCAGGTTGGATATTATTATATAGAAAACCAGATAATTATTGCATTTTTGCTATATATCGTTTCTGAGCATGTTTGAAAAGTTATTCAGGTACATTTCAACATGATATATTATTATGTAAAAGAAAAAGTCATCTATAGGCAGTTCTAAAACTTTGAATATGTCACATTTATACCAATTCTATTTATATACTATTTTTTTCTGACCAGTTTGTTTGGCATTTTATGTAGGTTCAGAACCAGAGCCTACCCAGTGGGATATAAACAGTAACGCAGCATGCAATACAAGAACTACAAAATACGTTACGTTTCATGCAAGCATATTTGTAGTTAGTTCCATAAGCATGTTTATAATAAATCCAGTCTACCAGACAGTTTTACATATCTGGAGATTAGTACACTCGCGATCACTTGAAAGTGCATGACTTTATGCCAGCTTTCCTCATATTTGATCTTTGTAAAACTGACTTCAAATTTTGAGGTTTAGTTTGAGGAGTGTCATGTCTACCTGACAAACACAATGAAGACTAATCAAACACAGCTACAAATGTGTTTTACTTTACGCGATAAATATAAATACCACAAAGCAAACACTAATTTTTGAACTTAAAATAAACCTTAAATGAGTATAGTTTAATATTGAGCCATGCACCATTTGAATTTATTGCACTTTGCAATCGACGACTTATTGATAAAATAAGTGTCCTTGTATAATCTGCGTCGATGTTTTCCCAAACGTTTTCAATTCTTCGGCAATCACCAGGCAGAAATCTCTATTGTGTTGAAAGAAATGGAAATTTTTTTGCCAACATCGCCCTCGCATATTCAATTGGGGCTTAAATCAGGCGATTTTGATAGGCCAAGGTAACATATCCATTTAGTTTTCAGTTAACCATTCTGTCGCAATTCTTGATCTATGAATTGAACAATTATCCTGCTGGAAAATAAAATTTTGCAGATACAACATGATATATCTGCAAAATTACTATGTTGAACATACTGATGGTAGGTAGCATAATATTAACACGTTAACGACAGGTGTATTAACAAAAAGTGGATCCCCCGAGACCGGCATTTTTTCTGCCGTTAGATTTCAATAGAACTTTTCATGTGACGATAATTATTTTGTTCAAAATATTTTTTTTCTATTTTATTTTCACATTTCTTTGTGAGACATGCATTGACTGCACGCTGTCCTAGGAGAACCTCAATTCGTGGGACCGCAATTTGTCATTTTATTTTTATTGCGATATTTATGTTTCTCTTTCTGGATAATATAATGATATTTTACATGTATTTCTTATAATAACAATCTTAAAACAGACAAAAGGGCATTTTTCAATTCTATAAATGCAACTTTACTTTATTCCAAAAAAATGTTTAAAAAATCCCCAATTCGCTAACATTACTTAGTCATGTGACATGGGTTTAATACTGCAGTGTGTATTCTGTGTAAGCCGCAGTCAGAGATATAGGAATCACATAGTATGACACCATATTGATCTCACGCTGTCCCGGAGGCACATACACACGTAACACCGCTGAAACCTCGCGCGGTCGTTAACGTGTTAAGTATGTGAATGTAACTATCGTCAATCAAGTGCTATCCTGTACACCAGTACCTTCACAACTATTCCATGTTCAAACATTGACTGAAATGCGTCCACTGCACCTTGTAGGATTCGTATACGGCTCCTCATACTTTGATTTTTGGGAACAATAGAGTCGAATGTACCATCATGGCATGACTGGAAGCCTTTGTCGCAAAACACGATGCTTTCCCAGAAGATGCCGGGTGGGCTTATAAACTGATTGGCAAAATTAAGACGTTGGTCTTTATGCCTTTGAAGCAAGGCTATCTTACTTGCAGCCGCATAGTTCCGTAATTTCAGAACCTTTCATGCACCTTCTTGCTGTCTGCACGAATCCAGGAAACTGTGACCGAACGAGCTATCACTGATGTGTTAGATTCTCTGTTAAATGGTCTAGCAGGAGCTGATCTTAGTCTTGAGGGCTCACTTTAGGATTACCCCACCGTGGACCTAACACACTTTTCTTTCTGCATTCCATTTCTGCTTTAGTTTAAAAATATGCCTTTACTAACATTTAAGTCATCTGCCACAGCTTGTAATGTCCATTCATTCTGAAGCAATGTAACACTTCGCTGTTTTTCTGGTTCAGATAATCGCTGTATCTTTTAAGAATATATTCTGTATAAATATTGACAAATTCTTGAATTTTAAAATGTGTCAAGTGTCAACATGAGATGCCACTTTTAACTGATTGCCAGTGTACCGATAATCTGTAACTTTTTACAAATCGAGTAGAAATTGACATGTCGAATTGTAATTATGACAATTCGAAATGTTCCAGATCTATCGTGTCCTCTCTTAATTTTCGTATTCTATAACTCGAATATTCTATTGTCGAAATGTTCATAAATGGGAATGAGGGATTTCTATTTGACGCCATAATAACACACTGACAACAAAACAAATGTAAAGGGAATACAGACTTTATTAACCAGATATGACAGCTAGTTAACCTAACAGAATAATAAAAACACAAAATAAGAACAAGAATAAATAACCATTCTTGTGAAAGAAGTTCCTTTTCTTGCTATTGGCATCAAACTTAGCTGGTAAAGTGATTTGCAAATTTTTAAAAATTTTTAGACCACGACTGACCTAAAGGAAAATCTTGCCCGACACTTTTCTGAAAATTTCCATGTGCATAAAAATGTAACACGCATAATACCTAGGAGTTTCCGGTTACATCTCCAGATATTTAGTATTGTACATATTGTAGTATTAACTCAATACTTCATATTAATTTCTAACTCTATACTTAAATTCACGGCTATTATTTTTCGTAGTCAATATAGGTAATCCTTTAAACGACTCCTCAGGAATTTATAAAAAAAATATTAAATACTTGTCCAAGAAATTTTTGGATAGAAATGAATTCACTGGAGTGAGATAACTTACCTTTCTAAAAGTGCGTATAGATTATGCTATCCGGACATGTAATGCAACATTTCTGTTGATTGTTTTATGTAACTAAGATGGCTTTGTGAACAACACATGCGTGCTGACTCCGCGCTTTCTTTTCGACACGCCTCAAACTATGCAGTGTTAGTTTCTCTCACGAACACAAAGAGATTCCCAGTTGCAATTGGGCAAAATATGCAAGATATGCAAGAGTGAACGGAAGAAAACTGTTTAGCTCTAATACAGTGTTATCGAAATCAGCCTATATTGTCTCAGGCATGTAAATCAGTTTAAAAAGAACTTAAAAGAGGATGCATGGAGAGATATAGCTATTTCATCAGAACCATTACTTACAAATTTCATTTCATACAACATACAAAGCCCATCTTTTCCATTATATAAGTTTGTGTTCCACCAACGTCGAACACCAGTACTTTTGAACTGATTTGCTAAAATGATAACTGCACTGCTCGCCACAATCAAATTGCTAAGTAGCTCTAATTCAGCAGGCGTTGTTGAAGCGAATTCTGTTTAAGCACTGTGGGTCAGTGTTTATATTTAAAGGTACTGAACTAACTTGTAAAAATGTACTGAATTTTTAGATTAACATACTGAAATGTCAAATTGTTGCAGTAAACCAGCAACCATGCACAAAACACACACACAAAACATAATTGAAACTTCACAAATATAGTCTATAAAAATAAATACAATTTGTAGTATCTAGACGTCAAACTTAAAATTAGTTGTCGAAAAAGGCCCTCGACAAGCTCTCCGTGAACGATATAAACATTTTGATAGTAGAAGTTGAAAGTAGTTATAGAATACCGATTAGATAAATTCCGACTCGACACTACTACCTCTATTCGATTTCGTGTATTCCTATTTGATTTGTAGTTACAGAATAGGGCCGCATGACAAATAATGAATTCACACTAAGTGAATTAATTCTCTCTAATACTTGTTTTTATCAATAAATTCAATAAATTAAAGAATGTAGGATATATGAACTACTGTACAACATTGTATGTTGACACAGTTCTCTAATTTACGTGTGTATAATATTACATATATATTATACCGACAATATTATGCCAATAAAATTATCACCTTTTATTTAAATTTGGGTCATTAAATGCTTAAATAAACAAGGTCTCATTTATATTACATACATGTGACATTAAATGACAGTAAAAAAACATTAAACCCAAAATAAAACAGTAGGAATATACTACAGCAATGTGAAGAATAAAAAATACTGAAATATATTATTTTATACAACTGAAATATACTATTTTAAATTACACAGAAAACATTTTAGTGATGTAAGAGAGACAAAATGATTTTGCACATTATATTAAAATAAGTGCATTAATACTTTAATGCACTTATTAGTAAACTGGACGACCTTAAACATCTACATCTATATATCTACAGATATACCTGTAACAAATTCACTTTTAAGCAAATATACATAAATAAAAGCTACTGCCTTCAAAAAATAACCTGTTTCCTACAATGTCAGTGTATTGGAATAGTTTTTACGCAGTTAGGAAGTTTAAATAGGAGATGGAAAAGCCTGCAATATGACGGTAGAATTTTAAAAAATTTGAAAAACACTCACTCTGACGTCCCATCCACAACTTTCCCATCTTCACCAGACTTTTGCTCCACATCCATTGTGGCGACAGTCTCACCAGGTGCATTATCAACTTCCATTGCTTCGGGTGTTTGGGCGTTTTCGGGTTTAGAGGGAGATTCGGGTTCGGGTTTAATAGTGACGTCAAGATCGGGCCCTAAACTAGCAGTATCTGAGGGAACTGTAGTCGTTTCGACAGCGCTAGTGGCATTATTATTGTCTGGTTTACTCGTAGCTGCTGCAGCAACAGTTGGGGAAACTGACATGAAATTATGCTTTGGTATGACGAGGAACTTTCTCCCTCCCAGGAATTCCACATATTGTGGCCTGGGTACCTCAGTGGGTTCCTCACTGGTATGCTGAATATTATCTACTATTTTCGAATTGTGCGGTAACCAAGTAGTGACCGACCCAACTAGAGACTTATTTTCCGAAGGGGAAGGTTGGAGAGAGGAGAGATCGGTAGCAATATTGGGCAAAGGTTGCAACTGTGGTGGTCGGGGAATCAAGCGTGGTAGCTCAGGTAACTTCTCAGGATTGATATTAGACTCTTGAGCATAAGGCGGATCGCCCGAACGAGGTATTCTCTGGAGTTTAGGTAAAACTGTGGATTGTACCCCTGTTGATTTCAGAGTGTTAATGGGTGTTAGAGGTGGTGGAGCTACAATTGTCGTAGACTGATTGGGTTTCTGGCCTTGTTCTAGATGACAGTTCTGTAGAAGAACAAATATAATTACTCTCTGTCATTTCAGTGGCATTTTTATCCTAAACTAGGCACCCTTAATTTTCAGAAACCGCAATAAGGAACGTTTACACACACAGCAACTACCACCAGTAGTAACATTTGAAATATGAATAGCATCAAGAAACAGCTTGTTCAATCAGTCAATTCTGGATATATTATTATTTAAGTTTATAATAAGTTGCGCTCCAAATTTGAAGAGAATCTTATGCTTTATATAATAGTTTTTAAATAGTTAGATTGTACTTCTGCCACGATTATAATTTAGAAATTCTAGAATTTAAGAGTGCCAATCAAAATTCCATCATTACATGAATAATAGCGGCTGTGAATGGAAAAATTATGGAAAATATCTGTTGAACTGTATTCTTGGCTGCATATTTTTGAAATTATACTCAAAACTTACCGCATGAAGGTGGTTACCGCAAGAAGGTACCGCTCTCGTCGTGGTGAATAAAATATCAAGGAATTTCGAATTTACGAAAATATACTAATTATTTAGAAAAACGTTGTAGATTAAAAATGTTTATTTTGTATCTTGTTTAACAACATGTAGACCAAGGCTTTGAAAATGGTAAAAAGTGAAAAAAAAAATAATAGTAGGATGAAACCCATTGGAAGAGGAAGACTTTTTTCACATAACCTCAAAATGTATGTGAAAAATTCAAATAACCAAGTTTTTAGTTTTTTATTTGTTTTACAAAAAAAATTTTTTAAAGAAATTTAGTGAAAACTTACCTTTTTATGTCTCAAACACATTGTAATTTTTTTGGTTTAAAATATTTATTTTTTCGCCTTATTTTGACTTAATATAGAAATAGCACCCTAATTTTCATTCGAAAATGCTCGCATCAAAATATGTGCTTTTTAATATAGTCGGTGGGCTTTTTGTTCGTTGAAATCTCTACTTTCTGATGGTGTAAAAAAATATATACATTACTATGGTAAATGTTCTCAGAAAATGCAAATAAACGAAAAAAACTCGAAAAATAAACGAAAAGATTAGTGACAAGGATTTTCCTGTAAACAAACAGAAGAAGATGCTGATGCTAACATAATTAAGATGTCGATAGAAATTGCCAGAGATACTAATAAAACTGTCATTGTTGTGGGTCAAGATATTGATCTTTTGAATCAATTAAATTCAAATAATCATAACATTTTTTTCTAAAGCCAGGTTCTGGAAATGTAAAAGATCTATTTTTCACGTCTAATAGTTTCAAATATGAATCCTTCAAAAATATTGTTGCATTTCTGCATTGTTTTTCTGGTTGCGATACAACATCTGGATTTGCCGGAAAAGGAAAGAAAAGTATCATAAATTCATTATTAGACGATAAAAATTTGTCAAATTTGGCCAACATTTTTTATAAAAAAGATGCAAACAAAGAAGATATATAAAAATGGATTACAATTAATATTACAATTAATCAATTTATAAATGTAAAAATGATAATATAACACTGAATCAATTAAGATTTCGAAAATATCAATTGGCAAAAATTAAATCATCTTTCACATTGGCAAATATCCCACCCACAAAAGGCGCAGCAGAACAACATTATCACATTCAGCAGGGCATAACAGGGCACATTATCAGCTTCAAACTTGGCTGGGTAACAAACTGACAGCAACAGATTGAGGCTGGAAGCAACATCAACGTGGCATTATGCCCAAATTTACAGAAAAGGAATTAATTCCGGAAATATTGCTCAAAACTATTTGTTGCAGCTCTGCTGTTAACTGGATGTAAGTTTAAAATGTGGTTGCCGAAAACATGGTTTAAAATGCACAAATTTATGCTCAAATTGTCATGGTTCTGAAAAATGCTCCAATGTGGAAGAAAACATCTACGAGGAAGTTAATCATTCAGATGAAATTGTGGACGAAGAAAGTAGAGATTTCAACGAACAAAAAGGCCACCCACTCTTTTGAAAAAGCAGATATTTTGACGCGAGAATTTTCGATTGAAAATTAGGGTGCTTTTTCGATATTAAGTCAAAATAAGGTGAAAAAATTAATATTTTAAATAAAAAAACATTTTAAATAAATACAGTGTGTTTGGAGCATAAAAAGGTAAGTTTTCACCAAATTTCTATGAAACATTTTTTTTTTAAAGGAAAAACCAAAAATTTGGTTACCTATTTGTATTTTTCACATAAATTTTGAGGTTATGTGAAAAAAGTGTAAATACAAAAGTTGTAGATCTTTTTATTACCTATTTAACTTTTTTCCATAGGACTTGTAGTTTTGCCGGAAATCAAGATAAACCGTTTTTTACCATTAAAAAATCACCCCCTCCACTTCCGAACCTCAAATCGCCCGTAAATTATTTTTCCTTTCATTTTTGTTATATTCTCTTCCTTTTCCTGGGTTTCATCCTACTATTATTTTTTTTTGGTTTCAAAAATTATCGACCCTGGTCTAATGTTCTAATTGTTTAACATAAAAGTGAATACAGTAGAACCTCAATTATCCGAACATTCTCGTTACATTCAGGGTTCTAAATCTAGCTTCAGTTGGGCAGAATCAGTTGCACATTTTTTGGCCACAAGTAAGTGTACGTAAGACAGAGGTTTAACCAATTATTTTAATAAACATTAAATTTGACAATATATTTTAATTATATTATATTTGACTTATTATATTATATATTTGACTATATTTTTTAATAAGCTATATTTAATATTTTATTTATTTAATAGGCTATATTTATGAATGAATTGTGAACTGAACTACTATCCTCAAAGGCGAGAAATTTCTAAATTATAAAGCCCTGAAAACAGCCAATTTACTTCAAAACGGCTTCTGTATATACGAGGATTGACAAAGAATCTACTCGGTTTATTTAATGTTGTAATTAATTTCTGTCTGTTTTTGTTTGGTTAGACTTTTTTGACAACAGAAAAGACGTTTGGCACAGATCATAATCAACAGACACATTTTCATATTTCGTATGCTACAGACCATTTTATAAGGCCCTCCAAGAAAACAGCCAATTTACTTCAAAACAACTTCTGTATATAGGAGGATTGACAAATTGATAAAGAATCTTCTCAACATGTATGGCTTAAGTTTATTTCATGTTGTGATTAATTTCTGTCTGTTTTTGTTTCGTTAGACTTTTTCGACAACAGAAAAGAAATAAACTATAAACGCAAAATTGACATTTCAATATACAAGTCTCCAACTATTTTATAGACTATAAACTAAGAAAGCAAATTAACTGATTACGGCTTTTCATGAATATTTTTTGATCGTTCCTTATTCCGTTTCTCGTGCAAAAATTAATGATAAATTAAGGATCATAGCATAATTCTTTTTTACATCGTACCTTGCATACATAGGGCAGCGTCAAGTGGGGTGCCAATCCCACGCATTCGTGATGATACAAACAAAGGCACAGACGACATTGCAGTGTTGGAATGATACCGTGCACTCCCTCACACCTTATAGAACACGGCTGACACGGCTTGTCCTCGTCTCTGTTAAAACTAATATGTTTGGATTGAGATATTAAGGAAAGGGGGAAGGTTACTAAGAAAATGGGATAGACTTTATAGGCGTAAAACTACTTCCAATACAGTAACACAAAACTTAAAAGAGATTAAGAATAGATGTTTGAAATACTATTTAATGAAAATACACAGCAGGGCTAAATTAAAATTCCGCATAGAATTTACAGAACTTTTATAGCTCTATGTCCTTTTTTGAATTATAAAGAGAAGAATAAATACAATTTCATTTATTTGATATACATGTTACAAAATTAGTAAGGAAATAGCATTTATAAAAATTATTCTCAATATAAATTGTGACTATTAACAGAAAAAAATGAATTACTATTATAATTAGGCTTACAACTTAATATACTTTAAAATTTTCATAAATGATACTATTTAAATTTTAAATATTTGTTAACGAGTTACTTAGGTATACGGAAAAATATTTTTTTTAGGTACCTATTTGTGAGTTGAACGGCATGTAATAGAAGTAAAAAAAATGTTACAAACAATTAGTTGGCATCAGATGGCAAGTTAGTGAAAATGTTTTTATTAAAACAGGGAGAGGTTTTAGAGAAATTAGGGAGATTTGGATGAAAAAATAAGATGGATTCATACTAGTGATTTGGTTTTAACTTTAAGTTTACTGATTGGTCAAACTGATGACCTATGAATAGATGTAAATGAAATCAAATTAAACAATGGTGAAATTAATGTTGGGACAAAAATAATTAGAATAGTATTTCAAGCAGTCAATTCTTTTAAAATAAATACGATAATTGTAAAATACTTACTTTGACCACTTTCCCACTTTTCTGTTAGGAGTGCTTCTTATAGGGGTAGACTCTGTCTCCATTTCCTCTTCAGACTTGACTGTCTTTTTGTCTTTCTTACCTGGTAGTTTTATCTAAAAGGAAATGTCACTAAAAATATTTTGACAGAATCAAAGATTACTTAATTTAAGCTGTGTTAAAAAATAATTTTATGAATAATTGTATGTATATATTTGCATATTTCACATAATAAAATATTTCCCAAATATGTAATATTCAAAAGTAAGTGCAGTAAATCATCAAAGCCTCACTAATATTAAAGATGACGAATAATGATGAAAAAGTTTTTGTTAATAAAACTGTACCTTGAAGTTGCCTAGAGCCTTTGCTGTGGGTTTGACGGGTCTTGATACAGGACTATCAGCTGTTTCTATTGGTCCTACCTTGGGGCTGTATACTCTGGGGCTAGAAATCTTTGGACTGGATATCTTGGGACTTTTAGGAGACTTAACAGTTTTTCCAAACGTCTTCTTAACTAAGGTGACTGGCGTAGCTTTGTTTTTGGCATCACGTATAATTTCCTTTTCAGGATCATCAATGCCGAGAGATTCTTTAAAGAATGTGAAATTGTCCAAAGTCAACTCTTTGTTTTTCAGATTTTCTGCAACTTCTCTCATAGAACGCACCTTTTTACCCGATGGGGTATAATAGTATATATCTCCGTTGCGTTTACTATTGCTATCATTTACAGCTCTCCAAACCAGTTCGCGTTTCCATCCAAACTTAAACGGTTTCAAATATTTTGAATCAGATAAGTCAATAGAGATTTTCGGCTTTTTAGAGGGATGTGATGGGCTTCCTGCTGAAGTTCGAGATTTGAGAGTAGTGACCACAGGGCTAAGGACCTCGTCCTTAATCTCTAAAGGTAAGTCATTTTCTGCTTCTATTTTTTCTGAACCGTTTTCGGTTGACTTTCTACGATTATGAGGGGAAAGGATAATGTCACTGTATCTTTTATTTGGAATTCGAGCACGTTTTCCTTTGCCCAGGGTTTGTTTAGGCGGCATATTGAGGTCGCCATCATTAGTAGATTGATCATCTACAAAAATGAAAATTGCTTAATAGTGTAAGCAAATAAATCTACCTAAGTAAACGTTTTATACGGGTTTACAAGTAATTCCAGTTTTATAATTCCTATGATAACTATAACTACCGTTACCCCGCTTAGTCCTTAGCTCCCGATTATTCTGTTTTGTTAAGATTTCGTGTATATAATGTACATAAATTTCATTTATCTGCTAATGTTTAAAATGCAACATGATAATCGTTAATCCGCACTGCTATTCTATATGTGAATAAAGCCATTAAGTAACTGTAAAAAGTTGTTTCAACTCTTTTCATCGACCCCTGGACGTAACAGACCTTTCTTCAACGTCAGCTATCTAAGGTCCCCAAGGTGCCGCCGTTTGGGGTAACGTGGTCCCCGTATATGATAAATCATAAGTAGGCGCCCGGTAAAATACTGTAGCGAGGTAAAAGCGTCACAAAATGGCTATAACGATAATTATATTGTATAAAATAACATTATAACTATATAAAATAACAGTAATTATTTTTAACATAAATTATAATAAAAAATTAAATCAATAATTAAGTATAACTATAACAGTCCAGTGAACTCTGAACGCGATCCAAATACTAATAACGAGAATATGGAAAGAAGCCTATTTGAAACCAAACAATTATCTGTATGAAAACAAGGTCACGAGAAGATCCATTCACTAAAATGTGACTCTCTTATCTTATCCGCATTATCAGCTACAATTTGAAATTTGCCAAGTTGTGTGAACTGACAACAATCCATCAGTTACTTTGGCGGGTACATAAAACCGCTAATTAAATAGAGCGAACACAACAACATAATGAGTACAATAACAATACTTTGCATACCATTTAGTCCGTATTTAAAAAGAAAAGTTTTTAGGAGAACAGCGCTTATAATATTTTCCATTACACTTGACAAATCTTATGATTTTTACGAAAATGTCACAAAAATTGACGTTTCTTATGAGAATATAATTATATTAAAAATATAACTCGAATTTATATATTTGTACAAAAGCTAAATAAGGCCTAACTCATACACAGGTGTCGTTTATTTTAGTTGTTGAAAAAATTTTATTTTTACATTTTAATTGGCTATATAATATATATATATATATATATATATATATATATATATATATATATATATATATATATATATATATATATATATACCTACTTATCTAGATTTGTGATCTAATTGCTAGGCCTACTCACTGACTTAGGCCTAGTTCATAAAACACCTACTTACTAAAAATTAATATTAAAACAGTACTTTAGCAAAGAACCTAAACTTACTTATACTGGGAACTTATACTTAAAATTACTGGGAATCAAAATATCTGAAATACGAAACAAAATAGTTTAGTTCTCGGAAAACCTTGTTACAATGATTTATGTGTTTGTATTATTATTTAGCTATGTATCCATATTACAAGAAGCACTTTTCAAAACTCAGTGGATTTTTGTAGCGGAGAGTGCTGTATTTTATGAATAGCTTTTTATGTAAAGCAAAAAAGAAAACTATAGATTTCTTTTTTGCACTTAGTGCGCACTAACAATTACTAAATTTTTAAATGTGACCCATGCATAGTTTTTGTCAGGCACAGTTTTTGTTTAAACATTACCCAATGATTACGTATTATCATTGTACCCACCTTTCTCATTCATCTCCAAGTCTGACGCAAGTTTGTTAGATTCGTCTTTTTCTTCATTTGCATTTTCATCTTCTGATTTCAACTCACTAGCCTTACGCTTTTTTCCTTTCAATTTTTCTTTATCATTCACAGAATCGTCTGTAATTTTTTGATCTGATTTATCATTTTCCTTGGATTTTTCCTCGGTAGCTGATACATGGGCATCCTTTTTGTTTTCATTTATTTGTTCTACATTACTATCACCATTTAAATTTGGCGCCGCCTCATCAACCATATTCTCAGATGCAGTAGCATCATTTTCTGATATTGAAGATTTCGATCTTCCACGTGATCTTTTAGTATTTTCCATATTTAAGTAGCGGTAACACCTAACTGTACCATTCAGTATTTACAACACTTTAATTATTATTACGTACATCGGCATTTGCTCTATGTCGACTTTTTCCAATCCAATGCGTCATTTAGGTAACTAACTCAAAAAACACTTCATCACAAAAGTTTTGATAACAGGTGCACACCGAAAACTACTATTCTATAATTTGCTGGTACCTGTATTTATTTTACACTTACTTGTAAACAATAAATACTGACGATTTTGTGCTAAACTTCTCAAAAAAACCAGCAAACGCACCGTAGCGGTACAAAAGCTTGTCAAGCTAAGATGGCAGCATCGTCGGCTAAAAAAATAGCGGGCACAACGTTGTGACCAACCCGGGAAATTTAAAATTGTTCGTAATTAAATTTTGTTGTATAGGATCTTAATTATATTAATATTTGCTTAAAACAGTAAACTCAGCTTGAATGCTGGAATTTGTTAGCTTAATATTGCGCTGAGAAGTTTCTCGCTGTTTCAAATCAAGATACATGTCATTTGAATCGCAAATGAGAGGCTGGCAACAGTCGTCGGTCAGTCGCAACCACAAAACATACTTTTTACCTATTTAATTTATGGCATGACCTGTATTATCCTTCGACCATGGTCTACATATCCTTCCACCATATATTTATGGTCGAGGATATTATCCACAGATTGTTAATAGTATATATCTGTGGTATTCTAGATGTCTTGAGTATCAAGGATTGTTTGTTATCTATTAGCATGGACATAGAAGAAAAGTTCCTACTTCTGTGGCATGGATCTTTAAACACCTGTGACGATATAACATTATGCGGTGATCTCTTATTTATCTATGAAATTATTAATGGTCACTCTGGTCTGATTCGTATTAATAACGAGAAACGAGAGTAATACAGAAAGTTTTTATACTTTTTCATGTATACGCAATATGACGAGCCATAGAGCACAATATTATCATACAGAAAATACAGTATTCTGCTCGCTGATATTACTGAAAACATGATCAAGTGACAAAAGCATGCCACAGGGATAGAAGCTTCGACCATTATGGTCGAAGGATAGAAGTCAAGCATCCAGAAGCCACACACCCACAGACCATACACCACACACCCACGGAACAGAGATTAACAATATACGTAGTCATAATTTATGCGGGTGGATCCGGCACAATGTCCCTAAAGTGATCCGGCAGGGGTGAATGTGATGTCATATTTGTGTGTGACTTTAAAATTTAAATACATAAGTACTTTAGTAATCAAAATCGTTATTGTTGGTTTTTTAAAACTTTAAACAATGGTAAACTTTATTAGATAATTTATTTTATCTAGTACCTACTTTATTTAAAGGCTATTCTATTATAGATCTTAAAAAGATCATTATTAATGATTGAAGATTTAATATATCAATATTATAATAAATCATAAGAAAATATACTTGATATTAATGAAAACCGCTGTAAAACAATGCTTTTCCAACCGACAAGCAGGATTATTGACACCATGTGACGTCGTGCACAAAGTCGTACGAAATTGGATCGCCAAGTGGGTTGATCTTGGAAAGTAATAGTATCACGTAAATAGTGCATGTATACGTGGTATGTGAGTATTTTGCTATATCACACGTGAGATCACGTTTTGCGATATCACCGTAATGATCACATCATACTTTGGTCTTCGGTAATGTAATATGTCAATTTTTAGATGTTTTGTGTGTCAACTGCTAAGATAGGCCTATCGTTTTTGGTTTTGTCGTTTTGTGTTACGCGTTGTCCCTTTGTCTATGATTTTGTCACAATTTTGTCAAGTCAAGTGGCAAGTGGTTGTCATTTGTCATTAGTGGGTTTTGTGTTTCTGTTTGATATGATATTGGCAATGAATAGAACATTATTTGCATTTAATGTTTCTACTATTTTTGTATTATATTTGATATTAGAGTAGCACAACCAATCCGAATAAATAGTCTTGTAGTTTAGTTTTCTACGCTGCTTTATTGAAATTTAGGATTTGTTTGGAAATAATCTCATAAAATGGTTGTCTGTTCTGCAGAACATGGATTACAGACTGATGTTGTTTTTGTTATTGAGGCTACAGCTGTGAATGGAGCTTATATAAACGATATAAAATCAAACTATATTATTCCATCGTTGGAGTAAGTATTTATATTACAAATGTACTACTGCCGGCTATAGGTGTATTACTCGTAGCAGTGGGACTATCCTCATTAATACCTTAGTTTCCAGACATACCCCACTGGTGGTGGTCCCAGTCTATTGCTGGGGAGCCACCAATCATTACGAGCCACCAATATGATAATAGTAAATTTGAAAGTCAAATATTGGCACTGGACACTCTAATCCATAGAACTGAACTATTAATACTTTACCATAAATAAATACGTCCTAGATATATAAGTCCTAAATATACAGGAATGTGTTTAACATTTAATTCTTCAGTAGGTATGTATGCAATTAAATATTAAAGTAAGAATTAAATATTAAACCCATTCCTGTATATTTAAGAATAATACCTCATGCTTGAAACTGAATTAGAACATGAAGTCTCCATGTTCTAATTCAGTTTCAAAGGCCTGTATATTAACTATGATGACTTTGAACGGATAATTGAGTATGGTTTGAGGTACTGGTTACATATCAGTATAACCTTGCTGTATTCTGATAGAAAATTCATAGCTGAGTTATTTTTAATACATAATTAACTGGATTAAATCACCAACAGTACTTTATAAAATTTAGTTACTTAACTATGAACTGTTTTGTTGCTTCAGGTATTTTAGTCAAGGGAACATAGATGATACAAATTATGTTTCGGAAAATGCAAATTCCATCTACGGTATCGTAGTTTATCAAGCGGCAGATTGCCTACCACACCCTAGTAGTGATACCTATGGCCCTTTCTCCAGCCCCACGAAATTATTAAATGCCATTGATCGATTAGAGTAAGTTAAAGTTTATTAGTAAATATAATTGGATGTTGCATTGCTTATTCTCTTAGTTTACTTGGTGGAAAAGGTGAATCCCATTCCAATATTGCAGAAGGCTTAGCTACAGCCTTGCATTGCTTTGAAGAACTTCAACAAAAGAGAGAATCTAGTTCTACGGTTCAAAAGCATTGCATATTAATATGTAATTCACCTCCATATTTACTTCCAGTTTTGGAATCTCATGTTTATTCAGGAAAAACAGCTGAACAACTGGCTGCAATATTACAAGAAGTACGGAACATAATATTATATGGCTATTGCACTATAAACATGTTTTTCCTTTTTAGAAAAATATCAACCTTTCTGTGATATCACCCAGAAAAATTCCGTCTCTATATAAACTGTTTGAAAAAGCTGGAGGTGATTTAACATCATCGCAAACCAAAAATTATGCCAAGGATCCAAGACATCTGGTTTTACTCAAAGGATATAGGTAAAAAATTAGTTTATTATAAGAATTTGAGACCATAGGATGGTATTATTATCAACGAGAATAGGGCCAAACGACAAGACATAAAATAGGGAACGTGCCAAAAATTTTAAAAATAAAAATAATACTAAAACAGCATAACGTTGTAATAAAATGTGTACTCCACAAAAAAACAAGATATCTAATTCCTCGCGATCAATATGAAGGATCTAAACAGCGATAAAATTGAAGCTGCCAGAAACGAGCTGTGACATCACAACCCGCAATATTTACTAGGCGTTGGCCCAGAAAGCGGCCATATGAACTATGAAATCAAGCGGTCAAGTGCTGGTATCTCCCTTAGTCGACGAATCGGTCTCCTCGTCGCTTGTAAATTTTAGGATGTGGCGTCACGACTTTGAACCTGTTTGAAACCATTCGCTCGCGCATGAAACTTTTTTTTTGCAATAAAAAAAATATGTGAATGTTCCCTATTCTTATAACTTTAAGAATAGCGACAGTTTTATTGTACTATAATATTATAATGATTATATTAATAGCAAAACTCATTTAAAATCAATTTTCTGTTTTAAAATAATTGTATTTCGATACTTTTTTACAATATTCAGGGCCGGATACAGGGTTTTCGGGGCCCGGGACAATATAGAAAGTAAAGGCCCTTTCAATTAATAAATATCTATTGATGATTTTATTTTGATATTTGAAAAACAAATTTCACTATTAGGATACATATAATTAATTTTTTTTTTAATCGTTTTTGCAGTTGCTAATATTTATTACATTTAAGTATGAAGAATTGAAAGTAGATTTTAGATTCAATCACTGAATATAAATTTTATATAGAATGAAAATATCCCTTTTTTTGGATATATAGGTGCTCATTAATTGTTTTTAAATGAACAATCTTACTTCAATACTTTACATGTAATGATTCAGAGAAAAAATCAAGTTCAGACAATTTGTTAGGTCGAATTAAATTATCGTTCAGTTTTATAATGAACATATTTATAATATTTCTAATTTATCCAATTCAAATATTAAATAATAGGTACAATCTCGGATATATGAGTGAAGTAATTATTTGCATTTAGTCTTAAAGAGAGACCGATTAGTCCCCCTGCTGGAAATCTTACCCCTAGCCAAAGTCAGATTCAAAACACCGGCATTCCTATTACCTCACTTCCAAGTCCTTTGGCAGGGAGCGACAGCCCCATACCTGGAACTAGTCAGCCGAATACCAATATTCTCGTAACCAATACAACCCCAGGAGTTGCAGCTAATGTTAATCAAAATACTGTTTATAGACCTCCGGGTGCGCAAGGTATCTACTGTAAAACAGATTTTTAGTTTGAAATAAAATTATTTTATTTTTAAATAGGAATTAATACAAATCTGGTACCTCCTCAAAAAGTGAATGTACCTGCGGGAAGAATGATGCCCATCATGCAGGGTTCTGCCCCTCCTGGATACCATGCAGTTGCAGGTTAGTGGTCCTATTAAAGATTTCACACATTTCCAGAACTACACAAAATATGTAAAATTACAACTACGTAATTTTATATTGTCTATTGTTAAGAAATGTCCAAATGGTATTGGATAATAAGGAAAAATCATTTCTGTTATGATCTTCAAAGTGTAACAATATTAATAACCTTAATACTTACCTAAATTTTCTCAAAAATCTGGTAAGAGTGCAACTGTACCTACAATATATGCTAAAATTTATATAGGTCATGTAAATCGGACATCCCCTCACTGGCCCATGCCTCCCCCTTCGCAGCAGCCAAGGCCGTATTTACAGCAACCGAATCAACAAGGAAATCCAACGCAAAGCAGTGCGCTTATCGCGCAGCTTACTCAGCCTCTTGCACAGCCACCATCTTCTATTGCAGGACCAGGTGTTAATCAATTCGGACAAAGTAATAATCCACTATTTCAACAAATGAGACCATCATATAATTATATGTTTCAGTGCCTAATAGCTCGCAAATAAACAAAATGAACATGAATCCTCAAGCGAATGTACAGACTTCCATGGCGCAGAATCAGGCCGGCATACAGACTTCTATTGCACAAGGGTCGCAACCCAACCAAGTAATTACTTCGCAAGCTCAGGTAGATAAAAGCAATTAGGAAGCTGATTAATATAAGTAGATTGTTATCCATAAGTAACACTTTTCAGAGTACACCTCAAGGTCAACCTCAACAAATGGGTACTGTTAGAGAGAGGCACACGATTTGGCAGGGGTCGCTGGAATGGATTGAAAAGCCTAAGAATGCCACTGACCAACACAAAATCACACACTACGTTCCTTGTCAAGTTTCTGCTAATTCTAAAGATGGAGAACCAGAGTTGTAAGTTTATTATTGAGGGAATCGGTATTATGTTTTATGTATTTAATTTGTAGGAAAGCAGATGGTTGGCCTCAAAAACTCATAATGCAGCTTATGCCAAAGCAGTTAATTGGTAATATAGGTGGCGCATATTTAAAAAATTCAAAATCTGTGCTATTTCACCCACAACCGTGCGATGCATTGGAGTCTTTGACCAGAGTCATGAGCTCAGGCTTTGTAAGTACTTTAAGAGAGGGATCCATATGTGACAGTCATACGTGTCAAGTTTTGACTAAAATTCCAAATTGCTGAAAATAAATGAATTGTAAAGAATGTATGCACGAAACATGGAACACTAAAAAATTTTTTGAAAAGTTCTATTTATCTATCTATCTACAAAGAGTTATGCGTATATTAACACTATAATACTATTTATTAAAGCTATTAAAAGATATAGCGAACGCATTTTAAGATTATCCATATTTTATGTAATGTTTCCAAACACTGCATTTTATGATTATATTGCAGTTTCTACAATTTTAGCTAGCTACAAGGAATGATTACTAATTTTGATAAATTATCTTGCTTGAATATTCTTTTTAAGATTCGTTGCAATAATTTCAGGCAGGCTGCGTCCATTTTACAAGCATTCCAAACCCTTCTGCGTGTGACATCAAAGTCCTAATCCTACTGTATACAGCAGACAAAAGAGCTTACCTTGGATTTATTCCAAATGACCAGGCCGCTTTTGTTGACAGGCTGAGGAAGGTTATACAACAGCAAAAGTCCACTCAACAAATGCGACAAGTAAATATACTTTCACATATATTTTTATGTAAATACTATGCTACCTCTTCTAGGCTGGTCCTGGGGGTCCTTCGATAAACCCCCAAGTAGGCACACCTCCACAAATGCCAGGTGCAAATGGCCCTGCAACATCCCAAAACACCCAGCAGAATTTATTGATATCTCAGACGAATACTATTTCCATGGGAGGAGGACAAATTACGCAAAATGTCACCCCCGGCGGCCAACCTGGTCAAGGAATGGGGGGTATTATAGGGCAGAATATCTCAGCCGGTGGCATGCGACCTAATATTAGAATGCAGGGCATTCAGCCGGGAAATAGTCAGCCTAATATGCAACCCAGCATGATGCAGGCTCCTGTACAAAGAGCGCCTTTTGAGAACCAGCTTGAAGTTGAACGTAGGCAGAATTTAGAGAAGATTAACCAACTCAAACAGACCCTGGAAGCGGCACAGCAACAAGAGCAGCAATATAAGAGTCAGTTGGAGAGAATTAGTCACATGAAGACTTCACAACTACAGGAAGCTTTACAGATTGCCCAACAAACTGAAATGCAGTTCAAGATGCTTGAGAATGTAACATTACTGTTTAATTGGGAAACGTTTATTTAAGCTAAATGTAAATTTCTTTGTAGCAACGTCAGCAGCAGATTGCTAATCAAGGTAACCCTCAAGCTGCAACAGTACAACAGCAGCAAAGGCTTATGAGGCCCGTTATGTCTAATAATCCTGGGCTAAGGCATCTGTTACAACAGGTAAGTGTAACTTTATAAATGTACATGTGATCATACTGAAATCATATTATGTATATAGCAACCACAGTATAGGCAACAGTTGATTAATATGCAACAAATGGGAGCGGGTGGACCTAGGCCGCAAATGGGGCAGCAGCTGCCGAATGCTGGAAATCAGCAGAATGCGTTTGATGAATCAAGCTTCGATTTTAATATTATTTAAGGGACAAAGTATTTTTTACCTATTTCAACAACTCGATTATCTATATCAATAGTTTTCATAATTATGTACTGTTTATAAATAACAACAGATATCTTCTTGTATTATTAAGCTTTAGCTACACATTTGGCGTTAGTTGCAGTATGCACAAATATAATCTGTACCTACATGTGATGTCGTTACACTCAAATATGTTAATAAAATTGAACAAAATCCTGAAACCACTTTTATTTTTTATATTATATTCTAGAAACCCCAGATTATAGTAATCTGATTATAGTAAAATGTGTGTACGATAATAATAATGAGCAATATAATTCCAATGTTCAACCAAGATCTACCGATCTCAAATATCGGTTTTGGTTCCAATGAAAATTACTATAGAGATTGTGCAAAATACATCATGGCCCTAATATGACAATAGAAAATGTTTTTAAAACTGCAAACATGTTTACATAGGTTGCAATATGCAGTCGCTTCTATTAAAGTCTGAAAAAACTGTAAGCTGACTCCAAGATAATATACGGTAGACGCACAGCTGGAACAAAAAGAAAAGACCCATTGAAGTGGCAACCGCAGCGAAATTGTTAAAATATTCAAGCAAACCAAATGAAATTAAGTGGCATAAGTCGTTTGAACTAGTGTTTAAAAAATCACTGCTGGATTTCCGTCTGCAAGGGTAGAAAATGTAACTTAATTACATGAATTCTTTATTCTGTATTTCAGAAAAATTTTGTATTTTACAATTTTTCAGGCTACACAAATTTTGAGTTTGAAGAATATTACAAGTTCCTCGTGTTTAATTACTAATTTTTTACAATTAAAATATCCTGTGTATTAAAATAAATAAATAAAACAATTTTAGAAATTATTCTTTTCAAAAATCTCATAGTAGCTCAGATGTGACAAAAATGAGAAAGTTTTAAAAAAAAATTAGTGATTTAAATGAGTAAATAGTGAATATTTATTGTGTTTTGCGAATTATGCTAAGATACTCTACAGGGTCTTTTCTTAGTAAAATTACACTGTCAATAAAATAGCCTATACATAAAGAACAATGCCCCACAGAGTTACATATGAGTCTGCAGAGTTACAGGAGCTTCGACGAATCAAGCTACAATAAAAAAAAGATTATTGATAAGTAGTTCAGAAAATCTTAATGATTGAACTATGATCACTTTTAAAATATGTGTTAATTTTGAACACAAGTGTAGTTATTTCATAATTACGGCATATTATAATTTTAAGTGAATAATCTGATCCATGATTGGATGACCCTCTGATTTAATGACCTCGATACCATTTTATAGGTAAATATGAATATGCTATAAGATAATTTACAACCAATAGTTACTCCCAAATATTTTATATGATCAGTCTATTGATCTCATTTGAAGACCAATTTATATATTGCTGGGCACCAAGATATATTTAAAATAGTTGACTATGCACTTTAATCATAACCGTATATATGAAAGTGACATTACCTTTTCTAACTGTTCTGCTCATCAACTGTTCGGTGCTACTACAGCGCTAGCATCGGACAAAATATTGTATCCCAATCCAAGCGGCCATCTGCATGTCCAACTGAATTTAAAGTTCCTGATACATACAGACAGTGCAAACAGTCTTCGATCATAGTGGACTACCAGGCGAATTGACAGAATCATCTAAGAGCATCCAGAAAATGTGATTCTACAGTTGAAATGGTAATCTCAGCTGTACTATAATAATTTTTTTAAGATGCCCTTTGAGAACCAACAAAGTTCAATTTGTAAAATAGTATTGCGAAGGCGACAGATTGAAGTTTCTTTTAATGAAGCGTTTGCTGGTGCCAGCACTGTCGATGATTTATAACATCATTAAACATTAATTTGAATTGCAAGGCTGTGTTGGTTATAAACAGCTAGGTACACACGTATACATACCACTTAGATTACAGCTAGTGCAACATTAGCATTCTACTATTGCATTAAATTTTAAAACCAGTCCAAATTTTAGCTAATGTATATCACATATATCGGTTGAATAGATTACATATATTATTAACAGGCGAGTTAATTCCTACGTTAGTTCTACTGAAAGTGGAATAGAATGTATTATGTGCACGAGAATTCTGTTTAGGCACCAAGAATTGTAGAGGTGGACAGTCAACCTGGTTATGAACCAACTGGTACAAAAAAAGGTAATGCTTGACTTTTTCTTCTACATTGGTGAGATTTTAAATTAAATGTACTTAATAACACTTCATTTTCCAAGCCCCGGGGAGGTTAAAAGAAGTTATTTTTCCAGTTTCTAAGATAAAGACATATCGTTTATGAAAACTTAAAATAAAAGCGGGCCAAGGTTTGAACCCTACAGCACTCCAGAGCTAGCTATATGTTAAATTTGTAGCCACCATGTTCCACAAATTGTTGCCCATTTAATAAATACGATTTTAATAAACATATAAGATTATCTGTAAACCCAAAGGGTTTGAGTTTAGCAAGTAACAATAAGTGATCAATCTGGTCGAAAGCTTTTTGTACTTCCGTATAGATAATGTCAAGTTGACCTCCTGAATCCCTTTGCAAATCGATGAAATTTGGGCTTTCTTTAAGGGCCGACGCGTATTTCCCGAGTTATATATTTTTTAAATTGTCTGGGCTCTCTATGACCCCTTTGAGTCGACAAAAATTTGGCACAGTTATCGATAACAATATTATAAACATTCCCTGAAAATGAATTTATGGGCCTACGCTTACTTCCCGAGTTATAATTTTTTTAAATTTTCCGGGCTCCTTAAGACCCCCCTGAATCCCGTTGCAAATTGATAACGTCCCAAGTTCTAACTCAACAATAGAGAACTTTTCCAAGACGGGATAGTAGAATCAATGCCCTGCTGTTAGGATTTGGTTACATGCCAATTGCACTCGGCTTTCCTATGATCGAAGACAGTTTGCACTGTCAGTAAGATAGGTAAGATAGAAAAAAAACTTTATGTGGATATATTTGAATAAGAATGAATCAATGGAAGAAACAACAATGCATTTATTTGCTTTCAAAATAGAACAACTGCACTACACTTATATCTTAGTAGAAACTACATGAAGTTAGTTACATATAGTACTGTACAATAGATAGAATATATGATATATCGTTAAAAATATGGTAAAATATAATAATATATATATAACAAATTTTAAACATGTAAATAATTCCAAAAGAGGTAATATACCATAATAATTTTAAATAATACTGGAAAAAATTAATAAAGCACTGTGATTGAACAAAAAACTTAAAAATAAATGGAATGAAGGGAATAAATTTACAATAATTATTTGACCCTCACCTCTAGCTTGTCCAAACCTACAAACTAATTAATTTACAATATATTATACATGATAACATCAAAAAGGAAAAGCCCTTATTTAATACGACATAGTATTAGCAGTATGGCCGGGTCTGAAATTATACACAAAAGTGAGGGAAATTGAGGCCTTATTTAAAGATATTACGTTCTCACACCTTACAACTGAATGGCCGAGCAACTGCCTTTAAAGTATTCCAGTTTTACTGTAAATCTACGGTTTCAATTCTAAGGTGTACTATTACGGACACAGGTACTTAACTTAATCTTCTAAGTTCCTAAATGCTTGCTGAATATCTTCGTACAATTGATCAAAGTCCGCCTTGATTTTCGCTTCTCCATCTTTAACGGGATCTTTGAATTTCATACTACTTAGTTGGTACAGAATATTGCTCATGGAATCCCTAATGACATTCCAGGTAATCTTGTGCTCTGACTGCGCTGTGGACTCTACGGCGTGTCTCGCCATATCGTACAAACCAATCATGTTCTTAAGCATACCAACGGTCTTATAGAAGGGGCAGAATCTATCGTACGACGAGTACGAATTTTGTTGCAAGAAGTCTTCTTTGAGCAGTTTAGCGATTTCAAGTGTGATTTTATCCGCCTCCGCCAACGAGGCTTTACCTACCAGCTGCACAATTTCTGATAAATCTTCTTCTTCCTGTAACAACATGTTTTGCTTGTATTAAGCACTGCAATTTGTCTTACAATTTGTTACATACATTTATTTTACATTTGCCCAAAGTAATACCAGAAAGTAGAGATTTCAACGAACAAAAAGCCCACCGACATTTTTAAAAAAGCAGATATTTTGACGCGAGAATTTTCGATTGAAAATTAGGGTGCTTTTTCGATATTAAGACAAAATAAGGTGAAAAAATTAATATTTTAAATCAAAAAAATTAGAGTGTGTTTGGGACATAAAAAGGTAAGTTTTTACCAAATTTTTATTTTTTTTTTGTAAAAGATACAAAAACCAAGAACTTGGTTTTATGAATTTTTCACATAAATTTTGAGGTTACGTGAAAAAAGTGTAAATACAAAAGCTGTAGATCTTTTTATTACCTACAACTTTGCCATTTAACTTTTTTCCATAGGACTTGTAGTTTTGCCGGAAATCTAGATAAACCGTTTTTTACCCTTAAAAACACCCCCTCCACTTCCCGACCTCAGATCGCCCGTAAATTATTTTTCCTTTCATTTTTGTTATCTTATTATATTATCTTCCTTTTCCAATGGGTTTCATCCTACTATTATTTTTTTGGTTTCAAAAATTATCGACCCTGGTCTATTAGGGTACAGACAAAGACTGTGAATGAGATGAGATTTTGAATTTGCTGCCAAATTAGAAAACAGGGTTCAATTTGAACTTGTTTTCGGTGACACTCTTGAGATCTGCGGTCAACTGACAAGGGAACTAAAATAACGAATAGATTTGCTCATATTTTTGAGTGCTCATACAAATGAGCCAAACAGCGTTATACCATCAGCGCTGGTGAAGTCACGTACTTCGGGAATCGCAACAAGCCATATTATTGTATTACATTTCAACACTATATATCTGAAAATACTAATTGTTTCGACTTAATTTGAATGTTTGTTATAATAAGTTGTAGTGTTTATTGATAAGGTAATATGTAGCTCTAAAAAAATCTTGAGGTCCTAATATTGGGCATGCTTTAATAGTAGTTCAAAGAAATAGTAGTTATGTATTCTTCTCAAAAGTTGCTACTGATATTACACTAGCGACAGTACAACTTATATCTAGCCACAATGGTGCATCCTAAAACCACTGGTAAAAACCTTTTGTTACATATAAGAAATTATTGCCCTTCACAAAGAAAATCTGTTACAACTTGGTGTGTTTTCACAGCTTTTGTTTGTAATATAGACTAAATTAACTAACAACGAGAACAAATAAATAAAAACATACCTGTAAAATTTCCTTAACTTTAGTTCTAAGGGAAACGAATTCCTGGAAGTTCTTATCATAAAAGTCATCCAAAGCCCTCGTGTACTTAGAGTAGGAGATAAGCCAGTTAATAGATGGGAAATGCTTACGTTGGGCAAGTTTTTTGTCCAACCCCCAGAACACTTGTACAATACCTTACGAGAAAAAAAAACAACTATGAAAAAATAAAACTGACAACAGCTAATTCTTACCAAGAGTAGCAGCTGTAACAGGATCGGAGAAGTCACCACCGGGTGGGGATACAGCACCTACAATAGAAACGGAACCTTCTCTGTCAGGGTTACCAAGACATTTAACACGACCAGCACGTTCATAGAAGGAGGCTAGACGTGCACCCAAGTAAGCAGGGTAACCAGAATCGGCAGGCATTTCAGCCAAACGACCTGCAGAGGAAAAGCGGTGTCAGAAATATAATTAACAAACACTAAAAACTTTCCAACCAGAAATTTCTCTCAAGGCTTCAGCCCAACGTGAGGTGGAGTCAGCCATCATAGATACATTGTAACCCATATCACGGAAGTATTCAGATAGAGTGATTCCTGTGTAAATAGAAGCCTCACGGGCAGCTACAGGCATGTTTGAGGTGTTTGCTACCAAAGCGGTACGTTTCATGATAGATTCAGTTTCACCTCCAATCTCAACGGTTAGTTCAGGAAAATCTCTCAATACTTCAGACATTTCGTTTCCTACAATAAAAATATATGGTCAAACATAAAAATCCATGCAGTATTTTATACGCAGTATGTACCTCTTTCTCCGCAACCTACGTAGACAATGACATCAGAATTGGAGTACTTGGAAAGTGATTGGGATATTACAGTTTTACCACAACCGAAAGCACCAGGGATGGCAGTAGTACCACCTTGTACGCAACTATAAAAAAAAACATTATTTTGGCTTTTTCTACTTTATTGTTTAACTTACGGGAAAAGGGAATCCAGTACACGCTGTCCAGTGAGAAGTGGGTGATTAGCTGGCAACTTTTCGCTTACTGGACGAGGTTGTCGTACAGGCCACACTTGCAACATGGTGTACTTGGTACGTTCGCCATCAAATTCAGTTTCTAATACTACTTCCTAGAAATTGTGTATGTCAGAAAATGAAAATTAAAAATAATCAGCCACTTACATCAACGGTATAGTTTCCGTTCTCTGCAATATAAGTAACAGTACCTTTGGCTTTGGGTGGCAAGAGCATTTTATGTTTTACCAAGGTGTTCTCATGTACAAGACCATAGATATCACCACCGGTCAAATGAGCACCCAACTAAAAATTTTAAAAATACATAGGAACAATGTTCATAGCCTATAATTGTAGCCCAGGGCTCTTTTTTATTAATGATTAATAACAGGTTGAATCTTCGTGAGTAGCTTTGTTTTGACGAGACACCCAACTTTTATCTCTCTGAAAATTCTTGATAGTGTAGATAATTCTAATAAAGTGCGCAGGTTTGAAAAATGTTGATCGGGTGATCGTCCAAATTTTATTAATAACAGTTTGTTAGTTAAATCTTGAGATAATTTGATAAAAAACTCGAAAAAACTTTTGTTCTATAAAATGGATGGTTCGAGCAAAGCATGCCCCACTTTCAAATATTAGTACATTTCAACTAAGACCGTTTAAAATGAACTAATTTAGCAGACTTAATCTGTGTTTTTCCTGTCATCAGCTGTCATTGAGTTTTTGCTGTTTGGTTAGGATAGTAAATTGTGTTGTATGTGAAATGGATTTGAATATGGCCGACGAGGCAAAAAATAAAAGAAGGGGACAAATGCCACAAGTAAACAAAAGCAGTTATTGGTGGAATATGTTAAACAAAAACCTCAATTAATTAGTGGCAAACAAACCACCAATTATTCCATGAAAGATGCCACAAATGATTGGATAAATATTACAAACATTTTAAATAGCACTCCGGGGGCAACTAACAACTTCCTTTACACATTTACTAACACTGGACTGAGATATCCCAATGTACTTATTCGATGCAATATCTAACTGGTAGCTTCCACTTTCAAAATTTCAATGCAGCTAAGTACAATTCCCATTGAAAATAACATAAATATATTATATTTGCCGCTTGCAAATATAAGAACGAAATTTTGCGCATACGCAGAGATGCTCACCCTCAAAAATTGGAAAATTACTGTCATCTTAAATTTGCGTATAACATTAACAGTTGCGAACGCCCAAAAATTGACCCCCTGGTTCACATTTTCCAAACCTGCGCACTTTATTAGGTACGACTATTGAGCATTTTTGCAAGGAGAAAAATTGGGCATCTCGTCAAAACAAAGCTACTCACAAAGATTCTGCCTGTTATTAATCATTAATAAAAAAGGGCCTTGGACTATGATTATGGTGTGACCTACCTTTATGTTTATAGGAGCAAATTCCCATTTCATGGTTCTGGAGAGAGATGGAGTGTTGACACCCTTAGGAATGTAAATACTTTCTGTCATGTCACAAATATCTTTTAAAGGACGTTGTATACCATCAAAAATGGAGCCCATAATACCTGGACCGAGTTCTACAGACAGAGGCTTGCCTGTACGCAGTACAGGATCACCAACAGTTACACCAGACGTTTCTTCATATACCTAAAATTTATGTATTTTTATAGTTTCGAAAAAAAGTGTATGCATGTACTTACTTGAATAGTGGCCATATCACCTTCCAAACGAATAATTTCCCCGACTAGTTCATGGTAACCAACACGAACTAACTCGTACATAGCTGCTCCAGACATTTTCTCAGCCGTAACGACTAAATATTAGGAGATATAAATAAATCATATTATACTTAATTTAAAGAAGTTTTACCTGGACCAGATACAGCATGGACGTATCCATAGGTTGAGTCTACCTCCTCATCGGCTATTTTAGGTAACTTCGACATGGTTTATTCTAAAACAGAACATTTACAAATATAGGTTTTAAATCTCTTACTGATTCTATTTAAATTTGTATTTTTTTATAGTGAAAGATGGTGTAGCAGGTACCTAATCTATTACACCAGGATCATGTGACATAGGTCATTATAACTTATAACTACTAAATTTGTAACATTTTTAAAATAATTTCCATTTATACTGATATTATTATAATCAAGAGGCAAAATACACACATAAGAAGAAAAAATTAAAATTTAAAAACTACCAAATAGAATTTATTTGGCCAGCAGGAGAAAGAATGCACAACCACAAAACACAGCAAATGAAACTATTGAATGTTTTTTTTTTCTATAAAATTAAATGTAAATTAACTATAAAGCAAGCACTGCCTGTTTATAACAAATTCTTACATTCAAAAACCTATTAGGTACTGTATTAAATAATATAACTTTACCTTGCATGGGATATATAGTTTAATCACGTGAAAATAAAAAATTATAATCCCGTGCACACGTTATACAATGCGTTCACTGAACTAGGACAGAATACTGTAGAATAACTCCAATACATTGTATGCCGCATTATATAATACCTGAACTGAACTAGCTGTTGATAGAGATAGACAGACTACGCCTTCATCACAGGATTTGTATTTTGATATTTTCCCTAGATTTAAAAACTAATTGTGATTAAAGAAGTATTGTACTGGGTATCTACCTAGTAAAGATTTTCAACAATTATTAAAATTTCATTGATACAGAACAGCGGCTTAAAAATAGGTCGGTTCACAATAACTACAAAATCGATAAAAAGTATAATAATAGTTTTTAAAAGTTATCTTAATATTACCAGGGTGTCATTAAAGCCTACTGTTGTTCGATTAGTATATAGAATTATTTTAAATACTTTAAAAAATTAAGTACTTACATGTATCTTTCACAACCTCACCCACTTAACTCACAAGACAGGAGAGCGAACGATTTTCTCAAATCCACAATCGACGACTTGTCACAAGACACAAGATAGTCAGCTGACTGGCAAATATCACAACGTTTCAATAGACAAGCTAAAATAATTAATCCAAGTTAAATATAAGTAGACAATAATTAACAATACAATTTCACTGTAAAATTTCAGTCGAATTAAATCAGTGTTTTATTTACTCTGTTCTTATCGTGGATAGAAATAATTAATTTTGCTTGAGTTCAAATACATTATTATGATTCCAGCAGTCAATAATTACGACATAACTCCGAAACGACACACGTTAGATAAACAATCTTATTAGGCAAATATTTTTTTTATTTGAAAACTAATAGAACAATTATAAGAGTTAGATGTTTCATAATATATGTTTTACAAAATATATTATATCAATCTGAATACCATGATACTGAATGAAGCGCTAGTCTTTGGATTTTGATCTGTACAGAAAACATAGGTACATTCTTTATCTATGAACCTGTGGCATTTCTGATATTTGAGGATTGGATGACAGCTGCCAGTTTTGTACTGTCAATAATAAATAGTTTTTATAAATGACTCATTTTTAATCTCATATTGTTATAAAATTTATAATCGTAAATAAACCCTTAAGAGAAATGGAGTGGCTGTTTGGAAAGAAATTGTCCCCCGAGGAACTTCTACGGAAAAATCAGCGAGCTCTAAACAAGGCAATGAGGGATTTAGACCGAGAAAAGCAAAAAATGGAGCAACAAGAAAAGAAAATAATTAATGATATAAAAAAACTAGCTAAAGAGGGTCAAATGGTAAGTTAGAAATTATTTATTACATGATTAAACAACGTTTAATTGTAGGATGCTGTAAAAATAATGGCGAGGGATTTAGTAAGAACTCGCAGATACGTTAAGAAATTCATGCTGATGAAGGCAAATATTCAGGCAGTCTCCCTTAAAATACAGACGTTAAGATCACAAAACGCTATGGCCCAAGCTATGAAGGGTGTGACGAAAGCCATGGCTAGTATGAATAGGCAACTTAATTTACCGCAGATTCAAAGAATATTGCAAGAGTTTGAAAAGCAGTCCGAAATCATGGATATGAAGGAGGAGATTATGAATGATGCTATTGATGATGCAATGGAGGGAGATGATGACGAGGAAGAAAGGTAGGTTTTATATAATATTATCCCTATATTTAGTGAAATAAATGTTTGTGTATATTTTTAGCGACGCTGTTGTAAGTCAAGTTTTGGATGAGCTAGGCTTGCAGCTCACAGATACCCTTTCTGGTCTACCTCAAACAGCTGGTGCCCTGCCAGCCTCTGGTCAGAAAGTACCTGCAGCCGCAGCTGCTGCAGCTGGGGGTAACGGTGGTGGACTGTCAGATGCAGATGCCGATCTGCAAGCTAGGTTAGATAACCTACGTAGGGAATGAATGTCATTTGTTGTATTGCAGTTAAAAGAGCAAATTGCTTTAATATATGGCTTAAAAACAGAATGCGTGTAATATAAAAACTATCTATTGTTAAATTACTTGTAGCATATTTTTTAAGTATTTTCCCAATTAAAATTATTTATGTATTTTTTGAATATGGGTTATATTATTTTTCTACTTTTGTATATTTTATCATAACATCTACTAATTAATCTGTGGACTCTAAAATAAATTTTCAGTTTGCTGTGCCTTACTCATATGGAGGCAACAAATAGTAGTCATATTTGTGATTTATAAAATAAGAAAATACTTAAGTAATAGGTACTTATCATTCTAGGTACCTACCCATTGTCAATAAACTCGAGAGAATTGAGAGTACTAGAATACTCATTTAAGTTTAATGTTTTATATGAATGAAAGCATGCTTAATTGTTAATGATTATTATGAATAAAGAGAAATATAATATGAAAATTGTTAAATAATTCAATTATTTTACAAGAAAAAAAATACTCGTCTTAAACATTTGCAATACTAGAAAATAAGAGTTTTCATCATAACTGCTCTACTAGGAAAGAAACTGGTTTGACGTAAAAGAAATGAAACTCCCTTCTATAATTTCTTTAATTTACAACATATATCTAACATAAATGAGGTTATGCATATATAGTCATAATTTATTTACAACAATTATAAACTAGATATCAACACAATAAATTGAACTTAACTAGAATTAATGGCAATTACTGTACAACAAATCAATAATAGAATATAGAAAGAATTAAATGTAAAAATCAATAATAAAAAAATAACGAAAGTGCTTGTTAAGATAAAATACAAAATATTCTCCCTAAACAACCAAATAATTTAAGATGAAATTTCACTTGGAACATACAATATCCCGTTTGTTTTTAATAACCCCCTTAATTCTTTGTTTTCTCTCTCTAAAACAGAGTTTTTCATCTTCAGTAACTCTATATTCTGCACTAACTGTTTATTGTCTTTTAGGCATGCGTCATATTTGTCTTGTACTGCCCTTAAGTCTATGATATAGTCACATGCTTTTGCTAAAATTCCACCCTTTGACTGACCGTCATAGTGGCCATTTCCCTTAAGTTCTGTAGGATTGCCCTCTGGTATAATTGTGGCTAGTTTTGTTATCCAGTTATTTATTTTGTCTCGTCTTCGCCTTTCTACTTCGTTGTGTGTTGCTCTTCTTCTTTCGTCTCGCTAAAATAATAAATCCGGATAAATAGCTTACATAGATATGCTGTATAATTATTATACCTTTTTTATATTTGTAACAACATTATTAGAAGTTTCAATTAGAGATGATCTTGGTGCAATCGCCCTAGTGCCTGCTTGTGTAGTAAATACTTCATTGGTATTACCTATCACATATAACTGGCCATTGAGATTAACCTGTGGTACACCTGTAGCATTTGTATATCCTGTTGAACCTGTTAAAATTTGTGGTACTGATTCTACATTACTATCATCCACTTGTAATACCCGATAGGTTATCATCCCCCCTGAAAATAAAAAAATGTCTAATTTTCGAATATATCAAAGTTTTAAATTTACTCACATTACGCATTATGTAATGCTATCAGTTTATTTGTATTTGTTTTAAGATAAAATATTTTAATACCTAGGTATTTTTAGTATACAATTTACTCTATAACAATACATTATATTAAATCAGCTATTTAATATATATAGATACATGAATGCGATTGAGTTCTTTGTCTTTTTATAATAAAACGAAACACCCTATACCTTCAGGAGATCTGAGGGAATATTGTACTTCATTATCTCCTGGAGTCTCTAGTAACGTTTGGGGCGAAAGGTGATCAACATTTCCCTCCTCGTCACTGTCCATTCCTCCTTTAATATGAATCTCATTTAACATTACTTTTGTCTCAATTTCCGATGGGTCGCTAGAAATGAAGTTTTCATTATTGACAGTAATAAATATTTATCTAATTATCATATAAGTATGCATATTATCATAGCTTAATTTGACCTTGTCATAATAGGGACATTACATAACCATATTAAGGCAATAACGCAGTTAAGGCAAATTGTTGCTTTACCTGGTTTCCAATGGATCTAGCATGTCCATGGTAATTAATATCTGTTGTTTCTCCTGGAAATTTTGAATTTTCCTTCAATTTTGGTCACGGGGCCTCTATTCAGGTCATGTGACGCGATGGCAACTTTTGACTTTAATATGCGCGTGCGCGAATAAAAGTTTCCGCATTTTTTTAAAAATTTACCTTTTCGACTTATTTACTATATCATATATACTTTCTACAAATGATAACAATCCGTGAGTAAAGAGAAAATACTGCAATAACAAAATCATTTTTTTGTTAGTTCAGTTAAGTTGTTGATTCTCAACAGTTACGTGTAGAAATATTAAAATATCAAAAACCTATTTCTGCTTGTTAATTCATGTCACAGTTCTGTGACGAACGACCGTGAAGTTATAAAATAGTCCAATATTCCACAATGGACATTTGAACTAAGCGTGAGCAAAATAAAGCGTTTGCTGTAGAAATAGATATGAAACCATAGACAAATTAGAAATACCAAATAAAAACAATATAACCTTAAAGTTAAATACGTCTATAAAGTACTTTCTCTATTTTAAAATTGTTGATTTATAATGGAACAAAAAGTATTAATTAAAAAACAGAATAAATCTGTGGATGATGAAGATCTGGAAAAGTATTCGAAACAGGAATTGATAGAACGAATAAAATCTTTATCTGCACATAACAAACAATTAAAGAATATCATTGCTAAAAAATGCAGTGATGGCAACAAATCAGCAGGACATACGAATAGCAAACCATATGATTTCTCTAAGTAATGTTAATAAATATCGTTAATAAACTTAGTAAATAAACCCGTTAATTTTTAGCTGTCATTTTAGACACATTGCACTTAAAATATTTTATCTGGGATGGGACTATAAAGGTTATGTTATACAAGAAGATTCTGTAGACACAATAGAACATCATTTATTCAAAGCATTAATTAGAACTAGACTTATTAAAGATCGTGCCTCATCAAATTATCATAGATGTGGTCGAACAGATAAAGGAGTTAGTTCGTTTGGTCAAACCATTTCTATAGATGTAAGAAGCAATTTATCAAGGGAAGACAGGCATAATCTAGTGAACGAAATTGATTATTGTAAGATTTTAAATAAGCTCTTACCGCCTAATATACAATGTATCGCATGGAGTCCAGTACATAAGACGTTTAGTGCAAGATTTGATTGCAAAACAAGGACTTATAAGTATTTCTTTCCAAAACAAAACCTTGATTTAGAGGTAAAAACTTTGAGGGTGTATAAGTTGCAGATTTACAAAATTTATATTTTTTAGAAAATGATCAATGCATCAAAAAAATTGTTAGGGACACACGATTTTAGAAATTTCTGTAAAATGGACGTTGGTAATGGTGTTGTAGAATTTACCAGAAATGTCTTATTTGTAAATATTGAACCTGTAAACGGAAACAAAGTAGGAGATAGTAAGTATACAAAGTATAAGATAGATATAATATGTAACGCATTTTTAAATTAGTATTAACTAACATTTTATATTTCAGATTATGCATTATATGTTATTTCTATTAAAGGAAAAGCTTTTCTATGGCATCAGATAAGATGCATTATGGGGATTTTATTTCTAATAGGAGAAAATAAAGAAGAACCGACTGTAATTGACGAGTTATTTGATGTACAGAAAAATCCCCGGTAAACAAATTAATAGTAATAGTACTTTAGGCTCAAGATTTTATTGAGTATAGACATTGGTATAAATACAGTCGAACCTCGATTATCCGCATGTAAATCATCCACTTTGGGGATTAACGGTATCACAATATTCTTATGGATATCCGTGGTTCCAGACATTAAGAATCGCATTGAAAATCTGTACTTCAATGAAAGTCAACCTTTACTGGTTGATTTTGGATTGTAATAGATTGCTTCTTAGGATTCCATGTAGTTTTAAACTATGTAGTAAGCGATTATGATACACATGCACTGTTCTATCTATATAACAAAAACTAGAAATAATAAAGTAAACATGAATAAGGTGAAAGTGCAGGAAATTTGGAGAGGCTTATTCACTTTTGTCAAAATTACCTACTTAAGTTTATCAGTTATACTGTATTGACATAACAAAACTTGAATTAGAAACAATTTAAATTCATTTTTAGGAAACCTGAATACAACATGGCTAGTGAAATACCCCTGAATCTATTCTCCAGCGAATATGATGATATAACGTGGCATTATGATAGAGAAGCCTTAAGCCAGGTTATTGAAAAGTTAAATACTATTTGGACATTCTCTGCTGTAAAGTAAGTGTTAAAATATAATTCCACTAATTATATAAACTATTCCTACTTATAGGGAAAGTATGATAAAAAGTATGTTACAAGTATTAAAAGAAGAATATCAAAGTTTTAAAGAATATGAACCTGACATCTATAAAGACTTTAGCGAGTGTCTTCTGCAGGGTGTTAAATCAAAAAAGTATACTCCAGTTATGAAAAGACAAACCTGTGACAGTTTAGAAGATAAAATTAGGCACTTCGCTAAAAGGAATCGAATTGAGGTTGTTAATAGTGAGGCTGACAAATAAAATAATACCATAATTATAAATTATTTATTGTATATATTCCAAAACAAATCTATTTTATATAACATTGATTTTAGCCTCAAAAAACTGAAAAAAAAGCATAAGAGTTAATATAATTATGTATTAGCCAAGAAACATACTGAGTAATTACCTTTTGCACATTACTAAATGCTTCGTTATAGGTGTATATTTTCAAAGACCGTTTAATCCAATTCGGCAAAGCATTTTTTACAGCTATTCGATTGTACCTCTCATCTAATAAGAAAACAGTAGCGTAATCAGTCTTATGTCTCACAGCTCTTCCAATACATTGATTTACAGCCTTCATACACATGTTTTCATAAAATCTTTGTCCTGTCCCTTTACCCTAAAATTTAATACTTAATTGTACCTAAAATACTGGTATTGGTTCTATTTGACTAGTTCGCTTGTGAATATACACTCATGGCAAATAGGTACCAAAGGTTGAACATATTTGAAACAAAAAATAGGTATATTTTTTACATAGCTGCAATAATATTTACATACATAATACACTTAATGTTAATATAGGAGTACACAGTGACAGCTCCTGATATTGAGATTATGTGAAGCGAATTAATTGATTCACTTTGTTGTTAACATGCCATAGATATGTAAAATAATATTTTTTTAGAAGTAGGTTTAATTATGAGTAATTTATTGATTGTACTTAATAAGTATATTAGACTTATGAAATATCTGTTCAGTTACACATTTTCATTTAAATCGTCAATATGCAGTAGAATTTTGTTGTAACGCATTCTCAATAGTATTTAAATTCTGTCTTAAAAGAACCTTCATGTTTGTGAAGAGCGTGTAACATTACTGAAATAATTAAATCCAGACTTATTCCACATCCATATAATACTAATAATTCAATAGGGCATACAGAAAATGTTTCTTTAAATAAAAACTTTTTGTTCACAAAATTTTTACTTCACTAAAAAGTTTTTGCTCAAAAAAATTTACTTCATCAGGCAACTGCTACAAATAGACCTACTATTTTGCATCGGAGCTCTTAATGCACGGTATATTGCATCGAAGCTGTCGTTGATTGAACGATATAGACAGCTCTAAGAAGCTGCTTCTTTTTCAGAGTAAGAAATAAATGATAGCTGGCGGTAGTTTACGATATGATAAAATAAATGTAAATAATGTAAATCAAGGTAATTTTAATTATGCAAAATGAGGAAAGTTAGAAAAGGAGAATGGAGATCAAGATAAAAATGACATAAAAAAATACCCCACAAATTTTGGTGAAGCAGAGCTTTACCTGCATCACCTGACCAACTGCCACTGGGAGTACACCAAGAACAGTAATAATTATATACTACAACTATACATTTATTAAAGGTATAAATTATAGCTTACTAAGCTATAAGCTTACCTCTGTTTTGTCCAAAAACTTCATTTTTTCCTTTAAATCGGCTGCCATAATATTGGCATAAGGCAAACCAGCTACCATTATACATCGCCCTAAATCATCGCTAAAGTTAAGACCTTCACTTAGTTTTCCACCTGAAAAACATTGTCATTTATGAGCCTAATGTAGGCATATTTTAATTGCTTAAAATTACCTACAACACTGAATAATAGTGCGCCGTTACTTGACGGATTTTTTATAGCATCCGCATATTTTGCCAAAACAGAATCGACGGATCCAGAATTTTGTGGCTCTCTAAAAACAGGCCTACCAAAATTGATATCCTTCACTTGTTGCCATAACCAATTTTCATATTTATAAGATGGAAAAAACACAACTATTCCGCCTTTAATTATCTTACAAGACTGTTGAATTATAGACCTCAAACTAGAACCCTAAAACAGAAAGACATACACATTTATATCAACCACAACCAGCTCTAGAGATAGCTGTGCAGAGAAACAGACAATGTCGCATCCCGCTTGACAAGAAGTCTTAATTTTAACACAGATTTGGCCATGTGTCCATCGGAGGTTTTCTGTTACTGTTACACAGATGTAATTTCGGTAAATTCATATCAGTTCCTTAGCACTCATATTATATTATTTTTAAATATTTTTCGTTGCTCAAAAATAAATAGGATGGGATCTCTACTTGGCCAATAAATTGAACTTTAAGGTTTAAATTAACTGAACTTGTATATTATGTAAGATAATGTAGGGCAACAGGTATAATATCTAATTGTTATTTAACCTAAGAAAGCATGTATGCAGAATACAAAATTTAACTTATTGATCGGCATAAACTTACCGATTTACTGAATTTAAAAGGCCATTTTTATTACTTTGATCGGAATTAGCTGACACCTGCAATAGAGATTGTAAATATCATTTATGAGGTAACACGAAATAATAGTCTCGAATTAATTCATAGCAAGAAAGAGACGGACTATATAAAATAAATGTCATTGTACAATTGTCGAAGATGAATATTTTGGCCTTAGGTTAATAATTTGTCGCAACAGATCAATGATAATTTCCAAATTTTTGGCTTTGTCAAAGTTTTTTGTAATTACTTTCTCTTGTGGTGAAATAAAGATATTTAGGGCATTTTTCAAACTGTCTGAAAATAATTCTGAGCTGTCACAAGAGTCTCTGCCTTTGACGACAGCAAGTTTATCAACTGGGAGCATCTATTTTTAGGTCCGAAGGCGAGAACCCAAAACTTTAAATCGTTATAAGTAGGATCTATCCCTTTTATACAAACTTACCACAGCTTATATAGAGTGCTGACTGGTACTCAATGGTGGCTTCTTTGAAATATGTAAGCCGCTCTAACAGAGCTTGAATGCATTTTGTTATGCATTGAAGTGGCCAGTGGCACAGTAAGCAACGATTTGACGCTTAGGTTAGTGTTATAAATTTTTTGGGGGCCGAAATTATGCATTTGTCATAATAATATCTACTTATCCCGTATTTACCAAGATTTTTGTCAGTCACAATCATGTTTTATATCCAAACACTTATGTCACGTAATTTAAAAAAACATTATTCACTAAATTAACACGAAACAATTGAATTTCACTACCCTTTAACCGAAATAAAAACGGCGTGAAAATATGTACCTGGTTTATGTCGAAACGGTAAACTGACGAAAGGCTGGCGGTCTACCAGCTGAGTTGCCACATTTCTCTGAGCATGGCTATGCTATCTGTAGAGCTAGTTGTGTATAAACAGATAAATTACATACCATAGACATTCGATTTTCAAAATTAAAGAGTAAATTTTCTTTGTGGGGACCCTTAGTAAAGACGATGGGCAGAATATTCTCAGGTGGAATAATATGATCACAAGAAAATTCCATAATTCTTTCAAGGGATGCACCAGCATTAATAAATAAGCGATCCCTAAACTCTGCACTAGGCTTCATAGTACCACCAGCTACAATAACTGATCTGGCTTCTCGAACAATATCACTAAAATTTGAGGAAGGGTTGAGAAGCAGGAATTGAAATTTAGATTGCAAACAATCGATATTTTTTATAAGGAGAATTCTGCCATCTTCATATGAATATGTCAAGGATTCTAGGAAGGATATCACTGATAAAAGTGGATTGGTAGTAGGTGGTATAATGATTTTTTTACTACTATCATTTTCACTCGTCTTTTCCTGTGATGTATCGCTATTTTTCTTATTTCCTATACTTGCTAGAAATTGTTTAATACCTATTTCACTCGGTTTTTCTACTACTTGGTCTTCGATAGGATACTTAATTGCAAAACTTCGTACCTAAAAATATTCCTGGTATATTTTTTATTGTGTATAGAAATTACACAATAATTCTTTATACCTTTTGAGCGATTCTAGTCTCTTTGCAGAATTTATTTAACTTGAACATGTTGTAATTATCAATTTGGGCAGTTAGTACAAAGTTTTCTAAAGTAAATATTTCAGTAGAATTGACACTAGCACTTTTCTCTGAAATATTCGTTAGTGAAATACATGGTCATTGTTTACTTTACCGGCTTTTGCCGCTGTTCCAAATTTTTGGCATAAACAAGAAAGTCATGTTCGAGCATAAAAATTTTACGCAAAGAAGGTGAAACATTCAAGATTGCTTTTTTAATAATTTTCCTACTAAAAAAACAAAAGCATTAAGGAATTTTGACCGGACCTGCACAAGATTTGAATAATGGTCAAACATGACTCATAGGAATGTTTTCTTGTGGTTTACAGGGCCAGATTTATGCTAGATGCCGCCATAGGCCCAAGTATCTTATCTTGCCGCCTATAGCTATTGAAAGTCATTAAAAATTGGAGATTGGAAAAAAATAGTGCAGCAAAGCAGCTTTGATGCTTTACTTTGGAACTAAACTTTATTTTAAAATATAAAAATATTTTTTTATTAAAGAAACATGAAAACAACAAATTCTTCCTCTTAATTACTGACTTCTGTCGAGCTCAGAGCATAATGGAAATTTGTCTTCTTTGTGTAAGTAACTATATTACAAAAATAAGATAGGAACCTTTGTAATTAATTTATTAATAGAGAACGGAATTTTTATCCTACATTTTTTCCTTTGGTCAACTCTCATGTGGCCGACTTTATCTATCAGTTTAACTATTTTGAGATTTTGTTTCTATGAAAATTAAAAAAAATATATTATTGGAATTGGAGATGTTTTATGAGTTTTATTTTGTCACAAAAAGCATAATACCTGAATTTTTGCCGTGTCTAGTCAGCCTAGGCATAAATACGGTGCTGGTCGTTTGTATAAAAAATTTGGAACAACGGCAAAAGTCGGTAAATTAAATACATTATATAAAAGATTCTTATACCTACTTACCTAACATTTGAAATAATTTTCTGGCTACAAAAATAAGTTGATTGATAGACAACAAATTTTGGGCCGAAAACCGTGTCTTATATTTATTTTTATAACAATTTAGCTGCTGTACTGCATGATACAGTTGGGCAAAACTCAAATCTGCATTATGCATTTGTGCTAATGCTTCCAATAAATTATGTGCTTCATCGATAATCACTATGTTGTTTTTCAACACAATACCATTTGCTTCTCTAGTTGCTTTATGCAAAAGTGTGTTGTATGGAATTAAAATGACTTCAGCATCCTCTGCGGCCTTTCTACTTGCGTAATAGGGACAGGCTTTTAATTCTTTTCCACTGCTTACGAGATCCTCTACGTCTTGTACTTCTAGCAAAGCCCAGTCACGTAATTCATCAGTAGCTGATTGCTTATAATATGCACACTTACAATTACTAACTTTTTGTTTTTTTAAAACTTTACCATTTATATCAGTTTTTGATGGGTTATTTGACTTTTTTTGCATATCTAGACATCTAAAATTAAGTTATGAAAATGTTATAATTGAGATTCTAAAATACTATTTAAACCTTACTTTTCATTAATCAAGGACATACTTTTTAACCTAGATACTTCAGGATTGATACAATAAGTCTGTCGTGAAGCTAAGGAGGCAACTCGCAAGTTTCGTCCAAAAGGCGACTTAATAATTTCTCCAACAAACTGGCTTAACTGTGAATGTGTTCTACTACAAATATGTATCTAAAAACAGTAGTCAATAGTAATGCAGTACACTAACTGAAATGCAATCCCTACTTTAACTGGTTGATATTTATGCCCATCGTCTTCCTCGTCTGTTAAACTTTCCTCTTCGTTACTATGAAAGTACTCGTCCTCTAACAATATATCTTCGTCATCAACATTCTGTTTCTCTGTCACCAGGTCATCATTTTTAACTTCTTCATTTTTCTTTTCCCTTCTACAAATCTTTCTCCTAGTTTTGTCATACTTGGTTTCAGAAAGTTTCTTTAAGTTCTCTATCTTCTGGTCATACGCTCTTACTTCACTTTGTTCAATTTTTAATAAATTCAGTGCACGAGTTAACTCGATTTCCTTAGACTGAGACAACAGCCAATCACTGGTCTCAGACAGTATATCCTTTTGTTCTTCTTCCAATTTTAAAATTTTTTCACTTAATTTATTGCGAATATACATGTTGTGGTCCTTCAGCCACCTTACTGCCCCACATATGATACTTAAAGATTTACCCTTTAAAATATAACATTTACATACTTTTAAGACCCCATGAGAATATAAAATATTACTTACCGTACCCGTAGGGCTCTCAAAAATACCAAGTTTCCTATTTTCTAAAGCAAAATACAAATTTTTCATAAATTCATGTTGTATATCGTAAGGTGGAAATGGAAATTCAAAAGTTGCTGGACACTCTCCTCTTTCTTCAGGACTTTCCATTTGCATCTTAAATTCTTAATTTTACATAACAGTTCTGAGGTTAAGGTCATAGAAAATTGTTAAGGTAAAATCAAAAATAGTCCCGCCATAAAATATGTCCATAGAACGTTGACATAGAACATGCATAGAACTTTATCTCAGAGATATGGCCATATCTCTGACTTGTCTCCATGACCATGATCTCTGACTTGTCTCCTTGTCATGTATATGACGTTTTTGCACATACGTCTTTAAGTATGTGCTTTTTTGTGAGAGAGAGCACGATACATAGGCACTATACAAATGTGTACCGTGTTACGGATGTCTCGCACCCTGAAGTAGCGAGCAAAAATGTTATATATTAGGGACTTCAAGCAGCCTAAAAAATGAGTACGTATCGTATCGGCATACGATACTGAGAAAAAATAAGTAGGGACTTAAAGCAGAGCCTAAAAAATTGGTACGTATCGTATCGGCTTAGGATGCTGAGAAAAAAATAAGTTAAAGCTGTACGTATCCGTATCGTATCTTCATAGTATTCCTACTCCTACTCAACTATGGTCTGTGGTATCTTCAATAGCGAAATTTGTTGTGCTGTTGATTTCGAATATTTATTGTGATATGGAGTGTATTATCAATAATCCCCCCAAAAAATTATTATGTTATGTTAAACTCGATACGATCACAGCACATAAATAAAACTTTTCTGTGAATAAGATACGAATATAGTTAAGATATGGAAGCCGTAACGATACGAAGCTCGTATCGTATCTGAACCGCCGCGCCGTATCGGTGCACATGCGCAGTTCGTTACGGATACGGATACGAATGAAATTTGTGGCATGCTTTAAGTCCCTAGTGGCCGAGTGCACCGTACGTGTTAAACCTGGATTATGTTTAAGCCTGACTTAATTTGACACAATTGCATGGAAATGTGTCAAAATAAGTCAGACTTAAACGTATCCAGGATTAACATGTACGGTGCACTCCAGCCTAATTAAAGTAAAAGCTGTTCTCTACGTATCCCTATCGTATCTTCACAGTATTCCTACTCCTACTCAAGGATACGAATGAAATTTGTGGCATACTTTAAGTGCCTATTGTATAGTATATGTTATGGTCGAAGGATATATGGCGCTGACATACCTTTGTGTGTGTACCGTGAGTGTGCGTATTTGCAGCACAAAACAGGCACGAACTTCTTTGTCAGAATTCATGAGCACAAAACATCCACAAACTGTGTAGCGATCTTCTCACTTAGTTGTGTCACTGACACTCAGTACACCACAAAACGTTAATACAACAAATTTTAGTTTAGTATTTCAATTTTAAATTAAGTAATGTTTTGTGATTTGTGAGAATGTAACTCCTAAATATGACCAAAAGGTTTAACAATTTTGGTCAAAATAATAACAAGAAACCAAAACTAGACGATGATATTGAGGCACTATGGGGAGACGATGTAGATGAAAATGCCTTAGATGATTGCATAAAGCTGGCTTCCCAAATATGCCAAGAAGTAAGTATTTTGGGTTAATTTTTGTAATAATGCACTTACTACAACTCTTTAGGAAAGAATTACGTGTACCCAACTCAACAATGTAACTGTGTTACCTACCTATAGTGCCTTTAAGGAGAAAAAAACATTTTTCCATTCGACACAATTTGAACCTATTGTAACGCCAAGTACAAGTAAATATGAACCTTATCCTAAGAAGAGACCAATAGATGAACACTTAGAAAACGAGATGAAACGGCTTCGACAACAGTATGAAGAGAAAGAAGGTGAGGTTTCAATTTTAAGATCTCAGTTACAAGAAACTAAAACGAGCGTACAAATAGAAAATCAAAAAATACATAGCGAATGGAAGCAAAAACTAAGCTTGACCGAAAAACAGATGAAATCCGTTAAAAGTGAATTGGATTTTAAAGTTAGTTACCTATACACATTTAACATTTATAAATAGTCATAAATATTATTATTTTTAGAATCTGGAAATATCTAATCTAAAGCAAAAAGTACTTGCTATTAAGAAACATAATAAATTGGATATAACGTTAAGTTCAACACAAGATACAAGTGATAGTAAAACAAAAAACGACAACAGAAAAGTAGAAAAGACCATACAGCCAAAATTAATAAAACTAGAAGCTATTTTAGATGCAGGTAAGTACAACTATATCCATTAATTCTTATGCTTTAATTGGAACGATTGTTTTAGTTTATCCTTTGAAGGGAATTGTTCCTAATTTCATATTCAACATTCCTAAACGAGAACAGCATATTATTGAAAAAAATGTGACACATATTTGCCGTAATACTATACCCTACTTACAAAATCAAATGGTGTCTTCGAATATTGCCATAGATAGGAGTGAAATAGGTATCAATTGTGTTTATCCAGAATTACTTAAACTGATGTATTGTACACAGGGGGAATTGAATTTAGAGAAAAATATTGTCAATATAAATAAGGTCAGTTGAAAATAATATACATATTTATTTAAGTTGTATATTCTTGAGAATTATATCTTGTAGATTATTTGTACGTGTGAACAATTTTTGGATGATCTGCAGAAGTTTCTAAATCAAATTAAAAGTAATTTACGGACTGAAGATATCCTAGAAGCTGATTCTATTTTTTTAAAATATCAAGATAGTGTTTTACATTTTAATAATCGAAGGTGAATTTTCTTTTTCTATAAGCTCTTGTTGGTATAACGGTAGCTTTTGCATATACATTATTGCTTTGAATGAAGACATTTTAAATTATTTTAGTTGTGACAGAGATGAGATTGGTATGAAGTGTGGCGTCCTATTAAACTTTATAGCAGAGTTGTTACCTTATAGTGATTATCTAAGGGAACACATTTGTCAGGATAAAGAATTATATTTTCAACAACCAAATTATTATACAAAGATGTTTCCTTACAGGGCTACCATGAAAGAAAGTGGTACACCTAACTTCTTGTTAAATACATTATTAAGTACCGTTAAAATTGCTGCAGAAATAGTAAGTAGAATGTCATAAATAGTTTCTTATTTTTAATTTAAATATTTTTTTAGAGGAAGACTCATTTTATGACAAATTTTTTGTGTTCAACAATAACATTATTAACAAATATTTGCAAATCAAGAAATTATGATTATGTGTAAGTAATAATATGGAAGTTATTTAACCAGGCTCGTAGCCTGACTTTAAGTTCTCAGGGGCTCAAATATTTTCGGAAGGGGTGCAAGGTGTAAGGTGTATAAGCTAATTTTTTATTATTATTTAAAACGAATAAAAACAATGGCAAAAATATTAATTTGGTAGTTTAAAATGGTACCTACCAACATTTAAGATGTCAGCAAATAAAAAAAAATTAAATATTTATTTTACAAATAGGTAAATAAGACGAAATCAAAACAATAATGGACCAGGGTTGATAATTTTTTAATCAAAAAAAAAATAATAGTAATAGTAAAATAATAATAATAGTAGTAGGATGGAACCCATTGGAAAAGGAAGAGAATATAACAAAAATGAAAGGAAAAACAACTTACGGGCGATCTGAGGTGGGGGAGTGGAGGGGGTGAGTTTTTTGTTGAAATGGGGCTTTTTGTTTGTTGAAGTCTCTACTTTCTGATGGTGTAAAATATATATATTACTATGATAAATGTTCTTAAAAAATGCAAAGAAACGAAAAAAACTCGAATCCGAAATTTTTTTTTGAATCGTACAATTTTGAGCTATTTATTAAAATTTACACTTTAATTACTCGAAAAACTTAAGATCCCATCTTACATTGATCAACAAAAAAAATGCAAATCCAAATATACTACTATACTTAATTAACAACCAAATAAGTTAATAGAGTTAATATTTATTAAAACATCTACAATATTTTTATAAAGTTGTAGAATCTTCTTTAAATTGTATGCATAGATGCCGCCTATTTATTGCTATTATAAGTGGGGCAGGGGCTAGGAGGGTCTGGGCCGTGGAAAAGATCATGAATAAATATTTGCGCTATGTAGAAAAACATTAGGCAGCAAGTAGCTATATGTAGATCTTTTTATTACCTACAACTTTGTCATTTAACTTATTTCCATAGGACTTGTAGTTTTGCCGGAAATCGAGATAAACCTATCATCGAAGGGGGTGAGTTTTTTACCCTTAAAAACTCACCCCCTTCCACTTCCCGACCTCAGATCGCCCATAAATTATTTTTCCTTTCATTTTTGTTATATTCTCTTCCTTTTCCAATGGGTTTCATCCTACTATTATTTTTTTTCACATTTTACCATTTTCAAAGGTTTCAGCCCTGGTCTATAATAAGGTACATAAGAAAAGAACAAATAAAGGAGAAGTCTATGTTCTAGTAGCTGCCACCATATAATATGTTTTTCAAATGGAAGTATTTTTGTTTGTAGATTTCATAAAAAAAAATCGGAATTTTAAATATTTGCTATAGTTCTGAACAACAACTAGCTCCTCTTATGATGGCAATGTTATTTCTAATGATGACAGGTAATCTGCGGCTTGAACCGAACTTATCAGTTCAGTGTTTCATTCAAATCTCCGCTGAAATTCTATCAAATTATTGAAAAAAATGTATGTACTATACGAAAAGGTACTAAATACTTATTATTTGTTAATATATATTTTAATCTTAAAGCTGTTTGCATTAAAAAATGTTTAGTTTAGTGTCATAAAAATACAACTTAAAAAAATAGCTCACTCAAGCTTGAATGCGTGGGGAGACACAGCTTTCCTGCCCCCTTCCTAGCTACGGGCCTGCTTGTGACATTGTAATCCATTATTTTTATTTTAGAAGTGATATTTTTTGCAAAATAACGAAGGAACTGATATTATCAAGGCCAACAGTTATGGTTATATGCCAACTCACGCTTTTATTTAAAGTAGCGTCTCACTGTTCATCTTTTGTAGAATTTTTGTTAAACAAGTCTCAAAATTCCATTACTAGCAAAAAAGGAATCCTGTACTTCAATGAAGGTAGACATTTTATGTTAGTTATTGCACCAAATTTCATCATATTTTCTAGGTGCGTGTCGTTTCTATGTTTTTGTTATGCTGTTCGACAATGGTATTTTCAAGTTAAAAAATGAAGAATTTCCTTTTGATGTTTTCTTAAATATGCTCTGCTTCATGTATAATACTTTCAAGACCTCTCATTGGATTCATCACCAAGATACAAGAGAGTAATACTTTTTGTCCCTCTTAGTCAAGGTAAAATTTCACCGTTTCCTATGTTGTAGATGTGAATGCGTGGCTCAGTTGCATAAATTGGTAGTAGAACTAGTTTTCAGAACTTTAGAGATTTATACAGGAGATAAGGAGATGAAGCGGAGAAGTAATAGCTTGAAATAAATGCTGCCACTGTTTTCTACATTATTATTTGTAGGTGATTGGGACCGCTTATTTAAGAGCTCTATAATTTCAAAAGTTTTAAGTTTAATGACATTTAATTCATACGAGTTGACAGAGAAATTTATTACCGTTTTTTCACAGTATAAGGAAATTGAGAGGAGGTTACAGGAAGAAGATGGTTGTAAGTATTGGTCTACAGAATTTTTTTAGGCTTTCATTGTAATTCTTTTAGTGGATGAATTGGAAAGGCTCAACATTAATGAGGAAGATGTCGAAATATCAAGTAATGCCTTTGCTAATGTTAAATTTTAAATTCTTTACGATATATATTTCTGTTGATTTTTGTCTTTATACACGCATATTGTTGGATATTTTTAATAATAAAAGTGTAGAGATGTTCTTATATACACGGTGTTCTAAATTGAGTCTGCACTATTATTATCTCAGTTATTATTGCAGCTACAATGTTGGTTAAATTAGTAAACTATACTGTATCCAACGAGAGTATTTTTCCCGCTGACTAAAATCGTCATGACAAAAAACAACCGTAAGTCGTTTTTTTGATGTATGTCAAATTATTACCTGTATACTTTTACACAGATTTATTGCAATTTATTTGCCGGTCAAAAGCCCTTATGCACTAATGCTCTAAAATTAAAAATTATTAGCGTTATTTTTTGTTTTTCCATTTGGAAATAGATTTAATAACAAAATGTTTATTATTAAAAAAAGAACCAATAAAAAATAAAATACATCAAATGTAAGAATGCATTGCCATTTTGTGCAATACAATTTGTAACATTTTTAATCACACGTTTTGTAGCATTAAAAAGTGTCCTGCCATCGATAGGCATTATTGAACAAATCAAATTTATTTTGCAAAATATTATTTATGGCACATTTGTTGCAGCGCCGAAAACTTTATTATGTTGATATGAGCCATGGGGAGATAAAATGTAATAGATTCTCGTGCAGATATACGAGGAAAAAAAATTTAGTTGAGCGAATATATTTGCACAATCAATATCATTTGTTATAAATTTTCTGAGGAAAACTAACTGATAAATAATGCAGCGATTTTGTAACGAATCAAATGAATGTCTCGAAAGTAATTCCTCCTGCGAAAATTCAATCGCTGGATAAGTATTATCTGCCCTGTAACTAAGATGTTTTAGAAAACGTCTTTGGATCCGCTAAGTTGTTAATATGAGAATCCATGTGAACTCGCTAAAAACGTCTCCTTGGATGCGTTTTATGTTAATTGTTTTATACCCCCAGCTGCAGGCCTGTTTTATAGTAGGTGGTTTCTGATCATCTCGTTTAAATGTAGTAATTTTTTTTGGCAAATGTGACGACAGTGTACATTCCACAGTATCCGTTTATAATATCATTTTGATAATTACTGTCATTCGTAGCATTAATTACAGGATCTGGATAACTGGATATTGCTGTTGCTTATATTTTACTCAGATAATTTCTTAGATAACGCAAAATTGGCATTTCTAAAGTACCTACCTATTATAATCACATATTAATTTGCTATAATATTTGATTATTTAATAATATAATTTAATACCAAAAAACGATTTATAGAACATAAAACAGAATTAGTGAAAAAGATAAAGTCAAAAAATAATTTGGTGAAATACTGGAATTTGAAGAAATTGGAAGTTATATTTTACCACGAGTACTTATAAGCAATATACGTAAAGAAGAAAAGGAAATCGATATTAGAAATCCAAAAAGGAACTATGCAAAGAGGCTGAATATAATTATAATTTAAAAAAATATATGTGATGGAATATAATGGATTGAAAACAAATAAACGAAACCTTTACTTTCCACTTAGCGAAGTGAATCCATAGAAGAGGATTTGGAAGAGGAAGAAAGACAATTAAGGGAGTGGAGTTATTGTTACATATAACTTCCATACTCTTTTTGACATACATATGTCAAAAAATCGGATACAATTTTTTTTTTTTGCATCAACGTTTTAATCAGCAGGAAAAATGCTACTAGTTTGCTAATTTAACCAACATCAGAGCTGTAGGTAATAATAATTCAGATAGCAATAGTAGTGCAGACTTAATTTAGAAACACCATGGCTACTGTGTAGTATAAATTAAATGTGATGTTTGTTCCAAATTGTGTTTGGATAGTTTGGCATTTATTTAGTTAAAGGATGTTACATAAGCTGTGCCTGTTTGACATATTTTTTTCAGCAAAAGAATTTTCAGCAAATATACTAAAATTATGTTGGTTTCTTACTTTTTCCAAATTTATGTATACCTGCATTAAGGATACTATTTTTAATTAAGTGAAATCTACTTTTTGCAAAATGATAGCTATATTTTTCATATCAGCTTATTTATATTCATTAATATATCCAAAAATTATTAATAAATTATTTTTTAAATATTTAAACTTTTACTTCCTGTTACCTAATATTACCATTATCTTTGCTGTAAATATATCGTATCATGCTTAATGAATTACAGGAAATATCTATATGGGCTGGGCTGCAGACTACTGGTCACTGAGTATTGGGTTTCACTAAAATTACTTGTTATAATAACACATTTATCAAACCAAATCATTTATTTGGTTCATAACAAGATGAAACTATTCTATAAAGAAGGACAAAACACAATAATTTTTATACCTAAAAATACAGATTAAAATATATAAAGTATGTTAGATAGTTCTGTTCTGCGTTTTTTGATACTGTATTAAAAAAATTCTTCAATGCTATAAAAGGGGTTGTCAGTAAATATTTGTCATATGCAATTTTTGTATCTGTTAATATTTAAGGAACATACATCAGCAGACCTCTGCCTGTTTAATGTCGTTCCATTATACAGTTTAATGGAAATACTGTTGTCCATTCTTTTTAAGTTGGTTTGAGGTACAAGTAGATTAATTTTGTTCCTTGTATCATGCGTGTGTATTTCCGCTAGTATACTGGATACTTATCATGTTTTGTTTGATATACGATAGTTTTATAAATATTATTAAGGCATAATTTTAAAATTTTTGAATATGAGAACACGAGAGTCCTGGGACTGAGCACTTACAATAGATATTGTGGACATATTTTGAATCAAATATCATTGGATCTTCTTCTTTGTTAATACTCACTCCAAATGTTGTCATCAACATACATAACTAACAACATTTTTGTTAAATATATGTGGATTATTTGGAAGATCTTTTATATAAATAATAAAAAGTAGAGGACCCAATACCGATCCTTGAGGAACTCCTCTTTTTGTTAATATAGGACTATGTACTCTCAATTTTCGATCTGGATTGTTTAAGATCTATTTGCTAAATACGATCCTATTAGTTGTAACCCGGCTCCATCTAGATGTGTTCTAACTTATCTAGTAGTACCTATGTTAAGTCCTACACTGTCAAAAGCTGCACTTAGGTCTGTAAATATTCGTTAAAAGAATTCATTCTTGTCAACGGCGTTTTTTATAGTTTGTTAATGATCTAATACCATCTGAAGTGGATAGATTTTTCCTGAAACCAAATTAAGTCTCTTAGACATAAGTCTCTATAATTTTTGAAAAACATGGTAACACAGTACTCATATCTGTATAAAATTTACTTTTAACTAAGTGAGTCTTGTAAATTGTTTGTGATATACAAATTGGTATAAACGTATTTATTTAATCAAGTCAATGAATGACTGAAAAAGGGGTGTAGAGGGCATGGAAGGGGGGAATATTTTTTGCTTCAGGAATGTGTTAGGGGTAGTTATGACGTAAAGATATTAAAAGCAGTCCCCACTCTTAGCACCGCTTCAGGGGTGGAGGGGGTAAAAAGGTCCTTTTTTTCGCTTCTAACTCGAAAACGGTGCGTCATAGCGAAAATTTCTCTGCAAAAAATTGATTTTCTACTATGCTCCTAATCAATTCAACAAGAAGTTAAGATATGTGGGAGAAGACTTGGAAATCATTGACTACATGCTACATCTATGGAAATCTGAAAACCAATATAATTATTATTATTTCTAAAATTAGAAGCTAGGATTTTGTGTGAAGTAGAATGGCTTCTTATTAACATGGGCAGAAATAAATTAAACTATAAATGGATAAAATATATAAAAGTAATTAAGAAATTTGTCATTTGCCATCTTTTAATCTTCCCAGAGGACAAAATATGGAAAAGAAGGGGGATGGTGGACCGTGGGCTTATAAATCACATTCTTAACATGAAATGAAACTTTATTAATAAACATAACCATGTAGAAACAAACGTTGCATAAAATTATTCGACAAATTAACAAAGACAAACATTTACATTTAGCACCTATTACACTCTAAATTTTGTTTATAAGTATTCGGGAGGAACTCTGTAATTCATGAAGTTCATCGGGGAATAACACCACTTAAACCAAATCCGGCGTTATGTATATTAAAAATTTCAATTGTATCAGGAACTGATCTTACCAACATGGATAATTTGTGAGGTGTAATTTGCTTTTCACGAGGACATTTTGCTACCACACGAGGATGTGATGACAAAGCAACAATATGAGGACGGGTGGAAACGCTAATTTACACCCCGCCTGTAGGATAAAGGTGAAAATATAAATTACTATTATACTTTTCTATATTTATTTCAGTTTATAAACATAACAGAAGTAATATACAGAAAGTAAATGACAATATAAATTAAAATAATATACTGCGTACAAAAATATAGTACAGTACCTCATTGAAGTTGAAGTATAATGACATAATTTATATGTCTGTTTGAACTTTCTGATCAAGTATACACTAGATAGTTTAAACTTATTGCACAAAATACCCACTAGATATGGCAATCAATAAGAGAAGGTTAGCAATAAATAATATATTTTTGTTTTTAAACAATTTTTTTACCAGATAAGGTCAAGTGATAATTGTAGCATCACCATCTTTCTATCTAAAAGCCACATCTACGAAGATATCAGGGGAAGACTGGGCTGCTAAAAGTAAATACCCGAGAGGCCTATATGCACCTGTGTACATATAAGGTTGTTCTTTTATTTTGATGTTTTCCTATGATTTTACGACGTTAACTTTTACTTGGAGTTCCCAAAAACAGGTTTCCTTTGAAAATTAGTTTCTTAAATACATTTCCGGCCTGAAAAAATGTACTGTTTATACTATATATTAATTTCAATAAAATTTTTAAATATTTAAAGGGTGAAACAACAAAAATGGAAATCAAAGTACCGGTATTATTTTTAAACACGCGACCAATCATCAAAAATACTTATTACCAAGTTTCTAACGGCGCAATTGCCAAAGAGAGCATTGAGCACCCTAAGTAAAAGCTTCATTATACATATTCGGTTTAAGCATAACATTTGCCATAGGGGTTAAGGTGGAAACGTATGTGATATCTTGTCGCTTTCAAAGGTTTGTGACGCTGTCCAATACCTACTCCAATTTCTGTTATTGGTTATTATTACTTTAACTCTGGCTTGGGTGTTGCCATTTTTGCATTCACACATTTTATGCCATCATCAATAAGCATTGCAGAAATGGGCCGTCGGTGTCAAGCTTACATAGACACTATATAGAGAAATTTGATGAACTATCCCATTTACTAAACATATCAGAATTGAAAGAAAGGGGACTAACACTTAGCAAAGCATTCTGCCATGACATTGAAAATGGATTAATTGAACTAAAAGTAGTTCATCTTTAGTGTCATTTAAAGATTTCAAATATTATCAGTCGTACCTAATGACCTTATTGAACTGGCTCAAGGAGAAAGAAGTAAATTACATTTATCTGAGCGTTAAAATTTTACTTGGAATGTGTAACGTACTTCCGATTTCAAACACCTCTACCGAAGGATCATTCTTAGTCCCGAAACGAATTATAAAATTTTATAGAATGTATTATGTAAGAAAAAATTACTGTGTTTGCTCTTTTCTGCTGCTAATATAGAAATCTAGAAAAGAAAAGGGGCCCTATACTCAAACATCAGAATAATAGATAGTGACTATCTTCGTCTTCCACAGTTAAAACAAAGCCGCTGCCTACGTCTTGGCCATTAAAACGCTGTCTACGTCACTATCAATTATTCTGGACTTTGGATATAGTCGAGATTAGGCTCAAGAGCCCTAACAATGCTTAATCTGGCCCTGAACCGGAATATCTTTGTAGGTACTTCCTACATCCTAATATTAATATAACTCTTCCTCTTGCACATTGTTGCCCTTATCAGCCAGTGTAGCTGATAGAGACAAAATGAAACTAAAGCACAGCTGGATAAGTGAAAACGATTCTATAACTCGCATAATTGTAATACTTTTATTTTCAAAATCGTAAAACAAAATATCTCCTTGCAGTCTATAATATAATCATATCACCAATTATAATTAAATTAATCAAAAAACACAGGCAATCAATCGAATGGTGGTTTTATTAATATTTTTAACATTATTAAGAAAAACCTTAAATTTACTCATATAATTTGTTATTGATGAAAATATTTCTAAAGTTAAATGATATTAGGTCAATTTAATAAAAACCACCATACATTTGTCTGTCACACCCTGCATCTTTTAATTTGTACCTACATTTAAGGATTATATTTAAGCTGTAACTATTAGGTTTATCTTTAAGCTGTAACTTAATTCAATGTAATTGAGACATTATTGACATTATACTGTTTTATTAGCAAAAAACTAGAGGGTTAGTAATATTTGTAAATAAATATTTCAAAGTTTCAAATTATACTCTTACAAACAATATTTGCGTGGCACAATGGTAACTAGTCTATTGCAGCAAAATTAATTAAAATCAACACACATGGCAGGTAAATCATGCTTTATATAAGCCAAGTATAAAATATAACATTTAAATGTAGGAACTTGCTAAATAAACACTTTGCTGTAAACAGCGAATTATAACTTTTTGTCTAGTTTTTCGATAAGCTGTTCAATCATATTGGCATCAACGAGTCCTATAAACTTATCCACAACCAAACCATTCCTAACAGCTATCACTGCGGGAACAGCTTTGACTTCAAAAGTATGAACTAACTCTGCATGACTCTCAACATCCACTATGGCTAAATCAATATTTTCCTTTGGTTCGATAAGTTCTCTCATTTTAGGGGTTAGAATATGGCACGGTTCACACCATTCGGCATGGAAATTTACAATAACAGGGTTATCAGAGTTCATAACTTTGGACAAAAATTCGTCATTACCTTGTATAGTAATGATTTTGTTTAGTTTCGTGCTAGTCGTCAATAACCTAGCTTGACGTACCAGAGTGGGAAAAGCTTTAAGCATCTTCAATCCTGGTAATAAAAGCTTTTTATTGGTTTAGGACGAACTGGTTCGATACAGTGCAGAAGAAAAAACGGTATAAATCCAATAAAGACACTAACTAATAGAAATATAAGGAACAAATTTTTATATATTATACTGTAGTCCTTTTCCTGCAAAAGTATTAATTAAATTAAATTCTGCCAGAAAAACTGCAACTTACAATAACTTCAAGGGCTTCTATTGGGTCTTGTTTTTTATCTGTCGGTATTATTACTAGGAGTATAGTCAAACCTGTTGCAGATCCAAGGGCGATCCAAGAAATATTACTTTGTAGCTTCACACCAATAACAAAAATAATTAAGGAAATGATCCAAACAATTATTAGCAAAAATAGACCGATTCCAATATTTCCTACTGTAGTCATAACTACAAGTTAAAAATATATCAGGGTGTGAAGGTTATAATTTAGGTCACTATTAGAGGTTATGTTATTAAATAACTGCCTCCTTACCATAGCAACTCAGCCGGATGCTTTCATTATAACTTCATCGATTATTGCTATTTGTATTTGCTGCTAAATCTTTATGGACATTGACTTTTAGGAATCGTTGAATAAAAATACAAACATTCACTGATCTTATCTTATATGATAATTAAAACTGTGTATATGCAACCATGTATGCACAATATAATATTTACTAATTTTACAAGAGTGCATTTTGGGTTGCCTGATCTCATTATTAAAAATAAATATAATCCTAATAAATGTGTTAATCACATAATAAAAATGTAATAATAATGTGCCTGTATCCTGTATATTATATAATTCTAAAACTAAAAATGTTTCTAAAACATTATTTTATAGCGCATTTAAATTATGATTATATTTTATTAAAGCTATTAGTTGACTAAATAGTCAATTTAAAATTTAAAACAATCTTATATCGACGGGATACATAACGAAACCACTTATTACCTAAATAGGTACCATCATATCTGAAGTTACAACTAAAATAACAATATCAATATAATATACCTACTTCTACTTATTATCTATATAGGTACCTAATATACGTAATTATAATATATTTTTTTTCTATATTACTTAAAATATACAATAAAGATATACCGCCTAAACTGTGATACTATTTTTTTAACATAAGACGCCGCGTCCCAAGAAGCAAAGTAGGTAGGTTCTTATAATAGGTAGAGACTTTTATAGGTAGGTACTAGCTTTGATTAATATAATTAAAGGCACCAGGTAGATTTTATAGGTACTAGGTACCCCTGGTTCCGAAATAGTGTGGAGTGATTCATCACCAGCATATGGACGGCTCAGGGACATGAGGGGCGAGGGGATCAAAATTCCATAGGCGTATCATTTTAGAGGGGGCAGAATAAAAAAAATGAAATAAAATATCCAAGTTATTAACATTGTTTTTAAGTGTACTTGTGATGGTTTTTTTAATTATCTTAAGAAAAATACTGTTATTAGATGGTTCTAAAATTTTTTTAATAATTTTTAATCATTTTCAGTTCTGCTACTGTCAAATTCGGTCGCTTACGATTGGAATTATTGGTTTCAGAACCACTACTACTCGCATTCGTCGCGTCCATCTCATAAACACATTAAACACTCGCGATTAATATTAATTTAATTTATATCGCGAATCAACCGTGCATAAGACACAATGAAATGCCACTGTCATGTCAAAACATGCATGAAAAAGCGCATGCGCCAATATATCCACGGATATCCCGCGTCTTTGCCTCTGACCAATGAAATTTCATTTAATTTAGAACCGCCTAAAACTCACCAATGAAAACACGTTGCATTTGCTATAGCGGCGCAGCTAGCGAGCTAGTGAGCGAGCTAGCGAGCTAGTGAGACGTCTAGAAAATATGTCCTTACGTCCGAAGAAGTTTTCCAACGACAGATTCTTTTTACGATACATTTATCAAAAATGTACTCGCAATCTATTGGAATCAACACTTTGTCGAAAGTTCCTTCAAGAGTTGCTTCATTCTTCTGGCAAACGCAGGAACTTATAGCGGCCATTGCATGAGGTTGTGGACTTTAACAACTTTACTGGCTAATGAAGATGCTGACCTTACAACAATTAAACGACATGATGGGTGGAGAAGTTCCGCTATAGCAGAAAGTTTCGAAAAATTTCGACAAGCACTATGCGTTCTGAAACCGATGACAACAACAAGCTTGTTATTAATGGAAACGAAGTAAAATATGATAAAACAAAGAAGGCCATGTCTATTAATATAAATGTTAATAGTAAATTTAGTAAAAAATATATCAAATGTAATTGATTTAAGATATCTAAGTTATGTTAGAGAGTATTAAAAACAACGTCCTTATATAATTATTTCTTTTATGAAAAAAATGCATTATTTATTTATTGGCATTTTATGTTGTATTTGTTAATTTTATAATTGATATCAGAGCCTGTGGAAAACATTTTTGGATACTCCCCACAAGCCGTTGGTTCACTGAGTCGTCCTAAAATAGTGTAAATGAATTTACACAAAGCAGAAACCGCAAACAAATCCTCGAGAATTGACACGGTCGACGAGCAAAGCAGATTTTTACAATTTTTTAATCGTTTTAACCCACGTTTAAATGAATCTCTCACGTGCCATGGGAAACAACACACATGTTTCAGATTTTCGGTCGTCCCTCATTCATTTGTAGAGCATTCAATTTTTGAGGGAAACAATCAGAAGCATAGAACAGACACCCAGCTGCTATTAATTGTGTAACAACTTAATATACTACTTTTTAAAGTTATTATTAATAAATATTTTTTTATAAATTGTATTTATACAACTTATTCAATTTCTCGACTGTGACTCAGTGTTTTATAAGTTATAGTTTGTAACATCGAAATCTGAGACATGAAAACCCGCGCAAAAAACCCTCATTATATCGATCTCCTTACACGTGCTACCGCATTTTTAACAGCGTTGTCAAGTATTTCCAAGAATTTAAGGAAAAACAAATGATTTTATATACATCGCCCATCACATTATGACGTTATCATGTAGTATAACAAAATATTGATCATACTATATACCTTTCGTCATATCATAAAACAATTGGATGGTAAATGTGATGCAGGATAATAATGTTTCCCATTCAAATATTACGGATCCATTTAACACGTTCCTCCACCGTGTCAAATCGCCATCATTCGCATTCATTTGTTTGCCTAAATTGCCTAATACCATCGAACGTATTGTGGTAAAGTGGGGTCAACAATAATTCTTGAACTAGAAGTAATACAGTTATTCTTTAATTTCATATAACATTTTGATGGGGTTTGTGTTAAAATTGATTATTTATTAGTATTCTATCAAAACATAACAACTTGTTGAATGAAAGCGCCTTTATAGTGACGATTCTACCTTGCTGTAAGAAAAGTTATACTGCCCCGATCTCCCATTGCAGCAATTGTGGGTATCCTTTGAAATTTTTTTATGTCTCATATTTCGATGTTACAAACAGTACTTTCGCTGGACTGCAATTTAGAGAAGAGTCTAAATTGAAATAAGGTGGTGCGTGGGACTGAACTTGAATCCACGCCACTGAATGTTATGATTATTTTATACATCTGAAAAAATCTGACCCTAAAATATGTCAGGCCTTTCAAGTAGTAAATATAAAATAGCAAATATTAGTAGAAGAGCATATTAGAGCATACATAGCTGGTCAACAATATATTTTTTTAAAAAGCAATGAAGAAGCATGAAGATTATTTCTAGTAGCCGGTTCCTACCTTTTGCGTAAAAAGACACACCCTTAGCTACGGCGCTGGTATAAAACTTTGATACTAAAATAAGAGACTTATATAAACAATGAAACTGATTTTAAACTTAATTTGGTCAAGTGTACAGCGCGTGATAATATTTCTAGAATATGGCGAAGTCGCCGATGCTTCAATAAATTATTTTGAAATGTCTTTCAGAAGGTATATTTTCTGTATTATGGCATTACTGAGATATATATACTAATGTTATACATCTATTTCTATAATAAATAACACACTACATGAATGAAATAACCACAAATTACGTTGCGATGGCTTTATGCAACTACATACAGGAGCATTAACGTAACTTGTTCTTTAACAATTATTCAGGGTTAAGTTAAGTTAAATTATTTGCTTCTATCTATGGATGTATTCATTCAAAAATTCACAACATCGGTGTACCAGAAATTATTGTTGAGTTATGGGAAAATGACGTTAGCTCCGACTCCGACAGTAAAATTGAAGACCGCGCTCTCAAATATGACAGAAGTTTGTGATAAATTACGAAATATTCCATTTTTTTTTCATATGTAATAACAGTGAATTAGCCGTAGATGTTGCTCAACTTTTGTTGAAAAGAGAATCTATAATTTTAAAAAACAAACTGAAAAATTTAAAGCAAATGTCCTTAGACACATATTTTAACAAACATTTATTTACATACATATTTGTATTATAAATTACATATTATGGAATTCCTAATTTAAGTACATTAATTTATGTATACCAACTTTATAAATATGTATTTATATATTACTTTATATGTATATATAATGTACATACTTAACATACTTTATATGTATATATTACTTTTTTTATGATATTGTAAAAATTGTAAAATTTTACTCCCTGTTCGATTAGTAACCAAAAATTTTCTATTCAAAAAGGGTATATTTTTCATTAAAAACTACATGTACGTACTATATCACCCTCTCAATAACGGCCACTTATTCCAGTATTTTTGTTGGCCGATGTGGAGGGGTTTTACTGCACTTATATTTTTTTTAGTTTTGCGAGAGAAGCTTTTTCTATGGATATATATATATATATATATATATATATATATATATATATATATATATATATATATATATATATATATATATATATATATATTGCAGAATAATTACATTCAATAAGTACTTCTTAACTTATCATTTACCAAATCTATACGGTATACCTATTTTTTACTACCATCCCACATGGAATTTGTTGTATTCACACGAAATGTGTTAAATAAAGTTGCGGGCAAAGTTTCCCTTATTTTCCATATGCCGCAATCAACATATCTTGCTAAATGCAGAGCATTTTTTTGAAAAAAGAAACGTATGTCACAGGAGCTATGATGCTGTTGATATTTTTGGCTTTGGCGCAAGATGATTTAGAGATAGCCAAGCTAATGTCTTTTATATGGATATGTAGCTAGGTATAACGTAAAACATTAAATAATATAATGTGACAAAATCCTAGCCGCGACTTTTTCCAAAATACATAGACATGCCATTATATTTCTGTGTCTCAGCAGGCCGTCGCTGGTGTGTGTTCAATGATTCGAGCGGACATATATTATTTTTGTAGCCGAGGGTGTAAATATGATGTCACAAAGCCATTTGTTAGCGCGTTTCCTGGCCCTGGTCGGAGACAGGAAAACCGCCAAGGCCCGATATGTCTGCCTGTATTTATGATTCCCAAAAGCAACTACGGATAACGCCGGCATATATCCACAATTTATAATATTCGCGGCGCGCTCGCAGTATTCTGTACGCCATTTATAAGATATTGCGCAATCAATCAAATTTTAAATAAAATTATCTGGAGTGGGTATTAATCCAGTCAGTATAGGACAAAAAGACCTTTATCTTGCGAAAGGTGGGGTAGTAATAATTTTTTAGTATGTTGTTAATGTCTAGGCCTTGACAAAAATCTAAGTTTTCTACCTTGGGGTTCAATCTTGACAATAATTCTGCAACGGATGATCTAACGACAAAAATGTAAGAATACAAAGTTAAAGAACACAAAATTCCCCACCTTTTTGTATTTTTTTTGCAAGTCTATAATGTAATGAGTTACAGCGGCGGAAAGGTGACCATTTGTCCAAAAAATAGTAAAACCCCATTTTGGACGGTAAATTTAGTAAGAACAAATTAAGTACACTTATTTATAATGTTTTGCCAACGGCAATAAGGTTATATAGCTATATCTATTTCAAATTATAGTGTTCAGGGGCAGCGCGTAGGTCAGAAAAGTGGGGGGGGCACTTAAGAATTATATTGAAATCTTCCCTTCTTGTATTAGGTTCCATAGTTTTTTGTTAATCGGTTTACATATTTGGACGTAAAAGTGGGGCAAAAGCTTCTGTCACCAGAAGATCCTGATGTGTTGATTGTAAGCACCGCGATTTCCATGTGCTCTACATTTAAAGTTGTTTTCGTCGTTGGCGAAGACGTCGATCTTCTTGTTTTGCTGACAGCACTAGCACCATCTGAAAGTAACATATATCTTCGCAAAGCAGGAAGAGGCAGAATTCCTGAAAGACTATATTCAGCGAATAGTTTAAAACATAGAGAAGTGGCTGAGAACATTCTGTTTCTCCATGCGTTTAGTGGCTGTGACACGACATCGGCTATCTTCAACCAAGGAAAAAATTAATTTTGTTCGCTTGTCCAGAAAACCACCAGACTTAGTGCCACAATTAGAATATCTGGATGCAACACCAGAGCACATCGCAGATCCTGGGTAATTGTTTCTCGTTGCTTTATATGGTGGCAACATGGAAGAGGAAATCCTGGAGGAAAACCGCTACCAATATTTCGCTAAATCTACTTCAAAAAGCATATTAAATCTTGGTTCTTTGCCACCAACGAGGGACGCTGCCCGGTATCATCCGTTTAGGACGTACCATGAAGTCTAAAAATGGCAGAGGACTCAAAAAAAACCCAGAACATTGAGACTGGAAACTTGCCAGCAATGGGCTCGCTCCACTCACAATGACAGAAGAGCAACCTGCACCTGAACTCTTATTCGAATTCATTTCATGCACCTGTCGAAAATGATGCGGCGCAGCATGTGGTTGCAGGAAAGCAAGGTTGAAGTGCTCTGTTGTGTGTGGCTTCTGGAGTGGCCAGTCATGCGAAAATGTGCCGGAGGTTCCTATCGACAGCGAGGACGATGCTGACGAACCTTTGTCAATAGAAGCACAATTCATAAGAAGCACCGATGTTGATGATGATACTGAGCTCGCAGATTATTCTGATGGCAACATACCTCCAGCAGGATCATCAAAAAAGAGGAAACGTTAAGATCGCAATGCTGTGGATTAGGCCTATCGGGGATACCACCGTAAAAACAAAAGAAAACGCTCCAGTCACTCTACCTTAAGGTGGTGTGGAAATGAGTATAAGTGCAGTATCGCGCAATTTAAATGTCGTTATGGTCACTATAATTTTTGCAATAATTGAAACGAGTAATATGAAAGAAGAACTATGTTAGAAGTATTTCTCTCAGTTTGACGAAGTAAATTATGGGATTCGGTCATATTACAAACATTAATTATAAAATGCATCCAGACGACATTGAAATTGCACGATTCTGTACCTACTTTGAATAAAAACTTGTTATAACTATATAAAAATGTAATAAAGAGCGAGAAACAATCGAAAAAATCGCAAAAATGGAATTTTACTTTGTTTGTTTCCGGCACTGTAACTCGTTACAATTAGACTTACAAAAAATTTGGAGAATTTTGTGTTCTTTAATTTTGTATTCTTACAGTTTCCTCGTTAAATCAATCGCTGCAGAGTTATTTTCAAAATAGTAATTTTTTGGACCTTAGATTCAAGATGGCGGGTCGAGTCCCCCCACAAGGTCGAAAACTTGATTTTTTTATGAAAGCCCACAACTTAACAACATACTAAAAAATTATTACTACCCCACCTTTTGCAAGGTAAAACTGCCTGCTGACTGGGCTATATAACCTCTAGCTATATGTATCATCTATAGGTAGTTTGTATAGTCCACGTGAATTAGCCTTTTCAGAAGAAATTTTTCATATACAAATAATATTATGTGCAGGGATAGTTTATATGAAAGTAGAAGTAAATACCCGAAAAGTTCCCACCCTAACGGTGGGCCCAACCACTCTTTTTTCACGAAAAGCTACCCCCGGGCGGGACTTAAGAACAGCTTTTTTCGCGTTTTTCTCCGACACCATCACCGATGGGAAAAATGGGATAAAAACAGAAATGTTCTTTATTAAATTTTACATAAAAAAGTGCCTTAGATAATTAACCTATTCCTCACTGGATTCCTTCTATCGGCGGTAAAAGTGGGGGGCCTTTTTTTGAGCAAATATCAATAAAATGGCTGTTCTGACGTAGAAAGTGATTACAATGAAAGTTCTAGAGCTCTACCACATTCATGTGTCACTTTTTCATTTTCGGAATTTAGGTCATTGTGATTAAAAGGTATGCTGAATATGCTGGTACAACATAAAATAAGTAAACTATTAATGTTTAATGACTTAAATATTAATGTTTAATGACTTCAAATAAAAATTACTTTCTAAATTTCTAAATCTTACTGAGCCCTCGATAGTGGAGATAGATTATGACCCTGCTATAGTTTTTTGGAAGAACCAATTCCTACTGCTTCCTGAAATAAAACAAGACTAAACGAATGGCGTTCTTGCAAAGACATAATATTTTAAAGATGATCTGAAAATTGAACTTTTAAATTCATGCAACCAGCACAAACAGGCCCCGAGATATACCATAGATGAAAAATAATCGTTATCAAGTGTTTAGATTACCACCATACCATTGCCAATATAATCCAATAGAATTAGTGTGGGGCATTTGTAAATATTATTATGATCGATATATTGGTGGAGTTGGTTTCGGAGACAAACAAGTTTTAGAGATGTGGCTTTGGATCAAATTACTCCAGATATTTGGGAAAATTGTGTTATGATGTGGTTCAATCGTTAATTATTAATTTGAGTTCAGTATCTGAAGATGATGATAATGACGACGACGATGGTGAAATTTAATGATTATAATATATTTTTCCTTCCTAATACTTCTATTAAATAGTTCATTTGTTTTACTAAATACACGTTTTTACTTTAATTTATAGTCATTAACAAATTATTAAATAATCGGTTTTGACATAAATCACAATAAACGTTGCGTATATTTTAGAATAGATGTGGTTTCCCAGAGGGCAGATGTGGTTCTTCATTCATTTTCTTCTACGAACACCGTCACGTTTCTGCTCTAGCTTTACATTTATGCGGTCGGTCATGTAACGACTGCTATCTATATTAAGTGAAACATTTCAATACCGTCAAATTGGGCCCGCTATATTCTGGTGCTGCTTCCTAAGAAATAGGGATGCGCAAATTTTCTAAAACATCTGTAGATATTATTTGATACGTCGAAGCAATAAAAAATAATTTTATTGTACTTGATTGAAGTACTTGTTGTTGACCCTGTCGACTATAAAATAAAGTTAATCATCGATGAAAACGACTTCGATGTTAACCGATAACATCGAAAAAATAAATTAGATGAGTAAATATCGAAACCCTAAAAAACTGTTGAGAACTGAGAACTGTATTATAGCAGATTAATTTGATCCACAGGATTATATACATCATACACGCCAAGATACACCCCTCTTTTGAGCATCCACTGACTGGGCTACAAGTAACTTTAACGGAAGGCTGTTCCGACTCGTCATTTCACTTGGAATGCAAAACTATAATAACAACTCGTCAAAATGGATTAGGATAAAAATGATCGGCAATGTTATCGTCACCTGTTATAACTACTGTGATTATTTTTCTACCAATTTAAGAAAGGTGTATATATATATATATATATATATATATATATATATATATATATATATATATATATATATATATATATATATATATATATATATATATATATATATATATATATATATATATATATATATATATATATATATATATATATATATATATATATATATATATATATATATATATATATATATATATATATATATATATATATATATATATATATATATATATATATATATATATATATATATATATATATATATATATAAATATCAAATAACAAAAGTAAATAATCTAACAGTTCTGTTACTACAAGTTACTACATTAGAACGTACTTTATCGTTCCCAGCATCCCCTTATAGACTTCGTAGGGGTAGCCGGCATAATAATAAGATTTCCTGTGGCGTCTCGGTTTGGTATCCGAAATACTCAAGTCAGTATCACTAAGTGGATAAATTCCCATTCGCTAAAGTCATTGCAGGAGGAACATAATTTAAGTAATTAGGTCGGTTATTTCCAAAATGCAATTATTTCTACCACTTGCTGCTCTGCCTTTGACAAAATATCTCGTCGTTATACAACCGTGTCACAAGAGAAAAACGATAAGACTTACAGGTAAAGCTTATTAAAACTGTCCCTTAATTTTCCAACTGTTTAGGTGAGGTAATGTAGTAATCACAAGTATTTCTTATTTTATTTTATGGTTTGAAACAAACAGATTATACAAACCTAATTACATGTTTCTAGCTACAGATAATTATATGCACCAAAATTATCAATAATTATCAATTTATACTGCTAGGTACTATTATCAATTAATATAAATACTACTAAATAAATAAATATAATACATAATACATAACATAAATATATACATAAATAATAATAATATCTACATACTATTACATACATATAAGTTAGAACACAAGCAATGACATGTAGGTACTCTTGCAACCAATCAATCACAAGAAAGAATATAAACAAACATACCTACTAGCAACAGTACATTTATAACTAATGACGTGCCGTCCATGGAAATAAGGAAGCTTCCTTTAAAGTATATACTAAATGTATTGTATATTGAACTGCATTATTTAAAACCCGGTTCTGTGACTGGACAAAAACTAGAATTAATTTAATTATTATAATTTTTAAATAGCAATCACATCATTATTTATTATGATCCATATATTGTAACAATTGCTACTTGAAGATATATAAGATAACTAAATATATAGTTTGTAACACATATGAAAATGAAAAAATGGCGCATCGTCAAAGGGAAACCCAAAGTGTTTGATATGCGGCGCGAGCCGACTTTGATCTCGTCAAAGCGTAGCTGCCAGCGGAATTTTTTCATTCTCATATATGTCTGTTAGAGACAATACTAGGAAATTGTGGGTAGCATGGTATATATTTGATTTTAAATTCAATTCGATAAAGTAGGGAAACCAGACAAGACACATCATGTTATTAAGTTTCCCAATCCGTAAATTGAGCGGCAGATAAAAGTTTATATAAACAGTCGAATTGCTACATTGTGAATTTTGGAACCTTGAGAACGTAGGCCTGGGAAACAAAGTCAGGCGATCGGAAAAATACTGCAAATTCAGTAATTCTGTAGTGGGGCCGCGAGCAGCAGGCACGAAACATACGGGAAATCGGGCGACGGTCGAAAACATTTAACACCAGACAGTGTTCCAGGGGATTTAGGAGATTTCATTTGATCAGTGTCAGTAGCTAATTTTATTGCTATATTTTATTTATAATTGTATGTCCAACAGTGGCCCAGAAAGATAGTGATTAGCTAATATTCGTTGATTTTTTTGCAAATCGCGATTTAGTGGTTGTTTTGAGTGTCCTCGTGGGTCAGGAGAACGTCTCTTTGATATGTTCTCATTTAATTTGTGTAAATAAAACCTAAACAGTAATTTAGTAACTTTTATCGTATTTTTCTGGTTCTTCTGGAAAACCCGCCCCATTTTGGTGGGTGGTGTCTTAATTTAGGGGTAGTAATTTTGATGACTATCTTTCCGCGGTTATTCGGAACTGAAATAATTAGTAACCTGGTGGCAAGCGATGATACCGCTCTTTTTATATAACCACCCCATATAACCTTAGGCAAGGCAGCGTCACCGTCGTCTAAAGATGCGACGTCGCGTCGGTACGCCCGCCGCGCCGCTTGGAAGCCTAACGGGCTGACGTTACAATGCCTTCAACGGGCCTAGAGGTCAGCTTTGATTACAATATGCTTCAAAATTATACAACCAAGAATACAGTTTTCAATAGATGTTTTCAACAGTTTTCCAATCAAATCCATTATTATTGATCTTATGATCGAGATCTGATCAGCTGGTATAGCACCCTTATCAGTGAAAGCTACATACTACATACAAAACTATAAATCGACATTTTTATCAAGTAAACTAACATGACAATGTTTTGTTGATGCAAAAATATGAGTTGGCTGTCTATAGATAGTTTCGTACCCGTACAAAGGGAACGAGAGTAATAAATATTACGTTTTTCATATAGGAGGATGTTTTATGGGGCCGTATATAACTCAAATATGCGGTATCTCGCCCTTATTTTATATAAAGTTGTTCTCCCTGGCCGCACGCCAATTCTAAAGTTAAGTCACGTTTAATATCTTGCTCTTAGGTAATATTTTGTGGCAATTCCTATAAAGTTATGTCGTAAATTTCGCTGATTTTACGTGAATTTTAACCAGGGGACATCCGCGCTTTCTCCTTTATTTTCCATTGTTACCTACATTGTTAAAATTGTCATTGTCATTGTATAACATTACCTGTCAAAATTACTTTTAATTATTTTTTTCTATTATACTCGTATGTATACTGCTCTAACAAACTGAAAATCCTAAGTACAAAAGAAATGGTATATAATGTGCCTCATCGCTATGTGCACGAAAAAATTCGTGACAGTTTAAGGCATTACAAACTCATTTCCGAGTGCCTGCCAGCCCCTGAAAAGAGAAAAGAATTTCTCTCATCGCGCACTTCAGTACTTAAAAAGTAATGGGTATGTATTTTTTTGTTTCCTTGAAAAAATATTATTATAAAACTTGTCTCTTCACAGTCTTTGAGGTACTTAGAAAGAGAAAATACGTTTCCATTTTATTTTCTATCGACTATTGAAATAAACAATAAAAGATTACAAAACATGACAAAACATGATATACGTGATATAACATTTTAAAAGTAGAAAATGTATATTTTGTAGACAATTTTATGAATCTTTTAGAATTAAATTTTAAAATGAACAAGAAAGGAATTAGAAAGGGAAATAAATGAAAAGTAAATAAAAATACAGAAAAAAAACGACTATATGACGGGCACAATCAATTGATTTTACTGACACAAAACCAGTGCACTAAATTCAAACAAAAAAGAAGAATATGTATTATGTACGTATTATATATAATTTACTTTAATATGTATAATATACTTTATGTACTTCATGTACTTTACATACTTTATGTACTTTATGTACTTTAGGTACTTTATATACTTTATGTAGGTACTTTATGTACTTTATGTACTTAATGTACTTAATGTACTTAATGTACTTAATGTACTTTATGTACATTATGTACTTTATGTACTTTATCTACTTTATATACTTTATGTACTTTATGTACTTTATGTACTTTATGCACTTTATGTACTTTATGTACTTTATGTACTTTATGTACTTTATGTACTTTATGTACTTTATGTACTTTATGTACTTTATGTACTTTATGTACTTTATGTACTTTATGTACTTTATGTACTTTATATACTTTATGTACTTTATGTACTTTATGTACTTTATGTACTTTATGTACTTCATGTACTTCATGTACTTCATGTACTTCATGGTCCCGATCTACAAGGGTCCCGATCTACAAGTCGCTACGTGGGTTCCTTGCTTTGATCGGTTGTGATTTCAATCCATCCTTTTTCAATACATAAAGTACATAAAGTACATAAAGTACATAAAGTACATAAAGTACATAAAGTACATAAAGTACATAAAGTACATAAAGTACATAAAGTACATAAAGTACATAAAGTACATAAAGTACATAAAGTACATAAAGTACATAAAGTACATAAAGTACATAAAGTACATAAAGTACATAAAGTACATAAAGACTTTATGTACTTTATGTACTTTATGTACTTTATGTACTTTATGTACTTTATGTACTTTATGTACTTTATGTACTTTATGTACTTTATGTACTTTATGTATTGAAAAAGGATGGATTGAAATCACAACCGATCAAAGCAAGGAACCCACGTAGCGACTTGTAGATCGGGACCCAAGTGTGAAGACAATTTCGTTACATCAACGTAGCGCTGAGAATTCGAAACTCCAACATTCATAAAAATCTTTCTTCCTATTTTCACTTGTTTCATGTTTGCAAGCATTAGGTATCTTATGTTCGATCAACTTTCAACGGGGCTGGCAGGCACTTTGTGCAACATGATCGACAAGGCAGGCACTCGGAAATGAGTTTGTAATGCTCATGTAATGTAATGCTAATGTTTGTAATGTCATGATTTTTTTTCGTGCACATTGTGATGAGGAAAACGAGGAAAGAAAATAGACCTGGCACTAACGCGTCTGCTGTAAATATTCAAGAGACTGAACTGAACGTCGAAGAGGCAGGGTCAGAAACTGCTACGATGTCTGAGGTTGCTATATCAGTATCTACCAATCAAAATAAGACTTTTATATCTGCTTCTGAAAATATAATAAAACAAAGATTTGTTCGTGAAACTCGCAAACCAAAGCGTGTAGATTCATCTATTTGCGGAATTTGTCGTATAAACTGGAAACATGCCAGGGGTAATGTATCCAATGTCTACAATGTAGCAGCTGGATTTGTGGCCAGTGTAAAGGAGCAAGCAGAGATCCTTACTACAACTGCCCTCGTTGCGAGGATACAGATGATGAAGAAGTTGATGACACCGAAGAAGGCGAACACTTCGTTCCATCAGATTAATAATATTAATCATTTATGAAGCATGTGCTTTACCTCACCTCCTGTTGCTTTAAAGGTTATTTGACTTTATTTTTAATTGTGATTTCATGTTCAGCAAATCGCGTTTCTGTTGTTTATATTGTAAACTTATTGTGTTGTTTTCTTTTTAAATAATGTATTGTAGTTTTAAGTTTGATATATTATAAATATACATATTTTTCTATTAAAAAATTTTACTTTCATAAGTTGTATATATATACACTCCCCGGCACAAAATTCCGTCACCCTAAAATTTTGCCCAATTTTGATGTTTTATAACTTTTTTATTTTTCATCTGATTTTCATAAATTTTTTACCAGTCTGTAGATCAGTTCATTGTGTGTCTTTTTAATTATTGTAATAAGTCATATTTTTCGTCCAGGCAATATTATACAGGGGTAAATCAAAGTGTTGTTTTTTGTCGTAAACTCAAAACACCCTGTGGAAAAATTGAGGCGAATAATTTTGTTTACAAACTGTTTGCTGCCATCTTAGACGTATTGTAAACATTTTGTTTTTTGATTCATCCCATTATCTCATTTCTTCTGCGAGCAGCAAAATTTTAAATGAAACGCTGTTAATTTTATCATTTTTAATTAAAAAACATCGACGTTGGCTAAATACGCGGTTATTGTGACAGAATATTTGACAGTACAGTTAATTTAGTGAGTTGTCATCATGGTAACTACAGCAGACGTAGGTAGAATTGTTGCCTTAATAGAGGATGGCCGCAATAAGAGTTATGTCTCCCGTACTCTGGGAATTGCGCGGTCTACAGTTTGTGATGTTTGGAATAGGTATCTACAGACGGGAAACTTTATTAGGCGGCAAGGCTCTGGCAGAAGGAGAATGACCACTCAAGCTGATGATCACTTTGTCATTATGAGTTCTTTAAGAGATCGAAGAGCTACTGCTGTGTATCTAAAAAATGACTTGCAAATGGTACGTCAAGTAAGTGAAAGAACGATACGTAGAAGATTGTTAGAAGCAGGATTGCATTCACGAAGGCCAGCAGTATGTCCAAAATTGCTTCCTCGGCATCGACAACACCGACTGAGATTTGCAAGAGCGCATGCTGACTGGACTGTAAAACAGTGGGGAAACGTACTATTCACAGATGAATCCAGGGTTTGTTTAAGGTCGCCGGATGGTCGTGAACGGCTATACAGACGTAGAAATGAAAGATATGCAGACTGCATCATATCTGAGCGACTGCAATATTACGGTGGTTCAGTCATGGTTTGGGCGGGTATTTCTACCGATGCACGTACTGACCTTGTATTTGTTGAAAATGGAGCACTAACCGCCCACCGTTACATTGAAGAAATCCTCCAAGAAATTGTTGTTCCATTTGCTCCTTTCATTGGGAACCAATTTACATTAATGCATGATAATGCTAGACCTCACGTTGCACGGGTAGTGAGCGAATATCTGGATGAGGTTGGACTTCCAAGATTGGACTGGCCCGCATGTAGCCCGGATCTCAACCCAATCGAATATCTTTGGGATGTTCTTAAAAGAGCACTCCGTCGCCGTCCTGTGCAACCACTAACCTTGCAAGACTTACGGCTGGCGCTGACAGAAGAATATCAGGCTATTCCTCAAGACAGAATAAGTAATCTTATTAATTCGCTGCCACGAAGAATGCAAGCTGTCATTGCTGCGAGAGGAGGACATACACGTTATTAAAATTTGTCTTTGTTAATTAATTTTGTGATATACCTAGTGGATGTTTTTGTTAATAAAAATAAGCTTGAAATCAGCGTTTCATTTAAAATTTTGCTGCTCGCAGAAGAAATGAGATAATGGGATGAATCAAAAAACAAAATGTTTACGATACGTCTAAGATGGCAGCAAACAGTTTGTAAACAAAATTATTCTCCTCAATTTTTCCACAGGGTGTTTTGAGTTTACGACAAAAAACAACACTTTGATTTACCCCTGTATAATATTGCCTGGACGAAAAATATGACTTATTACAATAATTAAAAAGACACACAATGAACTGATCTACAGACTGGTAAAAAATTTATGAAAATCAGATGAAAAATAAAAAAGTTATAAAACATCAAAATTGGGCAAAATTTTAGGGTGACGGAATTTTGTGCCGGGGAGTGTATATATATATATATATATATATATATATATATATATATATATATATATATATATATATATATATATATATATATAGGTATATAGCCATATATTTTTTTATTTGATAACTAATTTGTTTTTAATTTCTAGACCAGCTATGTCTAGCTATTAGTTAGATCGGTACATACATTGTATTGTTGAAATACATACATCTATGTATTTCCAAACTAATTATTGTGCAATAAGTTGGCCGCTTATTTCCAAAAATGTACGATACACGTGTTCAACTAGTCTCGTTTTACGGTAACATAAAATGAAATAAATATATAATATATCTACCCTTTATTAACGTGAAATACCTGAAAATATCAGTATATAAACAAAATATAAACAAAATATCAGTATATAAACAGTAACGTTTGATTAACGTCAAATCCTATTCTTTCACATTCCGGACACTGACGATTATTTTCATACCCGATTTTGAAGTTTGCTCAAAATATGTTTACGTTTTCATACTAGCCCAGAATTTCCAGCAATTTGCCTCTACCAAAACGTATTGTTCGTGATGTAATCACTCGTTAACACGTCCAACGCATATTATTATTAGGTTTTTCAACCTGACACATCCATATTAACAATACTGATTTTAAAAACTCATCACAGATAAGCAATTTCAGTCGGATTAACACTCATCAGCTTGTAATGAACATGTCACCACTGTCGCCCATTGTCCTGCTGAACGGGGGCGGCGGTACAGTACGTAGGGAGACTGCATGATGACCTTATCTCACTATCTCCCATATCTCACCTCATTCCGCCTATCTCGCCCTATTATCTTCACACTATCAGTGCTTCATATCGCTTTACTAACTATTAATGTCTCCCGAGACCCGGTCTAGTAATAAGGGACAATACCATGGAGAGAACGTGCCCGAGGGAACTGCAATATGTTGTCATTATGTCGTCAAATCGATTATGACCACTAAGGCAGACCCTCTGTCCAACCTATTAACAACGCTATTAATTTGCTTAGATTAAGAACAGTAGATCAGTAATATTAATCATTTTCACTTGCAACCTCTAGCGAGTCTTAGTTGCTCAATACATTTGCGAAATATCATTCCGTATGAAAATTTCACACCAGTAGTTTTTAAACAATCAGAAGCGTAAGCTTATTTGGTTACCATGGTAAGCAAAAAAACTGAAAAGGATCCTTCTAGATATTATATGATTACTGTGATTGTTTAAATCATAATTTTTCATTCCTTATAGAAAAATCAATATAATTTCATAATGTTGTTTTCGCCCGAACAAAATGCTTCCATTCTTATGGCGCATTTTTGACTCATCAATTTAAGCTTGGAGAATCAAGAACATTTCTACCATTTTTATAATCAATTTGCAATTTATTTTCTTACTTTTGTGCTGCCTTACACTACAATTTGCTTGATACTACAATATTTTATTAAATGATACTACAATATTTTGCCATGATAATACAATATTTTATTAAATCTATTGTATATTGTTTAATCTCAAATTGTATGATTTAAAATGTTTCCTGAAGAATTTCAACAGAACAAGAGAGAAGAAGTGATTTATATATGACTATTTTTATTGTCATATAATATATAATAAATAAACAAAATCAGAAACCTTATTTCTACCATACGCAAATCTACGTAACATATTTCTACTACAGGGGACCAAGTCCTCTGTCACAATGTATCTTAAAAACTAGCAGTTACTAACTAGCAAACTAGCAAACAAAAGATTGAAATTGTTGTTACCTTAGAAATTTATGTTAATCCTGTTTAATTACGAAGCACAAACACTTATCACTATTCTCGAACACTGGTTGGAACACGAACTAATAGTTGCTGCTGCTGGGCTCAGGTGGTGCCATCTAGCGGATGTCGCCGTACTACCTCTTTAATTTTCGGCTTCTACACTTATATTCTCTTCTTACTTGTAATTTTGTAGAAAATTGTTGCCTTTTCTATTATATTGGTCACCAAACTCTGCGGCTGGGGACGCTTTGGTAGCGAAGTAGAGGCTTGGTGCCTCTACTTCGCACTTCTTATTTATACGACGAAAAACACTTAATTTGCAGTTATCTCTGCTTGCAGACTTTTTCCACGGGTGTTCTTACTTATTTTTCACAAACTCAAATATTTTTAACTTTTAGTTTTACCATTAATTTAACAAATTTTCATAAAAATTATGAGCGTGGCTGTTACCTCATCGAACGCCTTAGCTGGACTCTCCCGCATTGTTATTTGTAACTACGTATATGCCGTATGGAAAAACATTTGCATTTCCTGGTTACAATCCTTATTTCTTGTTATTATGATTCAATCTGACCAATCAGATTGATGCCAATTATTTAATTCATTTAATTTTACATAATACTCCCACAATTTGAACTTCACTTGTTCTAATTTTGAATTCTAAATACTATAATATAATATGATTCACTTGTTGTTGTATAACTTACCGGTATATAATGGTATATAACCGATTTATTTTCGAGGCGTCATCTCTACATTGTACTTTGCGTCGAGGCTATAAACTCTCGAAACCCATATTTACATCGATGCTTTCGCATTAATCTTTTAATCTAGACATAGTTTATTAATGCTCGATATTCTATAATTCTTACTGTGACTTGTCTATTGTGATTATGCTTGAGATAGATTTTTGTGCCGATAAATAGTTTAGATATAATGGTATTACGTTCTGACCAATCAGGCGCGTAGATTGTTGGCGTTACGTATAGTATATATGTTCGTCAGCGATACGTGTGTGCTTGCATTTATACTTATACTACCGTCGGTACGAAATATATTGATCACTGATTTAATTTAATTTATAATTTGATATTTTTACTGAATTTAATTATTGATTTAAGTTATGTATTTTCGTTTGTCTCAAAGAGTCAAAACATTTAATTAAATCATCAATTCTTCAAAATTAGATCATTGAAGTAACAATACTGGTTGGTGTAGTTAATATATTGAGGTAATATTTATCATGCAGAATATAAATATTAGATTAAGGGTAACGAGCTGAATTTATGTACACAAAAGAGCGCGACATTTGTATGGGGTGGCAGAGAAAAGGAATGTCAACAGTGCTAATTATAAGTTCGCGTCAACTCGAAACCGTTTACCGCGTTGTGCCCTTCTTAATTAACTTGCAAAATCATATTGTAGAAAGGGGAGTGTTTACATGAAAATTATTTACTTACATTCGTCCTTAATTTCCAACATTGGATAACGCCATGTACAAGGTGGATATATGCAACTCTAGGACCACTTAACTCTCTCAGGAAACACCTGCATATAGTTTTCAACATGTCTTTCTACATAGTATTTTACGTCGGCTGTATTTTTAATAAAATAGAGAAAAACCGATTTTAAATATTTATAAAAAAAATAAGCAAATTCAATTATTCTCTACCCCCCATTGAAAGAGCAATGGTTAGCCCAGAAGTTAGAGACTTGTGCAGGAGGCGGCATAATAATATTTCGCAGGCAGATATGTCCAGATATTATGCATCTATTTGCTTATTTCTCTATGTAATGAATTGCTACAAACCCAACAAGATTTCTTTTTATAAAACAAATATGAATAGCAAAGAACTTAAAATAAATATATTCCAGGGTGATTTTTTTTCGAATTTTCGAAATAACAATAATTAATAGATAAGATCCAACAAATTATTTTAATTTTGACTAAGCAAGCTATTTCTCTATCATATCCCTCTTTAAATGCTTCAGAATTCTATTGTATATGTAATTCAATATTTTCTACCATACAACTAGGAAAAGTAGTTGATTTAACGGAATCTACAATATTTTATGCATTTTAAAGTTTAACGTCTTCACGTTTATACCAGAAGTTGACGTCATCTTCCGTATTTTAAATGGATATATACCCTGTATATTATTGCAATTGTGGATTATACGTCAATTGAGGTAAATTAGTTTAGGTAGTTAATTTAGGTAAACTTTCATAAAGGTTTCCTATTCTTATTCCTATTCCTATGTTTACCGTTTTTGGTATATTAAATTTTTTCAAAAAAAATTAAAAATTCACTGCCTAATTCAAAAAGAGGTGTATTTTACAATAATAAAGCTAGCGCGATAACATTTATAGGAAATATAACTAAAAATCTAAGCTTCCATGCTTAATTTCAAAATGACTTTATTTCATACAAGGTGGTAGAAATTTAATGGCGAATTTAATCAATTTCAAACCATCTTAACTTATTTTTTTAATGAAACGTCCTGTATATTTTCGGGCATCCTGATGAACAATGTTGTACTCTTTCGAATGGTATAATGGTTTCCTATACCTATCTCGTCTGGTTTCAAGGTATTTACTGTTTTTCGTGCAGTCAACGGATATCGCATGATTTCTTGCCAGATGGCTCTGAAATTTTTTGTGGAACTTCAAAACAAGCACCTTGCACCTAATCTCTCACCAGTTTATTGTTGTCTATGTACCTAACACATACAGTGACTATTTATTTAAGTATTATTTATTGTTAAAGAATGGAAATAGTTAACATTTATTCAAGTGTCTTTATTTTTATTTATTCTTTTATTAGTTTTAAAATAATATTTTATACATATTTTGGATGTTTTGATGCAACCAATTTTTAATTACTCATAACAATGTATTTATTTATCACATTACATAGGTAACAAAAGTATTATTTAATTATGTTAACCGCAACATTCATATATTCTTATTTAATTAGGTGTGGACATTAGATTTAATGGTTTATACTTGAAAACCCTAAACCCATAATGCCCATAATCTCTAAGCCGTTTCCAATTGAAATTCAGTCACACAAGCTCAAGTGGGCCAGAATACGGTGCACTCTTTATTTCTAATTTCTTGTTTAACAACAATGACATGTACCAATGGGCAATATGGGCAAGACCTTATACTAGGAGTGCGAATATAATATGATTGTGGTTAATCACATAACGGAAATGATGGATGCACCCAATGTTCAGCATCGACTCGCCATATAGGCCTTTCTTTCGATCCGCTATCAGAATCGACAGGGTCCGGCGCTCCGGGGGACCATTACTTATCCTAAACTGAGTCTTTTTATCATTAGCACTCGACTAAAACTAATGTACTTATATGTGTTCATTCGAGGTCCTTTATTATGCGCTATTTTTTTGTCATCACCTTTTAATGTATTGGCTTCAGTATGAGATTTCCTCAGCTGGATTTTATAATAGCAGGCTCCTGCCGGTTACAATATGACAACGAATAATATGTAATTATTAATAACGAGGCAAGTCCACAGAAAACATGTAGCATATTAATTTTTCTCTATCATGCAAATATGCAATTTAATATATTTATATATTTATAAATAAAATATATAATATACATATTTAATTAGAAATATTCAATTATTCTATTTCTATTTTTAATTAAAAATATTCTATTTTTGTAAATTTTAGTAGTAGGGGTATACATTGTACATTTCAATTATTAATGTTAGCATATACCTATATTTCTTGTAATACACTATAGTGTTTTCGTTTGATATACAAACTAGAGCAAAAAATTGTACGGCATTTTACAAAGAAAACCCGCACTAATTACTACAGAAGCAGTAAATCACATCACTATGCAATACAAAAGGATATTTAGTGTAAAATTGAATACCGCCACAATTTCTTGTGAATAGAACTAGGGTGTCCAGGCCGCGGCTTACCATATCGGTCGCTTCAACTAATATAAATCCCATTTCACTTCTCGCTCACTTAGAACCTGCATGAACAAGCTGGCGATTTACTGGCTTTACTGCTCAGTGGCGTATCATCATGCGCAACCAAGGTGAAGTGACTTCAAAAGATGTTTTATTATGTCATATGCATATATGTGCAAAACTTTAAGCCAAAAAATTATTTAGTTTTTAATGTATGTAAAATATATGGAAACAATTTTGCATGCTACGTGTACTACAACTTAGTGCTCAATTTAGCCAATAACATTAAAATAAAAGAAAGAAATTAAGTTGCTATTTCCCAGCAAGGACCACGGGGAGATAAGAGCGCCCCTAGTCAGGATAGAACGTGGTTAGGTTACTTATTATTAGTATAGGTAAGGCTGTTAGTAAAATTTATAACAAATTAACTCACCAATTTGCGGGATAAGTTATTATTTGCACATATAGTTACACTCACATTGGTATGTTTCACTGTCACTTATTAGTAGCACTCACACCACAAAAACTGACATCAGAAATTCATATCACTATTCACTATCTGAAAATAAGTCACTTTCACTACTGTCTTCATTTACATTTATTATGACTGGTTTAACGGGAGTATCGGGAGTATCCATCATAATATCGAGATCCCACATTCTTGATTCCACCTTCACATGGTTCTATAGATTTTATCCAGTTGGCCGCATGTACTTCTTTGATTGAACCATTCAGAAGTTTTTTCACATCAGCTAACTTAAATGTTGTATTTTCTAGCTACTTTCCCTTTTATATGCGCCCAAATAAGCTCAATTGGGTTCAGTTCGCAGTGATATGGAGGCAATTGAATTACCTCCATTCCTCTTGCATTGGCCATCCACTACAGACTTCTTGCAAGCTGGAAAATGTTGCCTTGTCAGTGTCAACAATTCAGCATTAAGTAGTGAATCATCGTGTTCAATGATTCTTTCTTCCAGCCAGTCTTTAATTTGCCCTTTCCGCCATGCAATTGTGGCAGCTGTTCTGTTCTACGAGAATGATAAGATTATTGTCTTTTATTTTATTTCCTTGTTATGTTAGGATAATTGCGCGCGCCACTGAGCACCGCATTCTATTAGTTTGCATATCAAACGAAAGCACTATAAAGATAATACGAATAGCTTTAGCGTAAATTAAAAGAAAATAAATAAAATATCCACATGTTACTTGGTGGATTGTAGTTTTGGTGTACGATGATTTGCGTATATTCTCGGTCCTATTGATGGAATTCTCAAGTTCAAATTATGTTCCGTAAGACGCCTCCTTACAGTTGGCGCACCTGTTTGGACAGTATGAGTACCATTAAGTAGTGCCTGGAGATTTCTTGCCCTTACGGATCGTTCTTGTTAAACCCACAACATGGTGATTGTTGTTGTTCGTAGATAACTTCCTCGCATATAGCGTCTATTATGATCATTAGTTTCTGCAAAACGTTAAATAATGCCGGATGTTGATGCATGAAAAACTCCCAATCCCGGAGCGATAGCGCGGTAGCTTAATATGCCCTCGTCAAATGTAAAACTTTTATCTCATTCATGACGATTTATATTTTCGTATTTGGTGCTGTATTATAATAATCTAATCTAATTAATTTGCTATCGTCAATACTGTGTGCAGACAAGCCTAGAGCAAATTAAATGAATATGACCATTTGTGACTTTGATGCATCTGTTATTCATTTTTCCGTTATCTGCCTAATTAAGTCCTTTTTAACTGTTCTTTAATCTTTAACTGTTAGTGACGGATAGAAGCACCAAATTTAGTGTGAATACTAATAATTGTACACTATAAAGGTATACTAATAAATGTTAGCCTAGGAGCCCTGTGGAAAGATTTTCATGTACGGCACTAAAATCCAAAATTTCCAACAACTAGGCACCATATTACATGTGAATCTTACCGCTACTGCAAAAATCATTAAAAAATATGATTTGTGATGTGATGCAGACCTTGACTATCTTGGATACTGATATACTGGGATACGGCAATGTCTTTAGCAGCCAAGTGAATTGGAGCCCCCTTCAAGCTATGACATAAAATTTCTGCTAGTGTTGACATATTCAATCAGTGTGCTGATAAGATATTTTCCACCTTGCCTTCATAAGCAGTTGAAGAATGTCCAAGGGTTGAATGTTGTTTGGGACACCTACATTCCACACAGTTTAAAGGAGAAAAAAGAGGAGATGAAAGTATATGTCTACATCAAAGTACCACGGAGTTGATAGATTTGCTCCGTAACTCAATGAATAAGGAGGAATGGTTCAATTTTCTTTCTACTTCTTTTCTTTTTACTTCCAATGTTGTAGAGTTTAATAGGACACCAGGCAAGATGTATATGTCACAATAGGAAAAGCAGTTGCACAAATCGGTTCCATCATATCCGCAGAAAACTGCAGTCATGAAGTGGCAGACACGAGGTTTGTGGTTCATGTACTCCATTCACTACGGCAAAGGGCAAATAGTATTCTTCTGCGTACTGTCGACACATATGTGATTGTCATTCTTGTTGACATATTTTATGAACTAATAAATTAATAGTAAAAAACATTTTTAAAAACAAGTGTGTTATGACAATATTCCACCTACACCCTAATATTTTAACTGTCATGGCCCTGAGTCCATTGTACTTGCACTTGCATTATGTGCACGCTAACCGCCGCCCTAACAAAGCACCAAGTATACGAGATTGAACAAAGCATATACTATGATATGATGGTGCAGGTTCAACAAAGCAGTCATATGATGGTGCAGCGTTTCAAGCCCCGCTTTCCAAACCAGGGATCGCTGGTTCGATACTCACATCAGGACTTTTTTAATAAGGTAGGCAACACAACACACACACACACACCATGGAGGTTGGCGCTGTAAATGCCATCTATCAGGTAGTAGCTGAATTAATTTAGTAGGTAGGTACTGTGCATGATAATTGATGGGTTATGAGGTCACATCTGCTTTCACATTTCCGTCGCATTTCCCGAAATTTTTCCTCATATCGCCGTAATAGATATTTACACATCAAAAACTAAGCCAAAGGATTTAGGGTGACGTCATTTCTTTCTCGTATTCTGCTTAGCAAACTCTTTCATTTGATATTCATATCATGGAAGTGTATCAAAAATAACTAGTCCTCCATCTTTGGGAGTCCGCCATATATACAACTCACGGGTGTGTTATTATTTTCTTTATTTGTATGTATGCCTGCGAATAATGATATGACTAGTATCTGTTCCATAAAGACAATTTATTATTATTATTATGTTACTGTTATATTCGGAAACGTTTCGAGGAATAAGTAGATTTTTCTTAGACTATCTGAAAATGAAAAGTCTTGAATTACATTGTCTAGGTATATCTAAAAATAAAAAGACTGGCATAATATACCCTATGCGTGATATACACCACAATATTTTATTCTATTATTATTATTATTTTCAATTAAAACTGTTAATAGGTACACTTTTTCGCAATATTGCACATGGGGTACTCCCCCTGGTACATATTTGTATTTAATGAGAAATGCCAGCACTATTTAGGTACTACAGGCGAGGGTCCGTACGACAAAGGAGTAACGAAAGCTAGTCTAAAATAAAAACGTTTAAAATGCATTTAGGGAAAGTGCGTAATAAGAGCGGCCATCCCCCGTCTTCCGGCCGACAAAGAAACACAATTCGATCTTTTCAGCAAAACGCCCCAAATTTAAATGTTTCTTAAACTCAAACAAAGAGCTGAATGGGAACAGGGAGTAAGGGGAATTAAAGAAAATTGACAGCAGGCGACAGGTCAGTAATGAATTATCACAAAGGTTCCCAGCAGCGGGAAAGGCTGGAAAAAACTGCGTGCTGTCGATAATCATATCCTCGGTTACAAATTGCATACTTATTCTCACACTAGTTACACCCAGCATTCTGCGATGCAAAGGCATGGTTATTTAGGGGCGCGGAAGCGATTCTGTTGAGATTTTGTCTTGGGAACCCAGTCAACGCACCCTGCTATTATCAACACACGTCCGAGTCTCCATTGTTATTCATTTGTTCATTATTGAAATGCTGCATTGACTTTTTATTGGCATTTCTACACGCTCAAGAGGAAAAATGACGAATTTCAATATTCAAGAAAAGGCTAAATAAATAAATCATAGTAAGGATATTTGATGAACCAAAAATAAGCATAATTTTGCAGCTTCTGTATGATGTATTTAAGAACCATTTATTGCCTTGAATGTTCTGAATAATACAGCAACTAACTGTAAGTGTGATTAAATAGGTAATTATTTTAAAAGTTTCAATGAAACCGACTCTACATTCCCTATAATATAACTAGAAATACGCATACCTTAATAGATCATGTTTTATCAAATTAATGAGAAAATAAGTATCTACCTATTCACATGTTATAGATTATCAAATTATTAGGTATATCAAATTATATTTATTTTTGATACAAGCGATGATACATTTGCTGTAAATGATTATAGCACATATCTTAATAAAACTAGTGAAATTATAAATTGTGTATTAATATAAAAACCAAAGTTTTTAGTATCTTTTTGATGTTTTTTCTGGTAGCAAGGAGAGATTCATGATTTATTCTATCATAACAAATATTTCATCGGCGTGATGGCGTCTTTCCCGTTATCATGGCTGCTATATCGTCTTATAGTACCTATACATATTTGGCGCATTTCCTTTTCTACATTTTAGTTGCATTATAATGTATTTTAATGCTAAGTATATATAATTTTGAAGCAATTTGGGTAAATTGAATCGTGCCTCGCATTTTTCCTCGAATGGGATTTATGTAATATGTTATTGAAAAATAATAAATACCTATAGTTTTAGTAAATAATTAGTGACACATTAGAAAAAATCTCTATTAAGCGCAAACTTCATTAAGCGGTAGTGTTTGTTTTCCTTAGGTACCTACCTTTTTATTAAGTACGTATTACTTTTTATAAGCTGTGATACTTTTTAGTATTTTTTTAAATAAAATTACCCGGCTCTATAACCTATCCGAATATCCACAACTAATGTTAACGATAATGCTCTACACGTATGCTTGTATTTAGCCAATAAATAAAAATGGTATTATTATCACCTGCAATATTAAAATTTCCAAGTTAACTTAGGAACTCACTAATTCATCTTATTTATATGCCGCAGTAAGTTCAGGAAAATTCAGATTACCAATTTCGTTCGAATAGGTTTTCCCGAACACTTCACGAAAGGTTATATAAAAATGGAACAAGAGCCGAAAAAAACCTGTATAAATGGGTAAGTAAGTTAAGTACCAAAACAGTGACGGCAAAACCATCGATCCAGCGCCAATGGACAAACACAATGCCCATCAGGAGAATGAAGATCGCCTGCGATTCCTGCTGTGTTTTACGTTTTACTTCTGCGGCTAGAACCCGGTGGATCGGAAAATTCGATTGGCAAATGTTTACACAATTGAACCATCGGCCGCCGGTCTCTTTTCTCTTTGGTGATAAGTGACTGGAAGTAATTTTTAATTTCTATTTGCGAAAATAATAACAGCATCGAGGTATGTTAAGAATTTATATTCGGCTAACGTGCGCTCCGTGTTATTGTACATTTTCATGGTCGCTCTTCCAGAATGTGACTCCAACTTGCGAACTTCCAAACGCGGGTCTTAACTCCGGCTTTGCCATAAACTTAACAGGTTAACTTTTATCTCGTGTATCGAACGGGGGTAGCCAGCAAGGGAGGGAACTTACCCGTACCAAAGTGGATCTGATATAATATGTAATGTATTTTATAAATATTTTATGTTTGAAATAGTCATAACTTCAATATATACATAGTTATGTCTCATTTATCATTCTGTTCATTCTCATACTATCATTATTACGACAGTTTGGTGTCTTCCTCATTGTCCATGAATACTGTTATATATATATATATAGGTGTATATATATATATATATATATATATATATATATATATATATATATATATATATATATATAGGTATATATATATATATATATATATATATATATATATATATATATATATATATATATATATAGGTATATATATATATATATATATATATATATATATATATATATATATATATATATATATATATATATATATATATATATATATATATATTTATATATATATATATAATATATATATATATATATATATATATATATATATATATATATATATATATATATATATATATATATTTATATATATATATATAATATATATATATATATATATATATATATATATATATATATATATATATATATATATATATATATATATATATATATATATATATATATATATATATATATATATATATATATATATATATATATATATATATATATATGATTATATATATATATATATATATATATATATATATATATATATATATATATATATATATATATATATATATATATATATATATATATATATATGAATTATTTTATTGTTATTGCTACAAGTTGGTGTGCTATTTAAGATAGTTCTGTGATGTTTTGTTTTATATTTTAATTAATTTCATTTAGGAAAAGGTTTAAATTTTAGATTTTAGTATTATTTGAATTTTATATTTATTTGAAGTTATATATTTACGATATTATACCTACTTTGTTTGGTCATTACCTGGTTATAGCTTTAGCTGCCATCACCATCATTATATCATGCTCTTTTTCACAGAAGTCGGTTCTTTAAGGCAAAACAGCAGAAAATATGCATTCACAACAAAGACAATACATATAACTTACCCAAATTTAACAAATTTTATTTATAACCTTTTTATAAATCAATTAACCTTCAATTAGAGAATTATACTATTATATATTCAACCAATTATACTCATTTCTGTAGTAATTGAGATTTGTTGTATATTATTTATATTTAAAGGTATTGCCTAATAAATTTATATATAAAATTCCAGAGTACAGAGTAAAATTCCAGAGTATAACTATCTACCTATTTTCTTATTAACTTATTAATTCTGGATCGTATCTAAGCCTCAAACCTTCCATTTGTGTGTATTGTGTATCGTAGATTCCTAAATGTTTCAAGAAATAAATAATTGCAGGAATATGCTTAAAAACTAAATTATTTGTTAAAGTCGATATTATTGAATTATTTAGATTTTCTAGCCTAAAACACTCGGAGTAGTTTCCACAAACACCAAAACACTTTCACTTCGCTCGACGCGCGTTTCGCCAACCAAGTTGGCATCATCCGGAGACGATTAAAAACTGAGTAGTTCCTAGCCTAAGTAGTTCCTATCCAGTAGTTCCTAGCCTAAATTTAAATGGCACACACAATAAAATATGTGCGTGCTCATTTAGAAGCTTTCAAAGATTTTATCTGTATTTTGGAGCACAATATTGGTAAATAAACTTTATATGCCTATTATTCATTGATATGTTTTGCTATGATTCAAGTACTTTTTTAATTAGCTAGCTCTGTATTTCTGATCAGATATATGTTGTAAGGTATACCTTTTTATCATTGCGGTGTTATTGTAGGTCTTGATCAATAATCACCAGTGGCAATGAAATAAACTTATAAGTATTCGCATTTAGGCAATATTAGGGATATTATCTTACATCTCGCTAACAGCAATAGGGAACATTCCCAATTTTTTTATTGTATAAGAATGTTCTACCATACTGAAAAATAAGATATGCAAAATATGACGCCGTAATTCCCAATAATAAATTTGTTATAAATTATAAGTCTTGCGCGGGAGCGAACCGTTTCAAACAGGTTCAAAGTCGTGACGCCACAGTCTACAATTTACAAACGATGAGGCGGTCGGGTACGGGAGATCCCAGCACTCGGTCGGTTGATTTCATACTTCATTCTGCCGCTTTCCGGCGCAACGCCTACCGAATATTGTAGTTGGTGACGTCACAGCTAGTTTCGGGCCGCTTCAATTTTATCGCTGATTAGATCCTTCATACTGATCGCGCGGAATTAGAAATCTTATTTTCTTTTGAGATATACGTTTTATTACAACGTTACGCTATGTTTTTTAGTATTATTTTTATATTTAAAATTTTAGTCTTGGTCCCTATTGCGCAGTTTCTCATTCCATTGTTTATTGCACCACCTACATTAGTAGTAGAGCGAAAGGCTATTTGGAAACGTGTATTTGAATTTATACGATCCTGTCACTAAGATTATCGTCAACGCCAATTATTAAAGCGACCGTTGACATGATACGCCAAGGGAGAAAGGAGCAGGCCCTGCATATAGTACACATACAACCTTCCATGGATTCCTTTATATCCTATGTTGAGGATACACATTTTACAATACTTAAATAATACTAACAAATTATTGTAATTTTTAATATAAAACCAGCATTCTAAATACTAGTAGATAACTCATAGCGATAATATAATTTTATTATAAATTTGGTCATGGTCATGAAATTAAAATAATATTACTTTAGTTAGTTCTCACTGATAACAGCTTAGCGAAGTTAACACAATTTTAAAAACGAAGAAGATGAAGATAATAATAATAATCTTGCTTAACAAACATTTAGCGCTGTGATATTAGAAAAATATTTAAAAATCAATATTTTTTTCGTGTAGTTCCTTCGATTATTATGGCATTAGAAAATAATAAAATATGTATTTCTATCAGTATTTATATTTACGTCTTTAACGGGCGAGTGCACATTTGCATGCAAATATGTCAAAATAAGTCAGGCCTCAACATAATCCAGGATTAACACGTACGGTGCACTCGGTCATAAACTAGGTAGATATGACCCAATTAACTGACAATCAGAATCACATTTTGGTGCCGTCAACTCTTAACTACTCATAACCTCGTCATATTCTGAAGGGGTATTCCCTGGAGATGGAAGATTGGAGATTTGGAGATGTATTTTTATAAAAAAAACTATCGGGTTGAAACTTTTGAGGCAGTAAGTGTCCCCCTGGGAGTAGATGAAGATATCATATTTTTGCCGATTAATTAATTACTTATGGAATCTACGATCTTGGATTTTGTGTTTTTATCGATTTGCAGAGCAAAAATTGTGAAAAATTGGGAGTGCCGCAGTTTGTATCAACTTTTTGACCTATTTTATATAAAAAAATAAATGGCACATTTAAATGACAATGTTGTAGAGGACCCAGGAAATCCCAGCAGCTTTCGTACAAACAAGATTTTCGTACGACTTGTAGATCACGGCCGGGAACGCGCTCATCACAGGGATTGGGAATTCAAGTTGTTGGGAACTGAGTCCTCTACATCCTTATCAATCAATAACATGTAAAGATGAACTCATTTCATGATACATTTTTTCTGATATTGGACAGTCACATACGTAGTTTCGATATATGATGCTTTATGTAATTTAATAGAAATATGTTGAGGGTGATCAAGAATAATACTTGGTGTAAATACAATATACATTAAGATTTTACAATATTAAGACTAGTTTTTTTAAGGAAACGCCCCGTGAACGTTGAACGTTTTTTCTTAATATCTAGACTTAGTTGTTCAGTAGATGAGTGTTCAGTGACATACTCCATATAACAGTAATCACTTTTGGTTATTTTGATAGACATATGCTTAGATTTCCAGGCACTTTCACTGTTTAGTCTTTTTCAGTCACTGTTTCACTCTTAGCCGTCCAACAAGTCCGTTGTTGTCGAGCAGTGCTATTTGATTTTTTATGTTTCTTTAACCTCTTCTGATGTTTGCCTGCAAAACTCTTGATCTCGTCTTCAACCATAGGCATATTCAGGTCACTCATTGCGAATGTACCACGGGGCTTTGACGATGCTTCGAAGTACTTATTCCGGAACGTTTGCATTACCGTAATATCGAATTTCTTAGTGCATCCCCAGAGTTGGATACAGCCAATACATTTATCTAAATTTGAGGTTTAATTGCTCACGTTTCTTCTTCACATGTGTTTTCCATCGAAGTTTTGCATCTAAAGTCATGCCTAGATAATTTTCTTCGTTGGCATGTGGGATTGTTTGCTGGTTGAAAATAACTGGAATATAAACCATGAACATAAATCCAGGAAGTGTTATTGTATTAGATAATGCAAGGTCCATAATACCGAATATGTCATCTAAAAACAGGTAGTTCAAGAATTTCTTCTTAAAAATGACCTACATTTCGAAATATACCAAAAAGCAATTGTTGGTACTTATATAATACCAAACAATGGGAAAAACCGTATGTGATTGACAATATAGCAAAATATTTTATACATGTTTTATGGTTATCGCATCACTGTATTTTGTGTATAATCCAATTGAATTTATGTGGTCACAATTAAAAATGAGAGTTCGTAGAAAAAAATTGTTTCCAAAATTCGATATAAATAAGTCGTGGAATTTATTAAATATTTCAAAAGAAGACTGGTCGAAATCGAAGGCCATTGTTAAACTAAGTAAATATGAAGACGTACATAGAAAACTAGGAGAAATTCTTATCAATGGTGGTGAAAGATTTGTTATCAATCTGGTAGAGGAATCGGATGATGATACAGATGTTTTGTCAGATGAAAGCTTCAATTTAGAGAACTACGTACCTATATAAATTATAAAATATTGGATGTAGGTATATGGTATAATGTTTATTACTTTAAAATAAAGCTCCTAGTTTATTAATTTTTATTATTTAGCAAATAACATACGAAAAATTAATAAGGTATTTTTTAAATTATGTTAAAAATAATTTTGTGAAAAGCGAAAACAAAGGGAATCCGAGCCTGAGTGCTATTTGGAATTAGAGCAGGCGGTATATTTTTGTACGAATAGTTTTTATACGCATATGAATTATTTCTGGCGGATACTATTTACGTATGTTGCAAAAAATAAATTTTGTATAAAATGGCGGATATGATATTGAACCTACCCACGACCGTAAACAGTTGAATATACTTGGATTGGAAACGGAGTCGCGGTCAGATCGTTGTCACCGCGGGAGAAACTCTAGGTGTCTCTTTATTAGTTGCCTTCGCCGTATTTTCAGTTGTAATTATCTTTCTCAGTTCGTTTCCTCCGTGATCAAGTCTTGAATTAAATAATCAAGGAGCGGAAAAGTAAACGAAGCGGAATAACACGAGGAATAAAGTGCGTTGCAGACTCAGTGCTACTTATTACAATAAACATTAACAACGAGCACTATTTTTTAGGCGTTGCGCAACTTGGAGCTCTAAGGCATTAGCAATTAATTAAAACTGTTAGCAACGCGATAGTCTATTTACAAATGAAAGAGAGTAATAAAAGCTCAGTAAATATGCAAATACACTCCAAATCTTGAAAGATGGCAGTTACGTCACTAATTTATTTCTAACCTACAACATACGTTGTTTAAGGGGTCTATCTTAAACAATAATAAAACGATAGAGACAACACAAAGAACTAGTGAAAAGTCACTAGTGAAAAGTAAACATAACATTTCGTACGCAACATTTCGAACGTAACAGCTGCATTTACTGCAACAACTGGGCAAGCATCCCCTTGACCTCCATGCTTCCTGTAGGTGGCATTATCATACGGCTACTAAAATTAAATCGAAAGTTCTAGAAATAGTCTGGAAACGGCACTAAATCATCTTATTTGAAGTCTGTCACTTTCCTGTTGAAACTTATATCCAACACATAGACAGTGATCTCCCCTATAATACTAATCCTTGGCAAGTCACAAAATACTTTGTTTAAAAAGGGAAGCACTTAAAACTAAATAGCAAAAATAGCAAAACTGGGTCGCAACTAATATCGGTAAAAATCTACCCCCGAGTCCTAAGCACGATTGATAGAGGGCGCGCCTAGTGATCTACAATTTAACTCACAGATACCAAATCATGTCATTAGCGAAAAGTGAACTTAACAGCTGCATTTACTGCAACAACTGGGCAAGCATCTCCTTGACCTCCATGCTTCCTGTAGGTGGCATTATCATACGGCTACTAAAATTAAATCGAAAGTTCTAGAAATAGTCTCGAAACGGCACTAAATCATCTTATTTTAACTCTATGTCACTTTCCTGTTGCAACTTATATCCAACGGTCTCCAAACAGAACGTTCTAGAATTTTACGAGAATGTCACGAATGTCAGAGAATGTCAGAGAATGTCATTGCCATTTCACACCAAATTGTTACGTGTTGTGCACAAACAGTACTGTTTCTTGTGGATCCAATGATTTTAACACTTGGTAACAGTACTATTTTATTAACCTGATAATTAACAAAGAATGAACGTATGTACTGATTGATATACAATTAAATACTATTTATAACAGAATCTTTTCTCGAGATGTGTGAACATGGCGTATCAGATATCAACTGAACTGCTTGCCGCCGGCACTGGTTTATATTTGTAAAATAATAGTTTCTCGATATTTTCACACTATTGTAGCACGACTCGATGTCTGGAGAAACGTTCACCTGGCGACGAGAACTCGTGACGTCAATATCTTCGTGATAGATAGTCGATAGTCATCTGTATTTTTCGATGTACAAAACCATTCGCTCTTAATTCCTATAAATTTTAGAAAACATAGTAGCACGTCCATGGCCGGTACTGATTATAGGGTTTTATTAATCATTTTATTACTCATTTACCTATAAAAGAAATACCTATTGTGTATTTTTTTCTGTTACGTTGACTACGTTGAGCACCTTGTATGTGAGATCAATTTATTGTTTTTGACAGGGGTGTGTTTCAGAGACATTTATTTTCCATTCCTGGTGAGGAGGTATTAGAATCCAGAAAGTTAATAATAGAATCAACAAGAAAAACTTTGACATTTTAATAAAATCACAAAGTCATCGGCTCGAACATAATGAAGGACGGTTATAGTCGCTCCACGCTTGAAAGGGGAGATCTGGGGGAGATGGCACCGAGAGAGAACTTTTCAAGATAGCAAGCCATAGAATATAGCACCGCCACTAAACTTTTGCCATTTTCAGTTCACAAGAATGAAGTGTGAAGCGATAAAGCTAACTAGTTATTCGTACGCCGTGTGAAGCTGGAAGATAAGGGTAATATGTTGTTTCATATAAAATTTTCTCAACCAGAACGAGCAAACTTGCATTTTACAACTATTTAGTAAGAAACAATTATATGATTTAGAATATAGACTAGAATATGAATCGCATTTTATTAGAACGATGATCATGTTCCACTTAATTTAGAATTTTGAAAGAAACATGGAAACATGGAAAATTATAGATATGTAAAAGGCTATAGTAAAAACTAAAATTTGTATCAGCATGTAGTGGTATATTTTATAAATATTTGGTAGGTATCTATATTTTCTATTTGATATAGAAAATTAAAATATTTGCGTAGGGTTTATTACTTGAAAATAGCTTTCACGTAAAAAATTTATTTTGCTAGTTTAGTCTATTTTTTTAAAGGGATTGAAGCATTACTTAGGATTTCTCAAGCACACTATTAAAAAGATTCACAATAATATAACTGCGTAATTTAATATTAATATTGATGTTATAATTCTAAACATGTTAATATTAACCTAAGCCAAATATTGACGAGTGATTGGGAAGAACCTCATATAGCCTGACAACCAGACTGTGCAATTGCTCAAGTATGTGCAGCAACTGTTCAGGACTTGCATGTCTCAATAGAGATACCGTAATCATCGACGACGATGTGAATAATGATCCTCAACAGGACGAAGATTTGTTTCCTCCCACCAGACTGAGTGAAGTATTTGATGCTTAATGGTAATGAAATTAACAATTCACCAAGAACGTCTGAACACTTTGAGTCTTTTTTTATTATTTTTCTTTTCAACTTTTCTATTCATAAATTTCTCTTTTTAATGAGATAAGGACAAATTATGGGGATGATTTGATATAAAAGAAGGAATGGAAATCAGAAATCTATGATAAATTAGGGTAAAAAGAGCTATGGCTAATAACTTGTATTGGACATATTTACAGTCATATACCTATGACAAACGACAAACTATAGGTGTAATATGTATCTATATATAGATATATGCATAGATGTATACATTCTACATACATTATTATTCAGTTACTAATTTATACTATAATCATTTCATGTTTTTATCAAGAAAGTGTACGTGAAATAAAAAGAATTCTTTACTGCTGCTTATCATGGAAACTGTTCACTTTACCATAATTCTATATGACTATTGTTATTCGGTTTTTAAGGTGCATCGTCTGCGTATAGGATGATGTTTACACTAAACCTAATAGTTTTTGAGCTATTCACGAAAAACTGTGAAAAATCATCCCCCAAACCCGACGCTCATGGTCATGTAACTTTCTAGTACGAACTATGAGGAGTGTATGGAAACATTTCCCTCTAGGAAGAATGTTTTTTGGAGGTATTGGCTTAATTGTACCGTATCAACTGTCTCCATGTTCTTGAGACTATCTTCTATTCTTCTCTGTCTTATGCTAGATAATATTTTATATGCTGTGTTGAGTAAGGTTATCACTATAATTTTTCGGTCCTGTTTATAATTTTTTGTTGCTCGCCATGCATTGTCATCCAAACTATATTGCATGCAAAATTTCAGCTCAATCGGTTGAAAATAACTACTTCAAAATTCAGTTGCAAGATTTGACCCGAACAAATATACATAGATACATACATAGCAAGTTAAATAAAAGCTTGTAAAATAGGCAAACTGCCGTCAAACGTCAGACGACAATTGTAATTTCACGGCACGTACGACGCTACTGTCGCTGCGCCGATGAAAGAATGATGTAGACCAAATATCATCTAATCCAGTATCTTTATCTAGTACTTCATATCAGTAACGTACGTCTTAATTATATCGGAAATCTAGAAGTAATGTTGTATGTTTTGGTATTTAAATCTATGCAAATAAAACGTACCAAAACGTAATTCGCATGTCTTTTCTTCGTGCAGTCACTGATGACGTACACGCCAATATTGATGATATAAACTTTGTAGAAATGTAGGTATATAGTTAATGTAAAAATTGAGATACTAACTCTTGAAAACTGGAAAGTGGTAAATCATCCATATTTCCTGGATATAAACCTGGAGGTTTATCCTCCAGACTTTACTTAAGTGACATTTTATTCAGTGTCACTTTCGGCGTTTCATTCTTGGACACCAGATACTCGATAAAATTGATACCGACACCGATTAAGTTTCTCCCAATACGAAATATAATAAATAGCATGAAAAATATGTTTCCATATACCATAAACTGTTAGAAGCGCCTTCGCTTTGTACTTCAAAGGGTATATCGAAGGTGCCACATACAAAAGGGAGAAAACGCACCCATGGAATCATCCAATCCAAGTAGTATTAACCAGAAACAAAGCAACCTAAACGTGTGGTAATATGAGTAAATCCCTCAAAGCAAATTTAATCCCTGCTTATACATATTTTGTGTGACAACATTTATTTACACGAACCGGGATCTATGTTTAGCCATAGGAATATGCGTTGAGATATATCCCGTTCCCGCCCCCTACGGTGCTCAGTGTTTCGGAATTAATGGGCGCCGTCAAGCGATGTTCCGAATGTTCAGTGGATGTTCCACACGTGACCACTATACCGTGAAACCGTTTGGTGTTGACAAATCATCCGTACTTTACACTCGTACTAAACTAACTGTATACGGTGTGTTAGTAGGTGCAACGCAGTAGTCGACAAACCACCTGTTTCTTTCATTCCTCAACCGACATTTTGTTTTTATTTCTGAAATTGGAGTTCAAGTGTAGTTTGAAAATATCGATTGATGATTGGGAAATTAAACCAAAATTTGCAAGTTATATCCCTGATATGTATCTACAAAAATTGTGTTTGATTTCCCTAATTTTTAAACCATTGAAAAGTGACACCATTAGTAGAGTAGAGTGGAGTCTATTTACCGGCAAAAATGTTTGCAAAGTACAAATTTATATGTAGGTAGGTCCATAATTTAAAATATCACACAAATAAATGTTGTATATGCCTACATCACTAAAAGTAATTAAAAAACAAAAACATACCAACAAATGTTATTTAAAAACAGCAAAATTAGATTTAAATATTTGTATTATATATAGAGCATTAATTGATATTGTATAGTGTTTTCGCTTGATATGCAAACTAGAGTAAAAAATTGTGTGGCATTTTAGAAAGAAAACCCGTACCAATTACTACAGAAGCGGTAAATCACATCACTATGCAATGCAAAAGGATATTTAGTGTAAATTTGTCTGCCGCCACAATTCCTTGTAAATAGAACTAGGCTCTCCATCAGTCCGCGGCTTACCATATCGGTAGCTATCTCTCTTGAGCTCATATAAATCCCATTTCCCTTCTCGCTCACTTAGCAGACACCTGCATGAACTAGTCGGCGATTTACTGGCTTTACTGCTCAGTGGCGTAACATCATGCGCAACCAAGGTGAACCATATTCATATATGTGTATTCACATATCAGTAACTATCAGCAAACAATTTGGTAGTTTCCAATGAAGGCACAGTTTTATTTTGACATTCCTGTTTTCTGTGATTTTGACGTTGGGTTATGTCAACGGTAAACAAATCCATGATGAAAAGCTACTCATCCAAAGAGACATCATTAAACATTTCAGACACGTGAAATAATTGTATCGGATTCCCACATGTTTTATAATTGAATATAATTGAATGTAACCTACAAATTACCTAATTTTAGGTTTGTTCCTTTAGTAAGTTTCCTACACTTTGGTACCGTTTGCAGACTGTACGTGGTCGGTCAGAAACTATCAGAGTGATTTTGACGTTGGGTTACGTCAACGGAAAAAAATCCATGATCAAAAATTCCTCATCCGAAGAGACATCAAATATTTCAGTCACGTGAAATACTTGTATCGGATTCTGACATGTTTTATGATTGAATATAAAAGTGAGATTCATAAAAAATTGTCTACAACCTTACAGTAATTTACTCTAAGCTATAATCTACAAATACAAATAGGTTCGGTCAAACCGTTGAGTGAGAAAGTCATATTATATAATTTCTTCACTCAACGGTCAAACATAGCCCTTCCCAATGCGCATGACAACAACTCGTAGTTCGCAGATAATTCACGGACTGTGCAAACAAATTGCAAACTGTTTGAAACTATTTTAAACTCATTCGAAAAAGTGCTGGAACGGCGAACCCATCGTCAGCGTTTGGGATATTATCTGCTGGAACGCAAAATATATTTTGGACATGTCAGTGACGGTTGCAAATCGCTTGACACTGCTGAAGGAACAAACCTATTATTGTATATTTTTATAGCCATATAGTTTGTACTGTATTGACTAGTATCGTGGAGTCACCCTCTCAACGTCAATATTTAATCTATTACCTAATAAGATCTCATTAAATTTTGTGCTGTTCTGGTATTATGGTTATGGAAATTATTATGTTGCGAGTAAAATTGTTTATTCTCGTGTACTTACATGTGTTAAATACGTAATTAGATATACAAAGAATGAAAGGTAAGTATACCTTGACTTATGAAGCACTGTTTTGCATATGAACTTTGCCTCTGCTTTTGCTAGAATTCGCACTGCAAATTAAACGGCCCTCTATCTCTTTGCTTGCTAATTGAGAAAACTGGTGTCATCAGCAAACAAGGTTGTATATTATATAATTTCATATAAGATTCGAAGGAAATTGTATCATTACCTATTACCTGTACAATTTATTATTATTATATAAATTTATTATTGTATTCGGGGCAAACCCTGATTGAAACTGGGAAAATAACTACACCACTGGTTTTGATTTAAAATACTTATCTGCTTTCATCCCTTGAGCTTTCGTAACACCTGGCTTTATTCAAGTTTTTTACTTGTTTATCAAGACTAATTTTAATAAAATGCAATTTTTATCGTTAATATGAGAGATTTAAACATGAATTATACAGTGGCATTACTAAAATTAAAAAAAATGGTATGAATCTTGGCTACAATTTCAAAAAATTATAACTCCAAAATTTAATTCGTTCTGCAATACAACTGATCATAACCTCTCACACTGGCAACTCAAAAAATATACAGATTTAGTGACAATGATATCTGGAAAAGGTACCCATAATCGTTGATGTTAAAATCACTGTACTATCATTTTATCCTAAATGATATTTTACTCCAGTTATATTAGGCCGGAGAAAAATAAAATCCGAGTCTAAATTTTTTTGCTTAGGTACTCCTTTATTTTTACTTTGGAGGAAATGTCTAAAAAGTCTCCATCAGTATCGCGCTTGACTCTTTAGTTATTTAAGATCAAAGGCCATAAAGCTCTTAATTTCTCAAATATCTCGCTTTTCGTTATTCGTTATATTTGCGTTATTACAAAAAATAAAGAACAGGAAATTCTCAACGAAAAAGGCTATATAACTAACTATTTTCTGTACAACTAACGCTTAATTAAATAACACAAAGCTAAATTATGCTGCAAAGCGCGCTGAATCAGAATTATCCATTGAAACTATTGACACATGGCCTTTGCGAAGTGAAATTATCGTGAAAGTATCGTGAAAGTATCGTTTAGTGTATCATCTGTTGAAGAAAATTGTTTACTCTCATGTAACTACTTTCATAATGTTAATCTCATAACCAACTAGATTGATCTTCCTTGTTCCATGAATTGTTTTTTAGCAAAGTAGTTACTCTCCATAGAATAGAGAACATTCCCATTTTTTATTGCATAAAAATGCTCTATCATACTGAAAAATAAAATATTCAAAATGTGACGCCTTAATTCCCAATTATAAAGTTATAAATAATTAACGTCTGGCGCGCGAGCGAATCATATCAAACAGGTCGTGACGCCACATCCTACAATTTGCTAGCGACGAGAAGACCGATTCGATCGGCTACGGGAGATCCCAGCACTCGACCACTTGTTTACATAGTTCATTTGGCCGCTTTCATATTATCAATTTTCATACTGAACGCGCGGAATTAGAAATCTTGTTTTTTTGTGAGGTACACGTTTTATTACAACGTTTAGTATTATTTTTATATTTAAAATTTTAGTCATCTTCCCTATTATGCAAATGTCATAAATAACTCTAGTGTCATCGTTTTTGTTACTCATATATTCAAGCTGTACAAATTTAATCATCGTAGCTAAATATAACGTGTGTTCAGTTCCTAAGAACGTGTTTGCTTTACCAACAACAGAAAATACAACATTATCAAGTAGAGAATTGTTAATGATTTAAATGCTTAACAATGGGAATGGACGATAAATAACAATATTTTGGAGTCGATTAGACTTTATTGCCACCTGTACCAGATGTACTTTTAAATACTATTTTTATAATTTCACTAAAGGTTGTAACATAAACTGTGGGGTGCAGAACGGTTGAACTGTCCTATTCAATACTTTGTGGCCAGTGTCACGGCCAATAATGTCTTAACGTAAATGTTGATAGTGCTACCGTAGAAAATATGTAAATTGAATATATATGATGAATATAATGATTATATCCCATTGACCCCTTGACAGAAAATATAACAGAAGGAAATGGAAATGTTGATGAAGAAAGTAACCATAAGATAGAAGAGAATGAAGAGGCATTTGAGGGGACGAGAACCTGGAGAAAGGGACGGGGGGCGAGAACTTGGAGATGATAGAGGACGAAGGCGTGGAGTAGGGGACAGAGAATGAATGAGCTGTAGAAATCATTAACACAAGAAAAATCATAGATTAGGCCTACTGGGAAAACCATCTAAAAATACGCGCCCTGCAGCCTCTCTGAGGCACCGCTGAGAGTATGATGCACCGCTACCCTGTGTTATCCTAGCGTATAGTGTGAAAATGGTTAGTTTTAGGGGAGAGGGAGGTACATTGATGCACTTTTTGGTTAATATTTTTTATAAAAATAAGTGTTGTGATATTTTAAAGTTTAATGTAGGCATCTGGTTCTATAGATATTTACCTATTAAAATAAACAATATAAATGTATATATTAAACCAGTTTCATGACTTTTTGAATTTTTTTTAAAACGTATGCATATGTATCAAACTGCCTCATAAGTGGGGTAGTTTGATATATCCAGGAGGCACAATGATACAGAAATGCAATTATAGTAAAATAAGTAAAACCTGCTATTAACTATGTTTATTTAAACTAATATTCATTAAAAAGCATGCAAAATATTATAGTATTGTTAAATTTAAATAACTAAAGTTTACAGGGAATGTTATGCACCCAGATTGGCGTGCTGTACTTCCCAAAGAAATAGGTTTTGGTAATTTCATTATAACGTCATTTCTATTTACCACACTGACATCTTGAATTGTGGGAAAAGTAAACGTATTTCCCTTACGTCGCAGAAAGTTAATTTCCAATTCAAGTTCATTAACTTTTTGAATACATCCAACGTAGTGCAGTTTGTTTTTTTTTGTACAAAACTGCACTAGCACAAAATCATTTATATTTAATTTATCGTCATCACATAGTCCCACAGGAAACTCTTCATCACTAATATCCCCTACTGAATCTGATAAACTAAGTTCTAATTCGCTGTCTTCCTCAGAACTACTTTCAATTAACTTAGTAACGAGCTTTACTTTTTTCTTCTGAATAACAAGTTTTTCTTCTTTAATTTTGATATTATCTTCTATTCTTTGTTTCTCAGGAGTGCTCGTGAATATTCGAGATTTTCCCTGTCTAGAGTTTACTTTTTTAACCCGTGGCTTAGCTTTAGGATAAGGCCTGACTTGTTCTGGAGTGCTTGTTACCTTAGGAGATGACACTATTAAGTTCAAGGAACTTAAACTGGATGTAGTTGGAGAACTCACGAGCTGGTTAGGAGTATTTGTGACTTTTGAGATTGATGGAACTGGATGATTAAGATTCTCTTTGTTGACATTTTCATCATGCTGTTTATTGTCTCCTACACTACTGTTAATGATTATATTGTTATTGGCTTCTGGTTCTATCTGTAATTCAGTAGGTGCTGGACGATCTGTTACATAACAGGAAAGAAAATCTTCATCAGTAAAAGCCAACTGGTTAATTGGCCACAGCCCTGGTTTTTCAAATCCCCTTGTAATATTCTTTATTGTAAAAGAATTTTTAAAAGCTGTATTAGATAATGCTGGTATGTCATATATAGTAATTTGTTTTCCAGGGTTTGTAACCATCCAGTTGTTAAATGCTGTCTTACAATTAGCTTTAAATGAACTATAAACTGCGACATCTAAGGGTTGTAATTTGTGAGATGTATGTGGAGGGAAGGAGAGCAAATGTATTCCGTGTTCCCTTGCATAATTTATAGCATCTATGCTGCAATGAGATTCGTGGTTATCAAGTAGCATTAGTGAAGGATTTTCTTTAGACGTGTTAGTCATTTTTTGAAAGTGTCTCAGTACATTTACAAATAAAGGTGAAGTTATCCATCCCGATTTGGATGCCAACCCTAAAGATCCAGTAGGTGCGCCATTAAGAAAATAATCCTTATATCTGACCCTCGGAAAAATTATTGCTGGAGGTATGGCATTTACTGTGGCACTTATAATTCCGACAAATGTTACAAGTTGTCCTCTCTCCCCTGAAACTGCTTGGCCCATTTGTTTCTTACCAGTTTCGGCGATAACTCTAGGGGTTGATAAAACAGTAGTGATGCCAGTTTCATCTAAGTTATATATTTGGTCAGGAGTAAATTTATATTTGTCCATAATGGTGATATAGTTTGTGAAGAACTCATTTACAGTATGTCTGTTAAAAGCTGTAGATCTCGCAAGACTAGTATTCTCCGGTTTTCGTAAGCTAAGATTCGGATGACGTTTCATAAATGATTGCATCCAAAATAGGCCTGCCATTTTGTTTTGATTCCAACTTCTTGGAATGTTATCCTGCTTGCAATGGATCGCAAACTCATAAGCTAATGTTTGAGCTTGACGGTAAGTCAATCCATAGTGAATACGCGAAGATTTAATAAAATATTGTTCAATATTTTGTTCGTCCTCAATGGTAAATACTTGGGAACTAGTATACTTCGACTGATAGTCTATATTTTGTATTGATACTATTTCATTTTCGTGTGCCGAATCATCCGAATCAATTTGGTTAACATTAGGATTCACTTTTCGGAATTTCTCCACTCTATGTTGTAAAGTTGCAGGATGAATGCTATAATCTGCAGCTGCCGCTCTAATAGATTTTTTTTATTAACCACATCTTTAATGGCGTGCTTGATACTAGCTTCATTGATAAATGCCCTTTGCGTTTTTCTCTTATATGTTCTAACCATCTCTAGAAAAATTAGATGATTTTTATTCCGATAAATTTAAAACTAGAGGCGCATTAGTACACCTAGGGGTACATTGATACGCGTATCAAAGTACCCCTACTAACAAAGTATCATTCTGCCTCATCCCGCCATTTAATATATAAATTTAATTACACATAACCTACATACAATAGGTCAATAATTGCTCATCTGTACAAATTGCTAAACTAATGTACTATATAATAACACTGAATGCTACGCATATATAACTATAATGCGTGCATGCGAAGCATTTTATATTAATGAAAAAATTTAGCTTATTTGTTAAAAAACACGAATCACCTTGTAACTTCTAACGTGCTCTCAACAGACGCATAAACTTTTATGGCTAGAGACATCACAGTATGGACATCTATTGACGAAATATTGAATCCGATTAATCGACTGAGGCGCGAAAATTTGAAACTGTATCAATGTGCCTCTTGTATCAATGTACCTCCCTCTCCCCTACGTAAAATATTTATATAACATTTTTTTAATCTTTATTTTCTATAATAACCAAAAAAGTCAAAGAACGTACAGGTAGCCACATATTTGCGTGGAAACGATTTCTGTGACATTTGAACTTGAGTATCTTGAACCTCAAGCAAGACATCGGTGGTGACTTTTGACACATTATTAGCAATATAAGAGTAATTGTGTATGCAACATTTCCACTCACTTAGATTTTTTTAAGTAGATATATCCTTATGTGACTGGACCAATTTATTAACAATTTTTTTTGCATCCATACGAGATTTCGTAAGGGATCTTCCCTGTAAATCAATGAGTGTACTTCCTGCCTCGCGCAGTGTCTCCTAAGCCCCGTATATAGCATGCCATTATAAATCTTATCGGCTTCTTGCAAGAGTAGCTTCAGGAGGAGGTTGATTGATCCTGTATGTGGCCGTATATCTGTCTATAAACAGTCTCTCGTAAATTAACTCGATGGATTCGATGAAGGAAAATTCATTTTCCAGTTGTTTGAGTCGCCATCGAAGCGTTCATTTCGTTACGCTTTTCTTAGGCTGTTTATATAAGTTTGCTTAATCACGAGCTCGTTTTCTAGGTATTTATAGCATGATATTTTACTAAATTCGTGATATTCTACCGAAATCGCTATTAGACCGGGAGGTAGTGACATATTTTCAAACGTGATTTTACACAGTATGCCTCTTGGAGGGTATTACCTATGCATATTCTGATGATAAATGATAAATTAAAATACCATCCAGGAGACTTCATATATTTTCTTTAAATATTATATTCTTCATGTTATCTTCATATATTATCCTCAAATATTATTTTCATATACTATCTTCCTATATTACCTTAATATATTACACAGGTCTTCAAAAAAAAAATTGGGTGCCCTGGATTTTAGAACTGATTTTTAGCTATGTTTGAGGCGCTGAATCTAAATATGATATCAGTTTTTTTACTCCATCTGCTCTACTTTTTTAGATCAGTGTTTTTTTTTAACATGCAGTTAGTTCTACACGAAATGTGCAGTTCCAATTCCATTTTGTGACGTTTTAAATAACATATACAAGGATTGGTTCCTGTATATTTGCCCTATTGTTAGTCTGCTCTCTAGTTAGTTCCCAGAAAATCCACCAGATGGAGTAAGCATCCAATAACTACTTAAGTGACCGCCAACGCTTCAACTAGACTTGAGGATAGTTTGTGAGTTCTAGTCGTGCAGGTTAGATCGAAGTGATGGCACCCGTGATATTTGTGTTTAGGAAAGGGTTGTTATAAAGTTAACCTGAAACGTACTATGTTGTAAATTGTTCTATTTACGTTGTTGAATAGAAATAAAATGAGTTCAAGTAGAAGAAGTTGTGTAAATCATCCTGATATGTTTTGTTACATATGCGGAGAATGCACATTAAAAGAAAACAGAAAAACTGTTACTGACTTTGTAAAGAGAGCTTATCATGGATACTTTGGTGTTAGGCTTGGTGATCAAGATAAAACCTGGGCACCGCATCAGGTCTGTAAAACTTGTACAGCACATTTGCGACAGTGGACTACCTGGAAAAGAAAAAGTCTGACATTCGGCTAAGCGATGGTTTGGAGAGAACCCAAAAACTACTTCGATGACTATGGTTTCTGCGTAGTAAATATTATTGGAATGAATCGAAACAACTATAGAAAGTCTAAATGTTTCACCAGCTACCAGAGCTCTGTGAGGACAATTGTTGTCCATCTACTGATCACGCTTATGAGACTAATGAAGGTGATAGTAATTATGAGGGGATGTCATTAATTCATCAACGTTTCAACCAGGATGAGTTAAATGACCTGGCCAGAGATCTCAACCCGTCAAAAGAAGTTTCTGAATTACTGGCTTCCAGGTTGAAGGAGAAAAATTTGCTGGAAGATGTAACCAGAATTACCTTTTAACCACAAGAGCAAAGAATCTGCTTCCCTTATTTTCTCAAGAAGATAATCTTGTATTTTGTCACAACATAAGAAGAGTCCTGGAAAAATGGGTCTTCCTGACTATTCTTCAGATGATTGGCGCCTATTTATTGACAGCTTAAAGCGAAGTTTGAAATGTCCTACATGTCCTACACAATGAGAACAAATATTCAAAACCAATTGGTCACTCAACGAAAATGAAAGAATAATATGACAACATAGCTTTGGTCTTGGAGAAGATCATCAACATGTATGGGTGATTTGTGTGGACTTGAAAATAGTAAACTTTCTCTTTGGACAGCAGAGTGACTACACTAAATATCCTTGCTTCTTGTGCCTCTGAGACTGCAGAGACAAAACACACCACTGGGTTAGAAAATAGTGGCCTAACAGAGATTACATGGAAGTTGGGATAAAGAATGTCATTAATGACCCCTTAGTTGACAGAACGACAGAAAATCATCTTTCCTCCACTGCATATCAAGCTGGGCCATATGAAGCAGTTTATAAAGGCTCTTGATAAGAATGGATGATGCTTTGCATATATAGGGGAAAAAATGTCGCAGTTGAGTACGGAAAAAGTTAAAGCAGGAATATTTGACGTCCCATAAATAAGACAATTCATTAAGGATCCCGCCTTCGTAAATTCGATGAATGAGGCTGAGCGAAAAGCCTGGACATCATGCAGTTGTCGGAAATTCTCTGGGCAAACGCAAAGCCGAAGACTATGTTGAACTGGTTAACGAGATACTTAAGAGTTTCAAGTCTCTTGGGTGTAACATGAGTATTAAGGTGCACTATTTACATAGCCACTTAGAAAGTATTCCTGAAAATTTAGGAGACAACAGTGAGAAACAAGGTGAAAGATTTCACCAAGATATTAAAACTATGGAGATGGAGGCCCGTTACCAAGGAAGATGCGATACGTACATGATGGCAGATTACTGCTGGAGTGAAAAGGGACTGTTTCAAAATACATTCAAGAATGTCACGGTAGAGAAGCTTTCTAAGTGTTCAGTGCTTCCTAAGTTGGTTTCATCGATGACTTTTTCCTTTATCTTTTTATAATATTTGTAATATTTGTAATATTTATAATATTAATAATATTTATAATATTAATAATATTTATAATATTAATAATATAATATGTAATATTTATAATATTTATAATATTTTAACTTTTTGTAATATTTATAATATTTGTATAATATAATAATAAAAGATCCGTGTTTAGTTTTCTTATTTGATCCATGGACTTAACTTAAAATAGTGTAACCGTATATTACACTAAAATGTTATATCTTAAGATATTGAGCTCCTAGGCAAAAACTAATGCCATATTTGAGTTCTGGGCATCAAATACGAGTACATATGAAATCAACTCCAAATACTCCGGCACCAAAACACCTGTAGGCCTGTGTTATCTTCATATATTATCCCAGCACACAATATATTCTTCTTAATGGCAGCCTGTTTAGAGACGTGCAAAAATTTTTTTTTAAATGCAAGCAACTAACCGTGACAATAATTTGGTCTCACGCAAACCGTATTGACTTGCAACTATAGTATTTGGCCGAGTGAAATGATATCGAAATACTTAATTTGCAAAAAAAATGTTAGCTAACTTTAATATATGCAGTCCCTGTGATGATTCTTTCATGATTCTAATTTATCATTTATTATCATCAGAATATGCATATAATAATATTCTCTAAAAGAAATACTGGGTAAAATCACGTCTGAAAATCTGTCACTATCTCCCGGTCTATATAGGTATGCTTGGGAAGATGATTTTCAGCACGGAATATTCAGGCTATTTTATCTAATACGTTATATGATGATTCCCCCTCGAGAATTTCTTGCTTGCTTTTGCTTGAATAGTTATGGGGATTATTGTTTTCGTTCGGAAACTTCGTTTATTTATATAGCGAAGCGGTTTCACTAGGAGAGATTGTAAGAGGATTTTTGCAAACATTCCTGCTGGTTTCGAGATTCAGAGGAATGATAAGTTTGGGAATTGAAACTGCTAATTAAGTAACAATTATCTATATCAATGTTTCTTAATATATACACATTTCCCAAAAGACCTTGAACTTAACCAAACAATCGGGTGTGCCACTTTTTTGGGAAGAGAATGTAAATTATTGTTTCACATGAGTTTAGGTATTCAATTAGGTACCTATTAATATAAACAAAAATTGTTTTGGTAATATTAATAAGTCGATTGTATGGATTAAAATTTAACCGTCGTTAATTTTCACTTATCCTTAACAAAAGAACCACCAGCTCTTCAGAAGTACAAAGTACATAAAAATAACGTTTCAGTGTTCCATCGACACTTTCCAAGTGCTCTTGAACACGTGTGTTTTGCCTCGACAGTTACAAGAGCGTAAATAGCGCAGCGGCATGCCTATTCCTGTGTATCGGCTGCCCCGAGTCCCGACCGGCCTAAGATATACAGTGTGTAGTCCAACTGTGGACCCCAGCCGGGCACATCGTTAAATTATTCCGCGTTTTGAACTCGATACAGATTCATTGGACTGATCAATCGGTATTCTTATGATCTACATGAAACATAGGACAATTTGGAGGCCCTTTGTAATGCAACCTCTGTTTACGCTTGTTCGGCTAGAAAGCGAAGGCAATTAAAATATTGTTAATTGCTACAATATGTTTACTGGAGTGGGAATGATGGCAAAAATTTCCAATAAAACTGTTACACGCGCGTAATTATGTAATATCAATTCAATATATAGATAGGTATAATAGCCGTCGCTTTATTATATTTTTATATAGGTACTGTTCACGATATCGACTGTGTTGATCAAAATATTTTAATCCGCTAATTACAGCTCTCTTGACTGTCTGTTAAACTTTTCTGAAGCAACGTAGACAATATGTGAGAATAAATCATTTGGGTAGGTAATCATGTTACGCATAGTATGGAGCTAGTTGTAATAAACATGGGCATACCACAGGGTTCAGTTTTGGGCCCTACCTCTGTTATAGAATAACAGCATCACTGAATTGTCCTGTGAAACGTGAAACATTTTTTATATAGGTGAATAGAAAATATAAAGGTTATTAAGATTTTTAATGCCTTTAAACTTGCTAAAATTGTATCTTTTAAAATTATTGTTGATAAGTATCGTACCGCAGATTCTATACTTAACCGGACTTCAGCCGGAATTTAGCTTTACTTCTTTGCATAAACGCCGTAATGTTGCATGCAAAACATTTTTATATAAGATTACATAATCTAGACTCACCAGAATTACTGAGGTATTTATTTTTTTGGATCCCTAGGTCTACTTCAAGGACTTCTTGAAGTAGACCTAGGGAAGTCAACTTTTTATCTGCCAGCTCCAAATTCTATCCACAATTTTAGTAGCCTTATACATATTGCCAGTAGAATTTTTGAAACCTATATTACTGCTGATATAAAAAATATCAGCAGTATTAATTTAAGTGGACAATTTAAATTATCGTTATTTTTAATTCAATGAGCTTTGGTTTTGAGCATTATAATAAATATTTTGTCAATTAAGAATCAAATCAAGTATTTAAAAAAATTAATTACCAATAAATTAATTTAATCAGAAACAATTTAATCATTTTAACACTAGTAAATATTAGCTGACATTTAAAAAATCATTGCGCTGTTCGCTGTGGAATAAAAATAAATGTTCGTATATTTAAGTATAATCAATCCACAATTATTAAAGTAGCAGTATGTTGGTTAAATGAAAAAAATTAAAGCATAGTAGGAAATAAAAATAAACATTATTTCAAATAAAATTTTACTACTATTATTATATTTCCAATACTTTAATTTCATTACCTCAGTATAAACAATTTGTTCTCAGCTAAAACTTTTATGAGCAGCTGCAAAAATATTGTAGTCCTAAAATTAATAATGTGCGCATTAAAAAAGGTGAAATGATCACTAAACCATCTCTATCCGTTGGATGTGTCAGTCGGTTAGTTTTAATTGTTTGGACATAAAAAGTGCACCACAGAAACGAAAGGAGTATAATAAATTGTAAAATGTATGTGTAGGTACACTAATGAAGTAGGCATTATATTAATGTTATTTGTGGCATTTTCTTTATTTTCTTTTTTATTTTTGGGTTTCTTCCCAGTAATACTGGCTAGTTTAGGTTAGGTTACGTTAGGGTGGGTTAGGTTAAATTACCTTTTTTTATGTTCGTATTGTTTTTATTTGGTTATTCGCCTACAATACGTATTTTTTTTACCTAAGGTGAAAGTACGCTTTCATATTTTATATACTTATAATAATGGTATATTAAGGTAATTTTTATAAGTGGGACAATTGATTTACTTAATTAACAATAATAGATATTTTAGTGCAGGAATAATAATGCTAAAAAGGCTTATTAGCATTAGCATTAGCTGAAGCTGAAGCACAGCATTAAGCTGAAAAATTTAATATATTTTACATACCTAACCTTTATTATAATTCTGCTTATAATTTATTTAAAATATATGTTTATTTTATGCAAGGTATGTGATATCTCTGGAGCAAAATAATAATTTTAATGCTTAAAGTATTTATAATAATGCAAGTTTAAATCATACCCTTAATTTAAGACAGTTTATAAAACATTAATTTTTTGTGCCAAACTGAAAACCTTATTATATAAGATTTTGGTTTTCACCAGGTGCAGGAGAATCCGGTTTTCTTTCAGTCGAATCTACCCAGTAATGTACTCTATCCAGAACCGGAGGGACGTAGTCATAGGTGGGGTCATTTTTCAGAGGATCGCCTCTTCCTAGGGGTTTCCACTGCTCGTAATCCATCCGAGGCGAAAATACACCACGGCTGGAGTCATCTGAAACAAATTGCAATGGCTTCAGAACAATATAATTTCTATGGTAAATTTCAAACTAGTAGTAATATATAACTTTCAAAGAGTTAAGACTTTCAGAAACATTTCATACTATTGTCAACACTACTATTGTCAACACCGACAAACTATGTTAATAGTTAGACAGAATATTTTTAATTTATGAGAAATTACTAATCTTAAATTACCAATCAACTAGCTCCTACGGAATCGTATTCGGGGTTTCCGTAGACCCAGTAATTTTTAACGACATCAACCCGTTGAGTGAGAAACTATAAAGAGACACAATTAAATCCGTGATATATTAACTAACATGAGCTCTTTGGAACAGAAATTTTTCCATTTATCGAGAACCTATTGTTTGCGAAGGTTATTTTTATTTATCCAGCCATTGAGTCACAAAACATGGAATCTGAAGCCAAGTTAGAAAAGTTGAAAAGACAACCAAGTAAGAAAAGACAACTTTTATTTCAAACATTTTTCAACATAACATCAAAACTCCAAACAGCACAGACCAATTTTTTTATATTTTATTTTTATCGCCCACAAAAACCATTCGATCTTAATGAAATTTAATAAAAATGTACATTTTTAAGTTCCATATAACCTGTAATTTTTTATGTCTGATTTATGTCAAACACAACTTATTCCATCAACCAATATTTAACCTTTGCACCGGAAATATATAAGAATTACGCTAAAATGAATAAAATATTAGCAGGGAATTTTATTTTAATTTTATTTTTACTTTTTTCATGATACTAATTTCAGTAGTTCTATTGCTCATTTGTTATCTGAGACTCATGTACCTAGAGATATTGGTACTGTGAATGGCCATCTTCCTGCCGGATGTAGGTAGTTTAAATAAAATAAATAAAAATAAATAAATATTTTTTCTATTGCGACGAAATCCTTACCACCACCCCATCCCATCCCATGACCCCATCCACCACCCACCTACCTAAATATAGGTCATAAAAATCAACCCCATGTTTCTTCGGATGCCTTTGCAACAGCTGACATCGCCCCCCCCCCCCGAGGTTTTGAATAGTTTTCGTCAAGAAATAATACGATGTCTGTACCAGGAGGCCAGGGGTCATTCCTGATGACTAGAATAGAAATTTTTGCTCGTGTAATTTATATTTTATTGTTTATTAATATTTTGTCCAGTCGTTTGTGTTTATTTCTAACTATATATATATATATATATATATATATATATATATATATATATATATATATATATATATATATATATATATATATATATATATATATAAATAAAGGTGAGAGTGTGTGTTATATATAATGTTATATATAAATATGTTAATAAAAAAGGCTCTATTCTACAACATAAACATTTAAAAATCATCATTAAATAATCAAAATCAGTTGCCGGTATCTTTTACGTTCTCCGTGTACCGGTTGCCTGTATAAAAGTACAATGCCTAATGAAGCAAAATTTTCCATGTAATTAATTTGTAATTAATTATACTTGGATGATAGGGTTTATTATATTATCTGCCCAAAAATATAATTGTATTAACAGGTTGCAACAAATATCAATGAATTAATTTTCAGATCATTAAGTGCTTAAAATGCATCAGTGTTAAATAAAGAAGGCAATGAAAGGTATAATTGATAACAGATGAGCTCCTGTTCACATCAGCGACGTTGAAACCGGAGCTGACCTTTATTTTCAGGGTATGTAAGGAATTCAGATTTTATATTGATATTTGCAATCGACTTAAAATATTGACCAAAAAATTTGTACTGGTAATTATAGCATTTAATTTATCAACTATTGCTTTGTTGTAGAATACTGAATGCCATTTTGTGTTTAAATAGCAACTATTATCCCGAGTTACTCAAAAGTTTCCGCAATTAAAAGATTCATTGGAGTATTTAATCAGTGTAAAGTAGGTAGGTACAACAAAAGCAATTAAAGAGACTAAAATACACATCTGGACAAAATTAACACACTACCAAAACAATTTGATGTTAATATTTGTCTAAACGTCTAAACCATTTATCCGATCTATATGATTGTTTTTGAAGTGAAAACTTCTTTAGGCGCGCTCAGCACTTTTATTTTTGTGGGTGTTGAATGAGACTCCGAGAACGTTACGCGACAGGCTCGGATATGTAACGCTCCTTCGGGTAAAGTCGGCTCAAATCGAGTAAGTGAGAGAGGATCAGTCGGCAGAGCGAGTAGAGGATCAGTAGAGAGAGGTTGTGGGTATTGAATGAGACTGAGCTGTCACGTTCAGTTACATGCTGTTTAACATTGAAAGTCAGATTATCGACGATAAAGTTGCAATAAATATTATTATAAAAAGCCTTATAAAGAAGCAAAATATACGCTATAGTCAGTCCTACGAGACGATAACTTTAAAATCCTATAATGTTTACTTAATAGTTTAATCATATATGGAGTATAATGAAGATTTCTATTAAATTTATAGTTTAACGAGACATTTTTCAATATGCGTCATATAGAAGTGATTACATATTACAGATCCGTATCCAAGGTGACTACGAAGCAACAGTTGGTAAAATATTTGATGACTCTCATTATAAAACCTAAATTTCTGTAATCTTTACGAGAAATTGATTCTACATGAAGTTCGAATGTTAATTTAGATGTTAGTAAAATTCACAAATCTTTGACCCACTCAACTCTTTTTAGTTTTGAATTATTGATATAGTATGGAAACGGAAGAGTTACATATACGAGTAGTTCATTATATAATGACATATTTCAATATTGAAAAATAGCTTGTTTATATTACAATACATGAAAATGTGGATGATACGTGAAAATGAAGGATGACTGTAGACTGTAGGTATCGGGATATGCTGTCTTCGCTAAATTTATATTCATCGATGTTAGTCGAATAGGGACTAACTCCGTACGAGCGTTATAAGAAATTCCTCCCCAAGATATTAAAGAGCCTCCATTCTTAGAAAGATATTGCAATGCGCAAACTTCTCCTCTGGTCTTCACCAGACTTTTCAGGTCCACCAGGAAATTTTAGACTCACCATAGTCTCGTCAGTGAATAAAATTCGTTTCCAATAAGACCAGTTACGATTAACTCTGCCAAACGCAACCCGATAACTCTGTTTTCTCTGGTAAGCAGTGGTGAAGTTGACGGACTGACTAGTAGAGGGTGAGTCGTCCGTCTTCTAACCGTTCGAGTAAATATCAAAACATTGCTGGTATCTTAAATGTCATTTAACAACATCAAATTACTGACTGACCTGGTTCTTAAAATCATTAACCTGTCCTCCGACAAAGTTCCCATTTCATTAAAACTAGCAATCACACTAGTTACTGTAGAATAGATATAATATAGTGAATAGAGATAATATAGTGAATATAAAAAAGAATATTAAGAAAAGATAAGGTCAAAGTTCGAAGTTCTAAATTGTTGTGTAATTGTTTAACTCCACATAAAAAATAGTATCTGTGAAAAAGTATGAAACACTAACTTTCTTGAAAATACAACCTATCATATAAAAAAAGGACAATCATACAAACCAGACACATGGATTAGATAAAAATTAACATTTAACTTTTTGCTAATTTTTGATGGTGTGTTAATTTTGTCCAAGAGTGTATAATATTTTACTTCATATTTTCAACGTTTGGTTTGTTATTAAAGCAATATTCTTCCTTGTCACTTCATATATAAATCACCTGAAAACATTTTGTTCAAATATGGATGTCATGTGTTTTACAAGATGATATCAAGTGGCTGCACAACATCAATTAACTCATTCGCAACAACTTAAAAGTCCATCAACCAACACCGAGTTGACGAGTCATGAATTATTCATTCACAAATACAAATTTAATTAAGAAGATCATATATGGGCGCGATGTTTACATTATCATAGAACGTAATTATCTTTAATTAAAAGATCTTAGATATGTGCATTTGATGGTGGCCACTCTTCAGTGCCTATACCGGTGGGCTGTTGAATTTTTACTTGTCAAATAAGTGTCATTAACCCAATTATACATGTACTTTAATGGGTTTATGGGTCTAACATAATCGATTTACTAGATCTACGAATATAATATCGGGGACATGATCCCAATATTGCATAAAAAATATTTTTAGAATACTGTGTTATTGTTGTTATTTTAGTATCTAAGAAAAAACTGATAAAATATGCGTGTATCGATTTTCAGCAGAAAACTAATGACTCACTATTTTCTAAACAGTTAGCAGGGGCCGCATGTCCGCCCAGGAATGGGCAAGGAATGAGAGAAACTTAGAGAACCTCATTAGTGATGCCCCGAACACATCGCCACATATAATAGTATTTGCAAATATTTGTCCAAGAAAGATCCGTTCCATTCAAAAGCAAATATTTTAAATAATATTACAGTATTTAAATATTTTAAAATAAGCCTGGCAACAAATCGCCAGTAAAATAAATAGTTACTTCCAACCGTTGACCGCTGCGATTCTGAAGTACACGTGGTACGCGTTAGCCTCGAGTAGGGAGAACTAGTTAAATAGGAAGACGCCGGCGCCGGCACATTATTTCTCGTTTCCTTTAGTTCGCTGATATACATAGCTAATGTAGCTTTAATAACTTTTATAAATTCAGTGTTACCTACGTAGTGTCTGGATTGAGCATGTATATGTGATTTTAATCTTATACACATATAGGTAGAACTGTTAACCCTGCTGTTTAAGTAATAATATTTCTGTAAAGAAATTACGTCGATTTAACTGGCGGATTTTTTCCTTGCTTTCTACGACTCTAAGGTAGGCCCAGTGCCACATTTTCACTAATAATCACTAATATCGTAAATTAAGCGCCGAACGCTGGGTTGAACAGTAGTTACATATACACTGCGCAACTTATTTAACGCACAACCAAAAAGTTAACTCAAATTTGACGTTATGTATTTTCGACAATTTTTGTTCGTTTTGGTCGATTTTTTTTTCAAATTGTAGGTTTTTCTCTTAGGAATATCACTGTCTTAGTTGTTTTGGCAAAACGAATGATTTTGATATTATACCAGGTTATAAAAATGTTATGTTTTTTTCCGAAATTTCAAAACGTCCTGTGAGGTATTGCAAGTTATTGCAATTATAGCCAATTTAAAGCCTTATGTTTTTTCTACATTTTCTTTTTTTATTCATTTGTTTATCTCTGTTACTTCATAAAATATCCAATTTTTGAGTTGACGTGATTTTTATTAAATTTATTAACTTTCTTTTTTGTCAAGTGCTCATTATTTATTACTCATTATACTGGTTCAATGCCTCATTTTGCTTTCTGCTTTCCTTGATACCTTATAATTTATTGAGAGATGCAAGGTGTTTTAGAAGAGAAAAAGGTCTTAAAAGGACAAAAACTCAAAAAACATACCTAGAAAAATGGATTGCTTTAATCAATAAAACAACGAATAACAGGAAACAAAACAAAAGTAAATAGAGAATTAGTATCTGGTGTTTCCACCCCTACCGCGAATGACCTCCCGACATCTTTGGTTCATACTTAAAACCAAAGTTCTGATTAGGTTCTGATCTAGGCCATTCCATAATTCGACTAGGCGTCCTTCCAATTCTTGTAAATTTTGGGGTTGTCGTCCGTCACTTCGTAACCGCCGACCGATAAAATCCCAAACATGTTCAATGGGGTTAAGGTCGGAGTTACGGGCTGGCCAGTCTATGTGATCAATTCCTACTTCTTCAAGATAATTTCTCACGATAAGACTCGTATGGGGACGCGCATTGTCTTGCATAAATAAAAAATTGGGTCCTATATAGGGGGCATCAGGCGAAACATGTGCTTCAAGAATGTCTGTGATGTATCTGTCAGAATTGAGATTTCCATTCACAGTTACCAAGTCCGTTCGCCCAGTCAAAGATATTCCGCCCCACACCATGACGAATCCACCTCCATATAAAGTTGTGTGCAAAAAATTGCATTGACGGTATCGCTCATCGGGTCTTCGGTAGACGCGATTACGTCTGTCACAATTATACAAACTGAACCTTGACTCATCAGTCCAAAGAATACGTTCCCAATCTGCTTCCATCCAATTAACATGCTCATTGGCAAAATTCAATCTGGCTCTTCGATGATCTACTGTTAATGCGGGTCCTCGAGCAGTAATCCTGGGTCTTAAATTTGCCTCCCTCAGTCGTCGGCGTACAGTTTGAACGCATATGAGTGGACCACCTGCGTCTTGAAGTCGTGCTCTTAAATGTGTTGCAGTTATAAATCGTTGTCTTACAGCATTTACTCTTAAAAAGCGATCCTGGATAGCAGAGGTAACACGAGATCTACCTTGACCGGCCCGTCTGGAATGTTCTCCTGTTTCCGCGTACCTTTGAATTGCTCTCGCTATAGTTGTGTGAGACACTCCCAACCTTCCAGCTATGCGGTTGTAACTCCACCCTTCACCATGTAATGTAGCTGCCTCAACACATTCATCACGAGTTAAATTTCTGGTTTGGCGTTCCATTATTCACTAATTATTGCTGGACTGTCAACAAAAAAATAATGACACAGTTGTCAGTTTATGACGTGTAATCTTCGATTTCCATAGCTTGCTAGCTGTTTGAGTTGTTGTTTGAGTTGCATTTCATGTAAATAAAAGCATATGGTGTTTCAAAACGGTGTATTTCATGAAGTAACATAGATAAACAAATGAATAAAAAAAGAAGGATCCTATAGGATACATCCATATTCTACGAGGAGTTTACCAGGAAAGGTATACCTTGTTTATTTTTTATGCCCACAGGAATTACCAGGTCTTACGTAAATTTTCAGTCTTCTCAGTTTTACCAAGGTTTACCAGTTATTTTATTTTACATGTCATATTCTTCAGTGATTTAGTGTCAAGAGTAATTACTTTTTTATTTTCATTGTATTAACTTCAGCCCTTCAGACTACGTTTTATATTCAATTTTTATTGGCATTTTAGTGTCAATTTTAACTTCATTTATTGTCAATATATTGTTTTTTTTGAATATATCTCTTTTATTCCACTAAGTGAAAGTCTGATTCACAGAAGTTGCAGCTTCTGAGGTCTGCCGTACTACTTTAGTACTGCTGACCTGGCATCCAAATATTTATTTTTAAATATAAATTAAAAATGGTGATATATCTAAGGGTACCTAAATGGTATGAGAGCCTAACTGACCATCAAATCACTTATCTACAACCTCCGAAAAAATCTGAGCACACGACAGGCAAAATAAAAAATCTATAAGTATACATCTCCAGGATGAGATACCATTAATTCGGGTTACACAAAGACGTCGAGGAATTCAGTGCAAAAAGCTCATATGCTAACATGGAAACATTTTACTGCAAATAATGATATTAATCTGGGCAGGAATTCAAATATATTATTTTTCTTGAAATTAATATACCTCAAATAAATTGTACGATGAAGTTATCTGAGAAAAGGGAATAACTGATAGATATACTTAAACAAAACTCATGTAAGGAGTGCCCCAAATACACTGAAGGCCTTTTGCTACGTATACCACGATGCTGCCGCCGACTGAGGTGGGTGCATTTTGCGAATGAAAAACTCATTATCTTAGATGACGAAAAGTATTTCATGCGGAGGTCGGACCACCCTTGTTCGAGGTAACCTGTAAGCTGGATAGGTCGGATGTGGGATCTTGGGATTGTAGTCCTGAGGGTCTTCCATATCTGCATCTTCTTCATCCCTCGTTCCTTTCTTTATCGAGTCTATCGTCAGAAAAGGCATTCTTGAAACTCTGGGAATGTTTAGATTAGGTGTAATAACACTTTTTGTAGAAACGCAATGAATGCCCCTCATAACGTGAAACGTGTTCCTCTAATCAACACTCTGGGTCTCCTGAAGACCGCATTATCGAACTGAGAGAAGGCATTTTCTTAACTTGTGGTGATGATGGTTCCATGACTACAGACACTCCAAAACGTAGAGCTTCTGCATACGAGACATATAATCCCATAGAAGGCAACACATCTATTAATTTCTACGAGCCAATTTTTTGTAGAGGCAAGCAGTCAATCCAACTTGTAGATTAGAAACAAAATAATTCGGCTTCGCTGCAGAAATAAGTAAGTACGTGCCAGTACAGTAAATAAGTAAATAAGTGCCAGTACAGCGCATATTTTTTCCATATTTCCAGGTTTCCACGTTTCTTCTTGATAATTATCAATTCAAAAAACAATTCAGTGTTTCCGGGATTGGGTCATCTTATTTTATAAAACGATCTGGTATGGCGGTGGATATTTTGTTAGGTATGGAGTATAGGCTCAGATGATCCTCGTTGGTGATTTGAAGCACCGATTTGTAGCACTGACACTTCTCTTCATGTAGGCTTTGATCAACTTTTCATTTGTGTATTATTTACGACAGTTATCATAAAGACCTATACACGTCTTCCCCTTCAAAACAACTTTCCATCTTTCCGTTTCAAACTGGCCTCTAACAAACGTTCTAAATATCTCAAAATTCTGAATTACTTGAGGTTCGATGGTCGAGGCGATGTTCTTGACAATATATGGTCCTTATAGAAAAAATAAAACGTACCTACACATGAGTTGAGTTACAGTAAGTAACTATATTTATGACGGAGGGAAGTTGTTTACTAATAATATGCCTTTATTTAGTTATAAATGTAACATATACAAAACATAATACAGCAATGGCGAGGTTCAACGCAGTTGTTATTCCATCCAACCATTCTGGAAAACATTGTACATGAACGTACCTAATATGTAGGTAGGCAAAAAAAACAGAAAAAATTTCTTGAAAAGAGTAAAAGTTTCTTTGTTTTCTGAAGGAGTATCTATAGGCATATCTTTGATCTTTGGAGTAGGTGTAAGCATAAATTAATAATAACAAGCATAAGAGTGGGAAATGGAGTGTCATATCACGGTAGGTAATTTAAATGAGTTTAGCTTAAAATCAGTAGACCAGCAGTTATTCTGCATGGAAAAACTGAATAGCCTACATCTCTACCTAAAACATTTTTTCAGCTGATAGTCATATATACTAAACTGAATCTATCATACATACTTAGGCATTATTCAGGACCATTTAACAGGGTGCTTAATAAAATTTATAGCCATCATATAGCATCACACTTCACATAATTCTTTATCCAAATAAACCCCAATAAAGCGAACTACCCCATAGAGAAAGCATACCAATAAGGACCGCTACAATCGACATTTACGGCGACCCATAACATTTGCAACCTACAAGCATTAATACAATTTTTGTATGTAAATTCCTTCTGACTTGGGTAGTATCTATAAGCTAAAAGGGTTTAAACGGTTTTACATTGGCATAAATCGACATTAATAGGTGTTGAACGTTCTGAGCTAGGGAGAGATGTTACAACATTGTAGGGTGGAGCCTCGTTCTTGTTCAGGGCGGTTCTCGGAGAAAACACGCCTGTTACACACACGTGGGTTATAATTTTTTGCGTCATGTAAATTGATATAATGTTTTTTTCCGTTTAATTTATTAAATTCGGAATTGTAAGTGGAAGAATACGTTACTAGTATAACTTCCGTAGGACAAAACCAAAATATTTGACTAAATTTCAAAATCCTCAATAATCTCCTAAATTATCGATTTTTTAAAAATCTTTTTGCAGCTCCAAATCCTCTCGCAGAGGAAGATAGCTTTGATCAATTTTTAGAAATTTCAAGGTCATTGTGTTTTACAAGTACCTACCTACAGCAAAATGTTTATTAAACTCTAGGTATAGGTACGTCGACGCATTAATAAATAAAAAAATTAAAGGCGTAATTAAAGCGTATTGAAAAAGCGGTAATATTACATTATGATATATTTTTGGAAAAAGAATAAATATTTTCAAGATTGCTTTTTTTTCCACTTTCATTTGACTTTCAATAATTGTTTTGTTAAAATTTTTGAAATCCATGAAAAAAATTCTGTTACGGCAAAATCCCAGGGTTTTCAGAAGACTTTTTTAAATATTTTTCATGCTCATAATGCTAGTTCCAAATTTTCAAAAAATTTTATACGATTGATAATTTTCTTTAACTGTACACTATACTTACCTATTTTTAGTAACTTGTCCGTTATGTTTTATAATTTTGCCTATATATATATATATATATATATATATATATATATATATATATATATATATATATATATATATATATATATATATATATATATATATATATATATATATATATATATATATATATATATTATATACCGAATCTAACTGAACTGCAATATTACCGAGCCTAACATAGCTAAATCCGCATGATTAGCATAAATTTCTTCACGTTCTGGTTTAAATCTTTACATTCTGTTACAAAGCAATCCTTGTCCATTCCGACAGAACCCGAATAAACAGAGCATTTATCTCATCACTCACAAATCCACCTACATTTTTTGTAAACTTCTTTACAAAAATTCATCGTAAAAATACGTGTCCCCGTGTCTGATTGATTGTGATTTAATTCTGATGCCGAGTTTCTTAATTTTTACTTTTTCTGCTAATAGAAGAGATCACTTTCAGAATGTTATTTATACTATTTTCAGTATTCTTCAGCAAATAAATACCGACACAACATAAACACTAAAGAACACTGACTGAGACTGAAGTTGCAGGCTCTGGGCTTTGGTAATATCATCATGAGCCATCTCTAAGCCGTTCTAAGCATTTGGATATTTCCGCCCCCGATATATATTTCTTCATATATATTCCTTATGCAAGGATATATATTTTTTTTAATTTGCAAAGAAGCACCGAATCTGATCAATATGATCGACCATCAGCTATTGCCTAATGTATCTTAGCCTAAGAAAAGAAACTAAATAATTTTAAAGTCCATCCAGTGTCCCTTAGTTTGTTTCATTGCATTCTCACTCTCGCACTATGCTCTGCTTTTTACCACAAAACACTACAAAACTTCGAATGGTTTCCTCTTAGTCCTCTTGAGCCTTCGGACAAGATGTTGATTGTCCGGCAACTAAAGAGCCTCAACGATAGGAACCATAGGAATTCCAAGGTCTCGATGAAGTTCACTATTGCGTATGTACCATGGAGCATTTACCATGTTACGCAGAACTTTATTCGGAAACGTGGAAATGTTTGGATACACTTGATGTTGCTATCTTTGGAACAACCCCAGAGCTGAATACCATATAACCAAATGCGTTTTAAAATCTGATTATAAACTAGAATTTTATTGTATACTGACAACTTGGAGATTCTACCAAGAAGCCAGTAGTGCTGTTTATATTTTAAACTAATCTCGCTTCGTTTCTTCTTTATATGCTCTTTCCATCGGAGCTTAGATAGCATCTAATGTCATATCAAGATACTTGGCATTCTTATAATATGGTAGGTACTATAGTTCCGTTGATTTTTGGAGATGGTACTTCGGTGGGTATTTTATTGGTAAAATTCACACGAACTGATTTAAGCTCATTCAGTTTTCTTTTCCATCGTCTGATCCAGCCTAACAACGTATTTGCAGTTTATTGGTGCCAAAGTTTATTGCTGTCCATTGGTATTTATTGCCCAAGGACCACCATTATTTCTTATAGGTGGAATTTACATTATGGGCCTTATGATTTTCTTGGTTGCCTTCCATAGCGAATAGTCAGCTTTTTCATCCGGAGATCGGTTGCTTAGGTACGAGTTGATTGAATAGAAAGGAATGGCTCACAAAAGCTGATCCTCGTCCTCGTACCTGGTTGGGGTAAATTTTGGATGATCTGTTGGCTGGATCAGTGTATTATGGGACTTTCTTGTACACATAGTAAATGGGCAATCGTAAATGGACAATAACTGTCAAATATTAAACTAATTAGATATAGAAAACTAAAAAAATATGCACTTAATTACTGTTATATTTTCCTAATAGGGAGAAAAACTCTAAAATACCTTTCCTTAATGCACCTGACAATCACATTTGTGGTTTTCATACATTATTTGCGATTCATATTACATAATTGATAGTACCTACTAACGTTTTTATAGGTTTCACCAATGAGCGTATGGCTGGTTAGACCTCGCGGTGAGATGCTTTGTCTTCGTTATGCTAGTAATCTGCTTCAACATTGCTCGTTGTCTTATACATGTCTGGTTTATATATGTATATATCCCGTCTCCCAAAACATCTTCTGTTTATTATAATTTATTTCACATAATTTAGGACTATAGGTACTTAAATTTTCATCAGTTTCCCACTTTGTGATTGTGAAGTAGATATGAAAGTACCGTCTGTTTAGATTCACTTTTGTTCCTATAATTTGCTTCTATCGTACCTACATAGTGTATTGTGTGTTTTATATAAAAATAAATTTTATTCTACTGGATAGGTATATTCATAAATCACTTGACAGGTCAGTATTGGGTCGTTCAATAAGTGTGCATCGTATAATTAACGCCCATTGTACGGAAATAAAAAATGAACAGAAACAAATAAGAAATACCTACCGAAATAAATAAAAAATGCTCATGATGTTCCGTATGATTCGATTAGGTGATCATTTGTTTAACACGGTTCTATGCACTCCATTTAGTGGTCATTGAATTCAATAAGCCAGTGCTCACTTGAGATCTCGTTGAGCGATCCTCTCACTTGCTATTTACCTTATTTACCACATCAATAAGACTACTCACTGAACCAAACGGGACGTGGTAATACGTTTCTTGTGGAATAATGCAATTTGCTCCGAAAGGTTTTTGGATAACAAGCGGAAGGACTTTGGAATTCTTTAAAATATGAACAGGAAATCATTCAAAGAGGGCAAGTTCTCAATTCTTTGCTATATGAATCGTAAATCAACTACAAGTTATTAAAAACACACCATTTGCAGTAAATAAACAGTATTTTTTGAAATATAATTTGTACATTTTAAATAATTCTTTTTAAAATTTAAACTTACAGACAAACCTGTCAGATTTGATATATTATATATAGTTTCAATAATGGCAATGAAAATATTTCAATGTTAAATCGAAAATAGGAAAATATAGAAAAAGAAGTTCTTCTAGAATCTCACTAGAGTAAAATTATCGGTTACACGCTGATCGTTTAGTTATAGTTGGTGTCATGCGACAAACCATCACCAAAACTAACACCATGTAAATAACTTAACAGTTGCTTTCACACTGTCAAGTATGACAAAAAATGTCACGGTACAGACAACACGATAGTCACTATCGCACTATCACGACGGCACTGTCGCACTACTATCACGTTTGACTAGATAGTTATGGAACTATCGCGTCTACTGTCACCGTGTATACTTACATCGTAGAATTAAGAAATACTTAGGTACATATACAAGACCGACAGCGTCATAGTGAGTACTGTGACTGCCATAACAATGTTTTATGTGTAGACTGGTAGACATCAGACTTTCATGATACAACCACAGAATACAACTATGGAGGTGACTCTCATGAGTGTTCTTTCGTGAAAGTACTACTTATTCATAGTGAAAATGAGCCTTTACTGTCAACATGAAGACATGAATATAAAACTGAGCGTGATCGCATTGATATTTTTGGTTTGATTATTTTTTCTTGCCAGCCAGTGGCGCAGTGGCGATTTTCTCAACGCATAGGTACCTACACAAACCCAGGAAAAAATTTTGCACACAGGTCATATTTAAGAAATTAATTTTCAGTCTTACAAAATTTCTAACTTTTGTTTCACGAAATTTGAGCCATTATGATAGTTTTTATTTCAAATAATAGAATTAAAAATACTAAGGGTGGGGTAAATTTGTGGGGAGACCATTTAGTCCCTCTTCGCTAGTAGAATTTCTTAAATAAGCCTTTAGTAGCTTGACTAAATAAAATGACCTTTCACATGTACAGGTTGTTACAGGTAAGGTAGCCATTATTAAAAGTAAATCTTAAATTTAAAATTTTTAGTTTAATTTTTAATATAAGTAGGTATCTTGATATTTTTTTCACTTTACAGGTCCTGGGAGGGGTTTTAAATTAAATAAGAGCAAACAAAAATAAGCTAAATTTTTCTAAATGTGTTATATTATTATGCCAACAAACTGGAATGTTTAGCTTATGGCAAGTCAAGAGGTATAAAAAAAATTATTGATAGCACAAAGATTCGGTTGAGTTTAGGAGGAGACAAAGGTAGTACATGTTTAAAACTGATATATGTTTACCGAAATAAAATGCAGGGAGATTTGTTGTGGCATAAAACTTGTTATAGTAGTTATATAAGTAAGAGAAATATTGAGTTTTTTAAATTAAAATGTATGAAAATGAACCTCATAAGGGATTGACAAGATTAATGTTCAGTCTGATAAATTTTCTACAAAAAATGATATTAAGAACAAACAAGTTTTAATATAAAAAATGCATATTTTGTCAGAAAAGGAAAGATAGCAAATTGTGTCAAATAATGACAACCAATATTGAAATAAAAATAAAACAAATAGCAAAGGTTAATCCACTGTTACATTCACGAATCGGTGAAAATGATTTAATTGCACTAGAATTAAAATATCGTACTTAAACTGAAAAAAATATGAAGCAAACGAATTGACTACACGTGTTAAGACATCGGAATGTCAAAATAATAGAGACATCTATTTTAATAGGTTAATTGACGAAATATAACAACATGGGAGCAATGATATTAGTTTTATGACTGGTAGTTCTTTCTGTTTAATTCGTGATTGTTGTCAATGGAGCAAGCAATAGGTCTAGCCGTATCAATGGTCACGTGTTCCATGGTCTCGTGTAGCTCTGGCTATCCATCATCGGTAATCTGGCGACACCATCCCCAAGGGGTCCCCACCAGGCCCGCCCACTGCTGAACCAGGCCGATAATGCACCTCCTGATTTATACCACTTGATTTACACGCTCGTACATTATCACCTCTCCTATATGCGCTGGATGTACATAAATCAAAGTAGTACAAGCTTATGCCATAACTTGCAATTACATTTGGATAAGAGAAACTTGCTTTAAAGTATTTAAAGTATTTAGCCTCAATTACACGAAATTCTTAAACTTAATATAGCCGTGTAATATCCGTGTAAGTTCCAGAAATGTAGGTACATCTTAGGGATGTCAACAATTGGGATATTCATTTAGATAGGAAACAATATTAACCTATGGATGTCCCTAATCGGGATATCCACTACAAATTCCAAGAAGGTTCCCCTATGGATATATTTAAATTGGATATCCATTTAGAGGACAAAAGAGAACATCTAATTGATGCCCAAATAATGAACGGTCTATTTTGTTTTGGATGTTTGATGGAAGACCAAGTAAATCCATGAACCTTCGGATTAAAAATGAACAAAAAACGGATAGTCATAGGATATTTTGCGCTATGTGGGGTAGTGGACATATATTGATAGAATAGTCATTATTTTAAACAGTATAAATAAAGGCTTACAATGTTTTAGAGGATGAACAGCAGCAATTATTCTTACACATTTCCTCGTGGAGAAAATCAACTTCTGAGGACCAAACTCTACTTTAAGACTATTGTTATTATACACTGAGTTTCATTAATCATTTTAAAAAAAGCACAGTTTCTCTTAAGACAATGAATTCAAATTTTGTTGTGTTTTTAATTTAATTTATTTACATGACACATGACACATCTTAATTAAAGTTATAATATTAACTGTGTTGAATATGCGTTATAATTTCAGTTGAACTGAATATACAGAATTTCCTGTAATTCAATATTTGTAGATGCATATAACCATATAGAACTAATTATTTTTAAATTTTTCTTCTGGTTATTGGCTGAAGCCATTATTAGCGCAGTGAATAAAATCAATTTTTAAATATGGCTTTTAATAGCCAACATATATATCTTCTGTTCATCCTAAAGTTTGTAGTTCTGCATCAAACTTGTTTACGTATTTTTATGAATAAGCTCTTTCTTAATCCAAAACTATGAATTTTATTACCTGCTTATACCATCCACTAAATCAACCTCTGTTGTGTATCTACACAAATTGAGTTCTGCAAGCTTACACTTGATGTCATGTATAATATATGGTGAAATTTGTTACTTTTATATAAATTTCATAATAGGGGGTATTAGTGTTACGGACAATATGTGTGAATGGCTACAAGAAGCTACAAGAACCCTTCAGAAAGTTTTCAGATTAATAGCCTGTTCCTGTACACTCTGCAGGTACAAACCTATACAAATGCTATCAATGAAAATTTTTACTATATAATACTTGAGATTCTTTTCACCTGGATTGGGAATATTTATAGCAAACTGATGTATTATTTGGCCCGGAGAGGGTCCCTGAAAGGAAAGGTGTTGTAAATTTTTAAACCACTATCTAAAGTTAGGTTCTATATTAAAGAAAGATAAATATGTATATAATTTTTAAGAGCCACCTTACACCATCGTAAATTACATGAATTTCCGCATATTAAATGCATTGGACTATTGGACCAAGCTTATTTGAACCGTTGTTTGAACGTAATACAATTATAACTTACATATTGTATTTCTACATGCAATTAACATTATTATAAAATTATAACATGTTTTATATATCAAGGTCATTCATGTGTATTTGTGGTAATTTGTAGTTATTTTATTTGAAGCTATTGGCCAACCTGTTTACTACGTTGGCTATGACTATAAAATAATGCATAGTATTGCATAGCTGCCTTAAAAAAATCGACGATTTAAATGCCAATTTTGGGCTAAATTTACAGAAAAACATCATATACTAAAGAACTAACTTTCGTATTCTGTGCCAACATAAATATTTAGTTTACGTTTCTATTAATCTTGAATTTTGTAACATGTCTATTCCAAACTGTTTCAAAATGTAACATTTTGTAACATGTCTGTTCCAAAATGTAAAATATATGTAAAAAATCATGTAATTTATGACGGTGTAAAGTGGTATTAATACATTTTTTACAACTGTTTGTTAACTTTTTGCTCGTTGCACAAACTATTCAATAACAATACCGCAATGAGTATAGTCCCCAGTACACCGTCCTTTTTTGAAAGTTATTACAACAGCGGTAAAAGTGGTATTAGCGGCTTAATTTTTGAGTCTACCACACTGTAAAATTTGCAGAATACTATCCGCACGCGCCTATCCGCACGCGCAGCACCTACACCTGTCATTCTTGCGTGGATACGATTTTTTATTACAAAACTATTTTTTTAAATTTTAATTGAATGATTATGCGTCAAATAAAAGGAAAATTTTGTTGTCCAAAGAAAAAGAGAGAGCGATTGTCGAGTCCGACGCCTGCAGTGATATGTTGCAGGTCTCGTGCAACTTTGTTTCGAATATAAATCTCACCGTTTAATAAAAAAATAAATATTTATTATAGCAATTTGAACACTCATTTGACCTTGAGGCTTAGTGACATCACATAGTCTGGAATTCAGTTTCCTATTTGTGTCTCCTATTTGTTAGAACGTCTAAGTAGTCCATGCACACCGCTGTAGTTGTTTACGTACAGTTTTGTGATTATGTTTTGTGCGTTCCTCTACGAACTACGTTTTGCTTTATTTCTGTACATTATTGTGAGAAATGGAGAAATTACGTTCTAAAGGCAGTGCAGAAAATCTGCCGAGAGTTGAATTAGCATGGTCGACGAGTCTTACATGTCAAATTTAGATTATTTTTCAGCGGAAATCAAGTGTCAACAAATTCAGTTTCAACGTCAACTGTCAAAAAGCAGGGAACCAACTTTGGAGTATAGTACTAATACACCGATGTGTTCATGTTCAAGATCGTAGGAACTGTGACGTCTGACGTCACTAAGGAAGAATACGTGTCGATTGGATTCGTGCTAAAAAAAATAAAAAAATACGGCGGCATTTTTTAATATACCACTGTCTCATAAAGCAATAAAAAAATTCAGTGAACAGGCCCATTCTCATGTTGAAGAACTTTCTTGCGAAATTATAGGGTTTACTTACTTTACTTTATTTACTTATTACTTTACCGTCCGTACTATAGCTAGAAACTCTTTCTCTCTATCGTATAATATTTTTTTGCGTTAGAATCTTAGATTGTTCTACGCCATATGTAATTTGGAAATGTTGTACATGTTTATCATTCTTTGGAGAAGACACCCTTCCGGATCTGAGATATTGGGCAAGTAACAGACACTATTCTTCGATGGACGTGTTTTTATTTATTGTCCATCACATGAGTGAGAAAAGCCATTTCAGGTTACCTAGTTTCCTGTGAATTTAAGATTCATATTATGTGATTCTTAAATTAAGGTTAAAGTTAAGGTTTAAAAAATATATTGATTAAGTATTATCTCAGATATTGTGTTTGTAAATTAGATTTTTATCTTTATAAGGGCATTTTGAATATCCTTGCTCAAGAGAGAAGCAAAGCTGTGTGTAGATGTGATACTACAGTATTGTAAACATTTAGAAAATATATGGTATGATCCTGTAGGTATATGGTGGTGAATTTTAAACATGTATTACATCTTACAACCTCGAGTTTAAGACTATTTAAGTACGGTTCATCAGAGATCGAGGATCATCGGCATTTCACATAAATTTGTTGATCTCAAAACTCATTTGTTTACTAAAAGAATTAGTAAATTATTCTGTTCAAATTGTATTTTGATAGTTATGTTATGATGTATGATAGCCATCCAAGAGAGTTGAATTTAACACGACCACAGTTTTACTAGATAGTGCGTTAATATACCTATTAGTGATCTGGTTAAACTCAAAGCAATTGGATCGTAACAGTCTGTTACAAGGACGTAACTAGGGACCTCAGGGACTCACTAGGGAACTAGACAGAATAAGCTCAGACGTTGTACATGAAATATGACATACTTATACTATGAGAATTTGCTCTAATTCGTATAGTATTTCGAATAAAGGTGGATTACTATGCCATGTAAACTGTTCAGTGCCGTTTTAGAAAATTCAAAAGTGGAAACAGTAACACACTAAAGGATGGGTAACTAAACTAAACAAAGGAAAACGGGACATAGAAGACTCTGAATTCATAATAGCTTTAAGTAACATATGGCTCATTCCTATATAGCCAAAATAGGTTTCGTATATATCTTCTTTGAACGGAACAAAGTTTTTGAAACCATAAAGAATGCGATTTAAAAAATGTGGCCACGTTCGCTATTAAAAAATTAATTATAAGGCTTCCTATCTTATTTTTGTACTATAGTTACACAAAGAAGCCAATTAAGCTCTGAGCTCGACAGAAGCTTCTGTTGCATATTTTATCGCCATTCTGCCTCATATGTCTTTGTTCAACTTTCGTGAGGCAGACTGTAGTTGGCCGAATGTAACGTATGTATGTAGGGGTCACTTTCATATCTTGTAATATTTTGGTGCTATAGGTAAGCAAAACAAACCAATTTGCCAATTCGAAGATAATTATGCAGTCTTATCATATTTCTCTTAATTTTTATGTATTAATATGTTACGTATATATGACATTTATTTAATAATTATACCTTAAAATTTAAGAACGTATGTTCATATCAATTTGGATAAATTTAGCCCACAAATTTAACACACCACTATAAATTTGTCGCAAATTTGATGCGAAGTATACTAGCAACCGTAACGAATCACAGTTGAGATCAGAAAGAAGTATCAATTTATTTCAATTTAGTAATATTCAGTAAATTGAAAATAACGAGCCATTACTCTACCATTTTTAGATGTACCCATTTGTTATTACAGATAGACACAATATATGTTAGAATTTGACATATACAGGACCAATACACATAAATATATCCCTAATGACTCATTGTGCGCAACACAAAATGGCGAGTCGTAATTTTCTAGTTCATCGCTTGTCAAGTTTCCCTCTCAATAAGGAGAGATTCGAGAAAGAAAAAGTATTGGTTAAATATATAGTTTAATTTTTAATTGATAAAATAATTAGTACCTTCGAAATTCTCGAAAGACTGTAATTAACAGCCTATTGGGCAAATTAGACACCTAATTCAAATTCGATTCAAGATTCAAGGAGCATATGGCTAATCTTATGATGAAAATTGATGGAAAAACTGACGGTTTGGGAATAATTTGCCCACCACTTCAAGTTGATCACCACCCATTTCTCCATTAAAATGCGGATCAACATTCTGCAATCGAACAGGCTATTTATCAAGATCTAATATCCAACGGGGCATTGTTTGTTTCGTTTTTCTGTAAATTTGTCGCCACGCAAAGCTAGCTAGACGAGGCCGTAGTTAAAAAGCCGTGGTGTAACTTGAGCCGGCCTGCTTTATATTTGAGATACTGATCTCCACGGTTAATTTGCCATCATCTGATGCAAATGCGACATGACAGGTGTTTTTTTTTTCATTTTTTCCTCTTCAAGGTGGTCGTTCCCTGTCATATTACCTTTCCTGGGCGAAATTAACAGGTGGTTTTTATGAATTATCTTGTTAACTAGATGCATATCCATTTACAGGGCGCGTTGGAAATTTGTTGCATGTAATATTTTCAAAATTAAAAAATAAAATGTGCCGCAATATCCCTCACATAATACGTTGAAGTGCAATTCTTAAAAGTTTAACTTTTGATATTCTTAAATATTTTTTTCTTTATCCGAAATATATACTTGCAACAAAAAAAATTATATCGCTATAAAAAAGATTTTTTTTATTTGTATAAAATTCCTCGTCGGACAATTTTATTACTATTAAAACTGGTCTGATGACCAACTATTAATTTTCTTCTAATAATCTTACAAACTAAATATTTATTAACTAAAGTTCATTCAACGATGTCCCTTAGATTGTTTTCTTCTAACGATTTCTCTATCGCACTATGTCCTGCTTTTACACACCACACACTACACCACCTCGAATGGTTTTGGTCTCTCCAACCTTCGAACAAGATGTTGGTTGTCCAGCAGGTTCAGAGATTCTGCATTAATGTGGAGGTGAAGTCTGGCCTCATGTCTGCCAGCAAACCTTTGGATCTCATCTTTAACCATTGGGATGTTAAGTTCTCGATGCAAGTCGGATCTGATTGTAGATTAGTATCTTATTATGTATTGGCAACTTGGAATTTCTTCCGAGCAGCCAATAATTCTGTCTATAATTCAAACCAAGTTCGTTTATTTTCCTCTTCACATGCTCTTTCCACCGGAGCTTGGCATCCAGGGTCATGCCTAGGTATTGGCGTTATTCTAATTGGGCATAATAGTACCATCAATATTCAAGGATGGAGAGTTAACTAGTCTTTTGTAGGTAAAGTTAACAAGAACTGTTTTGAGCTCGTTTAGCTTGATCATCCATTCTTTGCTAGCTACTTTTGCAGTCTTCTAGTAGATATTTCTTGCTTTTTACAGACTGCAAGAAGGGCAGTGTCGTCAGCAAATGTAGCTACAGTGGTATTTTCTAGTACCTACTGGCATATCACTTGTTACGTTCGCTTTTGTTAAATTGACACTTGACACATAATTGTTGTTAAATTGACTCACAATTGAAACTTGGGTATTCAGAGTATATTATAGGTGCATTTTCTCAATTAGTAAATTATAAGTGTTTACAAGCTCGAATGAGATATATATGAAAAGCGACTACTCACTCCCTCTAACATTCATGATTAGACCTCAGGGCATGTATATTGCGAGTTTCGTTGCGGTACGTTTGTGCTGTGGTATTTTGATCTTTTTCATAGAACATTATTGACCATTTTCAACGCATATGGTAGTGCCACTATGTCCCTATTCTTTCGTTTCTAGTGTTCTCTGTGGGCGCTCTTAGGCTAGGTTCACAAATTTATGGCACATGGTCGATTTTCGAGGCTATCGTCTTCGCCATGATAGGCGAGGCCATTTTGCTTTTCTTTTCTTGCCGAGCGTCGCGTCGTGAGGTGACGCTACGTTATATTTTCGAATTTATAAAAGTGTTTCCTTATTAAAAGTGCGTAGTTGCTTCCAAATACCTGGGATTCTTAAATAAATCACTGCCGTGTGTTGTTGTAATTTGGTGATAAACACATAATCGACTATGTCGGATTAAACAATTTGAAAATATTGCAACTTGCTATTGAAACTTCTCTATTTTATCATCTTGGCTCAACTCATACTCAACTCAATTCCCATACGCAATAGTCCAGTGGCGTAAAATAGTGGACCTTGCACACCACGGCACAGAATAGGTTCACTATGCCGTTGCTATGCCTAATCCACCGACCTGAAAATGTTTTATCTAAGAACTGGCATCCGCTGGGCATCCGTAGTTTTGGAAAACGATAAAGAGCGAAGGTTCAATGGAAAATCTTCCAGGAGCGGAAGATGATTGTTTTGCAAGAAATCCAGATAATCTATTCTTGTTAACTACACTGCTGCTCTTGCGTCTTCTTTCCATCTAGTAATCTTCACCTGTGCAAGTCGTTTCCGCTTTTCGCCTTGCTTTCGGTCTTCCTCTTCTCTTTTCTCTCTAATTGTTCTCTTCAGTAAAATTTTTGATATCCTTCCTTGTAAACCTCTGGCATTCTTTCAATGTGTTCTAACCCCCTTGACCTTGGAGGTCTCCTTATATTGAGTCATTACTTCATTACATCCATATTAAGTTCTTCCTCTGAACAATATTTAATGATTAATATGGGAGTCCACAAAGTGATCAAAATGCATAACTTAAGCTATTTATAATGTAAGTGTCTAAACAAAAACATTCTCACGCATTTTTGTCTTTTGTTTTATTACCTAATTAATAATCGTATAATTTATTAATGAATTCTTACATTAAAAGGTTAAAAGGTAAAAAAATTCTTACATTTCATAATTATTAATCATTTGGAAGAGCCATTATATATACTATACGATTTGTGATATCTTATTTATGTCGACACTCGAAAACTGCTTTGTTCCTCTATTTAGCTGTGGTTGTCGTCGAGTTGTATTTGCCCTTAGAACGTCAAAGAGCTGAGACTAATCTCATTATGTGTGAATTTTATTGTATTAGAACGATCTATCACGTATTCAACAACGTATCAATTTGCCTTAGTTAAGTTGGTTTTTATTGAAATCGGACTTTATATGAGGGGTAGGATATCCTGAAATTATTTCAGCAATTCGTCACATGTAGTTAACGAAAATGATACTCGAGAATTGCATAAATGGAATCATAGATAGGTAATATTAGGTCTAGATGGCTACTACCTCTTCTACCTCATAACGCAGCAGTGGTGGCCCGTGCCATGTAAACATGGGGGTTGCAACTTATTTATATAGATTCTAGTTATTATAATATACGGTCACGGACGCGACGGTATGCCGAATCATAAATAGCGAAATTATTTGAATTTTCAAGGTTACACTGCTTCAAATGCATCTCACGATTTCTAGCTGCAATTCTAGTTTCTGAAGAAATTTCTGGAACTTTCTGAAGAAAAGCTCTGAAAAAGAAATTCTGAGGAATCAGGTTTCGCAAAGAAAAATATTTGTCAGGACATATTTTGTAACTTCTATAAATATTGTATACAAAAACCTGTCTTTACTCAAATGTGATTTTAAAATAAAATAAACTCACTTTCACAGCGCAATGTTGTGCCGACTTATTGAAAAATATATTTTTTTTTTAGTTTAACTATGTAGGGACTTATTGCATATCGATACCGACTACTTTTTAGAAAAAGTAGTTTCCGTGATTAAGAATTGCGAAGAACGTGAATACGTTTGGTCGTCTTGTGGCAAGCTCGAATACTCAACATTGACACAGTTTATTATAATATTTAAAATTCACCTACCTACTGCGTTTCTCTGTTTCAATGTGCTCTTCAGTATTTCGGTAAGCACTAAGCACTGTCCAATTGAGCCGCAATATCTACGCTTCCATACAGTAGTTACGTTTTTCAGGTGTTTTGCTGACAATAAGTATATCTTTTTTAATTCGGTAACCTAAATAGTTTAAATCGATGGAACATATTTTTATTCATGATACCTATATTCATGATATTCTAAATATAACACACGGAAAACAAAAAAGGGAATTTTTTTCACCTGTTTAAGTCTACGTATGTTTATTTTAAATGTGGGTAATAATCAATATATGCCTGTGCTTATTATCCACTATAATAAATACACACGACGCGAACTTATTCGCTGCTGGACGAATACTGAATGTTGCCATCTGATACATGTTTCTTTGTATCATGGTTGCCACCGGACTGCAACACAGTTGTGCATATGGGAGCGAGGGAAGGGACCGTTTATACATCTGATGGGGTATATAGGTACGACGTCAGTTGCATCATACCACACACGCAATGCTCAATACGAGAGCATTGCGCCAGACACGAGATATATCTGACGAAGCAGAATGGTAACGACACGCAGCGGTAGGAATACCTACGACACGACGGTACCTTTTAGGATAATTAAATAATCAAAAATATTGACTTGTTATTTCTACTACTTTCATTCTCGCTTTTATGGGTTGCGCAAACCAGCAAGCCATAGATAGATAGAGACGCCACTGTAACGTAGATGCTTAAACTACTACTAAATATATATGTATATACAGCAAACGCAATTTAGGGTGGCGTCACGTTGCGCATGTAAATGTATGTATTCGATTAACGCTATTGCTAAATCAAATAGTGATAATATCACAGCGGCAGGCAGGACTCGTTCGTGGAAGATGTCTAATATAATAAACAAAACAAGTGTTTTACCTGTTATTATTATTATTTATCCAACACTTCCATATAAAGTCATCTTTATTGATGATATTTTAAAGGTATACAGTGGCCTATAAGTCACTAGTAAGATAAAGTAGTGAGCTAAAGTATACTTTAGATCACTAGTGCGCTAAGAAAAACACTACTTTTCGGTATACGCTCAGTTGGATAAGAACTCATATTACTACATTAAAAAAAAAAAATTAAAGTTAATATCCCACACTGCCGTGGTTATGGTAATTAGAAAAACAAATTTAAACCAAATTTGTAGAGGATGAAACAGAGATTCTAAAAAGAAAAATTTTCGACCTACATTGTACCGAAGATATTCGTAGAAATTGACTATTTAATGATGAAATACCATAGCAAATGCTCCCCTGGCGACAGAGTTAAGAAACATATTTTAAATCGAATTATTTTGGCCATATTTGTAAAGAATTTTTTACCCTAATATCGTAGAATGAATGACGGCTGAGATATAGCCCTTCTGTATGCACAAGCCAAAATTATTGAGGTATTATTGCGATTGAGTGCATATTTACATATTACCTGAATTATATGTATATATAAATATAAATCGTTTTGAAATAAAATATTGCGAAATAAAGTAAAACATACTCCTAATAAAATAAATATCTATTATTTAGTGTCACTACAGCCGGAATTTATGTTTCATTTCCATACGTGGTACACAACACTAACTTATTTCTAATCCGCCTGTCAAATTATTGTTAACGTATGTTTTCATAAACATTTTACTATAGTTCTTGGACGTCTATTAACCCCGATGACTAATCACCCAGTCGACATCTAACATACCCAAAATGACATGGTAAAGGAAAGTATAGCGTACAATAGAAACGTGTGATATGTGGTCCTCTAGTCCTTTGGGGCAAACGGCAGCTGGGTGGATGCTGAAAGAGGTCCTTACACGGGTATTTTGCCATTGTTGGTCGACCTAAAAGGGCTCCGTTCTCTCATAAATTATCAGAAATTATGTTTTTAGTGACGTTTTAAGGAAAACTTAGTCGACTGCTTGGGTATGTAAATGATGTCGTGATGAACTCGCACTAGTTTTTGTACCATGGCGTGGATTTACGTGTTTATAATTTGGCCACTATGTTTAATACTACGAAATTAACGACAGTGTAAAAATGGAATAGTGGATATAGGCAGGAACGCAGAGCTTGAGCTTGCAAAACGGTGTGGAAGCAGATTTTGAAACTATGTCAAATATGTCACATTAAAATTAAATAAAGGACAGATTAGGACAGATTAGGAAGGGTTCCGTACCATTATCTATAAAAACGGTAAAAAAATCATGTCTGTTGTATGGGAGGCCCACTTAAATATTTATTTTATTCTGTTTTAACGTCTACTTGTTGCTGTTATCAATATCGAGCAAACACGAGCAAAAAAAATCACGTTTGTTGTATGGGAGCCCCCCTTAAATATTTGTTTTAATTTAATTTAATTATTTATTTTTAAAGTTAATATATAACTAAGTATTCTGTGAATATTTTAAGCGGCTACCTGTTGCCGTTATCAATATCGAGCAAAAATATCACAAAAAAATCCCCCTTAAATACTTATTTTATTCTGTTTTTAGTATTTGTTGTTATAGCGGCAACAGAAATACATCATCTATGAAAATTTCAACTGTTTAACTATCACAGTTCATGACATACAGCCTGGTGACAGACGGACAGACGGCCGGACAGCCGAGTTTTAGTAATATATAGGGTCCCATTTTACCCGTAGGATCCCTAAAAATAGACATATTATAACTTCACATTTTATTATGACGCAGTAGGTAAATAGAAATATAACAGCAAATACAAAACAAATCTACTATTTTTTATTATACAGGTATTAAACGGATTTAAACGTGAACGTACACCCTGACGCATTATAAAAATTAATTCCTGAAATCGAAAAGATTTCAATTGAAAATGTTTGAGGATCTAATCTAATCTATGTTCACAATTTGTAAATCTTTGGTAGAATTCTCATTGGTAATAATTATGGTTCTAAGTTTGGCTTTCATCTAAAATCTCCTTTGCGATTTTCGTGTTCTTGAGCACAGATTCCTCAACGTAGGATTCTGCAATCGCTTTCCACCCTCCGTGTCGTTTTAAATTTTCCTTACTGCCGCCTGCTTTGGCGATTGAAGAGAGTGTCGGTGCGATGAAAACAATATCCCGTATAAAGTGATGGTTGTGGTAAATGCAGATAGTTGGCAATTTTGCTTGGTACACTTCCAAAAATATGGACTGACTGGACTGTGCATTTACCATTTCTAAAAGTTAGGAAAAATCGGTCGCGAGGCCGATCCTAAACAGGCGATCCTAAACAGCCGATGTTAAATATTTATTAAATAATTCTACAGATTTTCCTTTTCCTTTAAACTCTGAAGTGATATTCGAGGCCTGTTGGTCTTTGTTTTAGGTACATGAACAACCAGAATTATTTCTTTGTGCTCTATGTCTTATTTTTAAATTCATAAGTTTTTCATTACGTAAAGCCCCAGCAATGCCAAACACAACACAAATGTAAAATATTTTCTACATTTATATCAAATTGTTTTTAAAAGTTCGCATAAATTACCTACCTTGATCATCAAGTAGATATTTAGGTATTACTTCTTGTAAAAGAGTTTTTGACTTTTTTGGAATATTATTTCTTTCTTTCTGCTTTAAAAATGTTTTTTATATTTACTAAACGTCATTTTTTTCTGAAGCAATGCTTTCACCATGGAATAATACGAGCACATTAAAGAAGGAGAACACTCGATAACTCAATATTATGCGGTAAAAATATGCCCGTAAAACATTTTCACTATATTTTTTTATTCCGTGTTTCTTGCGTCATTCCATGAATATGTCATACTGACGATTATATTTTTCGACTTATTTTTGGGTAGAATTTCGAAACACGTTTCTAACGACTTTTCCCGAGTAACGACTTTTAGGCGGCGTGCACTGAATTTTGTATAAATAATATAATTTGTGACTGTATAAATACCTAATATAATTTGTGACAAAACTTTTACTGTTGGGGCTGTGACATGAGAGCTACAATCGAATTATGTTGTCATAAACCATACAGTATATAATGGATATGTGGATAAATATTTGCGTCAGGTAAAATGTTTGATTTTTGCACTAAGGTAAAGTGTTTGTGTACTACCGAAAATCACTATGGTAATGCATAGCTTTACTGACGGTTGGCGATAAAAATACATATTTCTTTATATCGGAAAAGTAGGTACCTATATCAAGTTAAAATTATTTATAATTATTAAAAAACTATATCATAATTATATCGACTTGTGGGTAAGATTTTTAATAATATTATTTTATAAGAATATTTTTATGGCATTAAATAATTTTCGTTATATGAACTGAACGAATACTTGCCTTGGAACGGTTTTGATACTAGACAAAGATATAAATATAAATACGTAATACGTAGGCATATAAATAAACATACTATTTATTATACCTAGTATATGCGTTACTTAACTTTTAATTAACAGTTTATCTAACCTTAGATCTAATGCTACATAGGAAAATATATTTAAAAAAATACCACGATGTAATGGAAAGTAGTAACTTAATACAGTGACATCCGATATTCATTCGTTGCAACGCAACGCGAAGACGTGCATACACCATACACATTAGATGCAATTAGATACGAGGTAATTGTTCATAGTATTAGACTTCGTAATATGTTTTAAAAATAATATCTATTAATTATCTGCTACTACTAATTATATTTTATTAATAATATCTATTAATATATTAAGCCGTTCATAAAACTAAGTAAAATGAGGTGCTGATAAATAATTATGTTAATATTTTGGATAAAGAAATTCTACACACTTCAACATTAAAAGTTTACCAATATTTCATGGCGAGTAAATTTTAATCAACACCAGTAACTAGCAATGGGAATTGTACTTAGGTATAGGTAGATATCAAATTTTTCTGTAAATCCTATTCCATGTTATTTTTGAAAGATAACAGTGATAGTACTGGAGCTGTCATCTGTTATACTTACTTCAGAGGGCCGAGGCTTACTTTCCGAGTTAGGTATAATTTTTTTAATTTTCCGGGCAGCCTACGACCCCCTTTGCAAGTCGATGAAATTTGGCACAGTTATTGATAACAATCTATCGTTAAATCAACTTTACCTCCAATTGGAGATGCTGCTGAGCAACATATTTTCAGAGTATATTCAGGTAAAAAAAATGATTGAAATATCACAACTTATTGATTCCATTTATTGTTTTCCTTAATGTTCAGGATTGGACAGGGCGAAACCTTAATCCTTTGTATAGTTGTGAGAAGGATGACTATGAAAGTCTTGATTAAAAAAAATGTAGTAAAGATCTTCTACACCTATAGCAACAAGATATTTCGAAAATGGTCTTTTGTTATTGTGAGAATGGGACTTGTGCAGAATGCTCTTGGATAAAGCTTGGTTTAGAGTGGTCATCTATATAAGTGTGGCTAAAGTTTTGGTATAAGTTGCGGTAACAAATGCATAATACCTAAGATAATGAAGAATAAAACTATATGTTCGAGTAATCTCATTCTAATTATCTATCTATGACTTAGTGATACTAAGAATCTCCTGGTATATCATATATTCATATTAATCTGATATATCAAATAAATTCATATTAGCCAATAATTTCATATTAGCAAGGTTTTTCAGCACTTATCTGTAACCAACTAAGTTAAGATTATATTCTCAAGATAACTATCGATCTGTAGGAAGGTCAAGGATCAAGGCGTAGCATACTTCTGGAGTCCGTATCTGAGGCGATGAGGCCGAAACTGATTTATCCAACTGATATCGGTCCCGAACGAGAAACAAACGCAATAAGTAATAAGATTTAGCCAAATGTCCCATGGAGCGAGACGCGGCAATGCCCACACCGCCCTCTCATTAAGTTTTACCGCCTTATGAAAAGCTAGCGTAACCCTTCCAAACATTAATATAACAAAGATAAGGAAGCAGAATACATATTTTATGAAATTATCACGAGCACAAATAATTTTAATGAAAACTCTGGCGCTGAATTTAGGGGAAAGAGTGACATCAGCTGTTACGTCCAGTCGAATGCTTTCCACCCCTGGAATACGCTCAGCGCACACATTACCGATGACGACTGGATGCTACATCGACGGCGGCGAACACGGCGTGCCATCTAATGCCCGAAAACCAGCCACCAAAACTAACACAATAAATATTACGAAATATACGTACATGTACTGCAAATTCGAATAATAAATATTTAGAAGCTGATCAATTGATTTTAAAAGGAGAAAATAATCACATAAAGTACATAGTACTAGTAGTACTACTAGTACATAGTACTAGTAGTACCTACAATAATAGGAAATCTATTATTTTTGAAAATATCTATCAATTTTGTATGTCACTTTCATTATGCTTAAGTTTGACAAAAGCATTTTAGGTACCTACATGAAAACTGGTTTGGATGTGGCTGTGACGAGAAATTTTGCTTCTTGTTGTGCTCTTTGGGGTCGATG